>CP137685.1:25868822-26367006 GCA_037976565.1 Mesocentrotus franciscanus | reverse complement strand
GAAGACTTAAGTTTCTTAACTCTTGACTAAAGTAACACTAAAGGCTAAACCTAATCCTAACCATATCTCTAACCCTAACCCTAACCCATACCCTAACCCTATAACTCTAACCCTAGGTCTTCAACGTTTATGTACATAAACCCTATTGGTGGGGTATTCTAAAGTTAAGCCACTTAGAAGTTATAATGTAGAAAGGCAAAAGTTAACTGGAGAAAAGTGCTCCCCCAGGCAGGAATTTTAGACCCTAAAAAGCACCTGAAAATGATAGGGGAATTAAGTTTACTTTTTTCTTTTCTTTTCTATTTGGGTTGGCAGGGTTATGAATATAAATGTCAAGACATTTTTCATACTTAACCTCCCGCCCCCTCCACCGATTTATTCTGAATCTGCCAAGTGCACATAAGATTCAGTACTTCCAGTCAATACTGAACTCTCTCATTCCCATAGCCATAGGTTTAAACATGGTCCACCTGGCCTGGTTCTCTTAGGCAATGGGTTAACTTACTTATCATGGGTTAAAGGGAAATCCAATCCAAATAGACAACTCCTCTAAAGAAAGCAGAAAAATCAGAGAAAAACTGATGAAAGTTTCAATTAAATCTGACTAAATATAAGAAAGTTATACATTTTTGAAAGTTGTAATCACTATAGTACGTATGGGCACTTCAAATTGGCTTAAGCGGTAATGTCAATGTGATGTAATGCTGGACTACTTTCCCATCTGTTCCAACATATATACAATGACTAAAATTTAAATTTTATCAAAAATTCATTGCTCAGGAGGGTCTATTCTTTTTAGAGGACCTATAATAATATGCTACGCTATCTATAATATAGTTTGAGTAGTGCCCCACGGCATGCCCCAAGGTAACTTACAGAAAAACAGAAATTAATGATATTTTGTACATGGCAAATGGGAGAGTTATCCACGTCCTACGTCACAATCCACTGACTGAACTTCCAATTTGAGATTCGCATATACTTAGTGATCTCATATTTCAAACATTCATAACTTCCTTACTATTGGTCCGATGCATTTCAAACTTTGCCATTCTGTTTCTATTATTTTTCTGCTTTTATACAAATCAACTTATTACAAGGGTTGGATTGCCCTTTATAGACCTATTCATGATATTTTTTTTTTACACACAGTACAGCGAAGATCAGCAAAGATGGCAGCAAGCCTTGGGAGAAAGAAGTGCATGACTCGCAGTGGGAAGACCCTGCGATACATCCAAAGGCAAGCTAGCTGTGGCAATATGTCTGCCTTCACAGGGCAGTATGCCATTGTCAAAGAGAAGACTGGATTATTCAATGCCAGCCATTCAATGGATTTTGAGGAGATTGTTCAAGATGGTGGATTGGAGTCAAATTTAGGTGCGTATTATTTGTGGGTTTTTTCATTTTTTTAAAGTTATTCCTGTTTATTAAATTTGTGGGTTCTCCTTTTGTCATCCTGGAAATTATTGCCTGAGCTTGCTACCTGTTATGTAAGAATCCTCAGAGTAACTTCCCACCTCTCTCTCCCCTCCCCCTTTTTCTCTCTTTCTCTCTCTTTATCTTACACATTTTTATGAAGTTGTAAAATTCGGCATTAATGTATGCTGGTCTTACGTGGCTGAAATACTGCTTTTGTTTTTTGTAAATTTTATAATAGTGTACAGGAACGGATAAACTGCCCGTGTACACGGATAGGAAATTACACGCTAACTCCCAGCACTACTCCAAATCAAGACTACTGTACACGACGAAGTGACGGTGAAGATTAAACTTCAGTGCTAAATTTGTTACCCGTTATACAATTAAGTCTTTGAAAATGAAAATCACCCCTATTTCTCACTTATGTGTTCTCAGATATTGGTGGTTTTAATAGAGAGCCAGTCCTGTACTCTTTGAATAAGAAAAAGAGATGGTTGTTACCAGCCATGATTGCTGAGGGCATTGCTGACAGGAATTCCACAAAGACTGCGATTACCAAGTCATCATGGTGGAGCGGGAGATACCCAGCTTCAAGGACAAGGACAATTTATCCAGATGTGTTCACAAGACTTGGAAGCCATCCTGTAAAGCTGTTCATCGGTCAAAGCTTGAAGGAAGCAGCTGCAGGAGGGCCACGAAGAACTGCTCTTACCAGGAAGATCTTCTATCCAACCCAGAGGCTGTTCGTAATCGCAGAGAGGAAAAGGCAGAGCGAAGAAGGGAGAGGCGCGGACGGGAAAGAGGATTGCCATCCCACGCAGGGTAACAGGGGTGCAGAACGTGTGCCAAGGTTACCGGAACTACGATATGAGGTGCTCCGTCCAACTCCCCTGCATCAGTGTATCATGCAGTCAAAGTTTAAACATTTTGATGACGACATTTATAGCCCCCCGTGGGGTAAGAGAAATTCAGCAGGTAAGACTGATTATTAATCCAAGTTGTGTTTGACATCCCTTGAGCAGATCTAAACTCATCTATAACGATTTGATATTCAGTTCATCACAATGGGAATTATTAATTATTAAATGGTGTTATTTTTCTAGGTCTGCTATCCGGTAGAAAGTCATTTGAATTTTTCAATTATTTTTTTTCTGAGAACTAAATGGAGAAAAGCTTTAAGATATTGAATTTGAAAGTAGAAAATACTATGTGACTCTGTATTGCATGTCATGATTTGTTTACAGTATTATATTACAGATAAATTAAAGATCTGTCATCACTTTCAATTACTTTGTCTTGCAATCTAAAAAATGATGAGGCCACTGGTATATGTATAGGGTTACATGAAAAACATGCCCTTCTATCAACCTATTGCGTATGGGAACCAATTGAATCCTGTGTAAAGTCTATGGGAATATAAGAATTCAGTAGTCAATGGGTAAAATGGCCTGTAATATATGTTTCATCTAATTTGTTATCTAAACTACAGGTCGCCAGAAAGATGGATCCCATAAGTGTCAACTGGATACTGACCTCTATGAAGATATCCATTTAGATTTTGATGTGGATGAGGAACTAGTTCATACTGTTCCTTATGGCGAGGATTGGGAAAAGCATCTTGAAGACAGTGCTTCGTTTGACCTTGGTTCGTTCATCACTACCAGTCAAAGGACAAAGCCTTGCAAGAGGAATCGCCAGGAGACATTCGAGAGGGATGGAGCCGAGGACAAGGTGAAGTGTTCCAATGCATTGACATCCCTAACGAGGAAGCATTACGGCAAGGGCTGTGCAATCTATCGGCCTGACCTTGCGACCCTTGAACCTGAGAAGGCGGAGTCAAAGTCGGACTTCAGTTATGTAGACGCTATGGACAGCGGTTTTGAATCCGATGGGTCATCTACCGTTCAGGATGACCACAGGGTGTCTTGGCTGGACCTAGGCAGTGTGGCCAAAGAAGTTGTCCATCCTGACAGACTTAGGATGGACTTTGGACATGATTATGTAGAGGGACTTTCTGTACCCAAGAGGTTTTCTATCAAGATGAAGGTAGTTTCTGCCAGTCAGGTTCCAGTATGTGCATCAGCTGTGTTTGCTGAAGAAGATGCTGGACATGATTCAGAAATGGTGAATTTGCGGTGAGTTTACCTGCCAAATTCAATTAATTTTGATTCATGTCTGATAAGTATATCGATAAAGTGTATAACATCACTGTTTTCCTTATGATGAATCAATAGCTTCATATTGGTTGTTCAGAGTACTTGTGAATTCGCTAGATTTCAGAGTCTTCATTTGAAATCAAATAAGAAAATGAGATCAAAAAATAAGTTCAGAATTATTTCCTGAACTTGTTGAAGATCTGTCTCACTTATTAACACATCCTATTACCTTGTACAAGATATCTATGAATGGCAAACTCCCTAGTAAACTATTGTACATTATCTTTCCTCCATTACAAATCCTCATTTTTATTGTAAGGGAGAAGAGAACTATAACAACAAGATTGGACTTGAATATGATTTAATTTTTGCAGGTTGAGGTGTTGCAGTGGTGACTTCCCAGTACAAGATCTATATCCAGTCATCAGAGAAGGCATCTCTACTCCTCCTCTAGGCATTCTGAGGCTCATAGAAAAGCTGAAAGAGATTCTTTCTCATCATGCCAGGTTAGTGTGATTTTACATTGATAGCATTGAGAGAGAAAGAGAGACAGATCAGGCAAGCTGTAAAGACAGGAGGGCTGAAGGGATGGTAGTAGCCATAGCGTAGTTAGAGAGATAGTTGTGACACGTGCACATGTACCAGGTCAAAGGTCAATTCATGGAGCTCCAAATAGTTCCTTCCAGAGATTGTATTTGGGAGGGAACTATTTGAAGTTCCATGAATTGACCTTTGATGTGTGTGTCACAACTATCTCTTTAAATACACTATGGTAGTAGCCAGTGGGGTGGGGGTGGTGGGGGAGACTTGACTACAGAATATTACTTTACTAATTATAAAAGGGGAGGATAAGCAAATTAGAAGAAAGTAAGGTAGGCTTTTAAGAGGAGAGAGAGAGAGAGAAAGAGAGAGAGAGATGGATGAAGAAACATAGGAGAGATTTCTTCGATGTATTACGGGTATTTCTTCCTCTGAAACCTACATCGTGGTACTGCAAAATATTCAGTAAAGAATTAAATGAGAAACAAGACAATGTCCAGTTGAAAATATATAAATGATTCAATGAAACATCTGAAACTTCAAATTTTTGTCCATATGGCGTCATGCAGAAATGCTTTTTATTAGAAATTCATCAAATATAGCCCCACAGTGTGCTAAGCACAATGCACTATATATATGTAAAATTATCTTTTCTCTCTTTCCCTTTTAAGGAGTATCTTTCCTTTTCTCTTTGTTTTCATATTTTTTTTTAATCACAAATAAAAGGGTTGTAAAGATAATGTAATGGTTCATGTTTTTTGAAAAGATCAGTAACAAAAGATTGACATGTATTTTAATTTTTCATTTTGTAATGTATAGTTCCCAGGAGACATTGGAATCTAATGTTTGTAAATCAAAGAGACCGGAAGTCACACTGGAGACTGTACAAAGCATGATGGGATGGACTTTCAAATATGACACTCCTGAACATGTCAAAGCTCAGTTAGATGATACAGAGGCTGAATATGAACAGGTATAAACCATATATATAACCAAGGTTCTAATGGTCAAATTGATTCTAACCGTTTCTCTGGTAAATTAGTGAAACTTTGATACAGTGAACAATAGTACATCATGTTCTTGTTGGATTGTCTTTTTACATTGCAGTTAAATGTTAATGTTAAATGAGATGTGTCATTGAGAATTGACCTCATTTGTGAATTGTGTTTCACAGCTGAAATTCACATTTTTTCTAGTACACTACACGCACAAATAAATCTTTTATAATAACAAAACATAACAAAACACCTAGAGGTGTCATGGTCTAGTGGATACGCGGTTTGAGTCCTGCCACGGCACTAATGTTTTTTGGCAAGGCATTAATCTACATTTGCCAGTCTATACCCAGGTGATGTAAATGGGTACTCGGTAGGAAGAAATTCCTTGAATGCCAGAGCACCTTATCAGGGTAGGTCGACTAATGTTGGCTTACTAATAGTACAGCGCTTTAAAGGTACTATGTCCCATTTGCAGGCCAAAAAAATGAAAAGGTTAAATTCCAACGGCATTTGAAAGACAATACTAATTTAGAACTTCCCTAAAAAAAGAGGGGCTTGAAAATGTCTTTAGGTGGAAAAATAACGACTATTAGTTGTCGAATCGACTTAGGAGCTATAGAGCCAGTAAGTAATAGTCTGATTTTTCAGACCATTGTACCGAATGGTCGTACGTTTTATGCTGCGCAAAGATTCAATCAGTTTAATTTTGGCCATTACAAGAAGTGGGTTATTGATGTAGACAAATGCTCATGTACCCTTTACAGCTCATTTTATGTATGTTATTACCAAAGATGAAAAAGCCAGTCAGTCACTCAATAGTGTCTGACAGTGAAGTCTAGCAAGTAAACGGGTTTCCTTGCATAATTTGAATATTAGGACACTGCTAACGTTTAAATTTCACAGATAGGACATACATGACATATTCATAATTCCTGCAAAGTTCTACAGAATTTGATGTTGGCTGCAAAAGGGACATAGTATCTTTAATACAAACATTAGTATTATGTGCTATATCAATGTTGATATTATTATTATTATTATTATGTTTTTACTTTGATCTGCAAGCATAGACATTTTTTAGAAGCAGCTGTGTGTAGGCTAGTGCAACGTAGAAAATATATAAAGGCAAAGAAAATATTTATGTTCCTATTACTGAAATTATGTTTAAATCGTTGTATCACTTTTCAATGCCCTCTTTATAGCATCTGAATGGGACCCTAAGAATTTCTCTGAATCAGAGATCAGCCTCGAGGGCGAGGACAGTTGTGGAATCTGCTTCGAGAGTCTAGCTCCTTCTGGTGATGAAGGTGAAGAGAAGGGGACTGCCCTGCATGGATGTGGCCATTTGTTCTGCAATGCCTGCTGGGTACATCATGTGACCAACAGGGTGCTGATGGGCGAGACCAACATCCATTGTCCAGTAAGTAGTCCTTTTATGCATGCCTTGGCTATTGAAGAGGAATCACAACATTTACAGCAAGTTTCTTGGAGTATGCATTGACAAATCATCGAAAAGGTTATTTAAAAACTTGAGAAATGTGGTGAAAGTAATTATATGATGAAAATGTGTTTTTGGAAAAGAAGGAAAATGTATTACATTTCTTAGATCAGACCAGCTAATGCATGCATGAAACTCACCAGTGAAACAGGACTACATTATCTCATTGAGAGCTTACATAAGCAGTTTTCTTATGTACTGGTATGTCTTTGAGTCTTGAAAAGGCATCACATGCAACCTTACCTGTGTAGTTTTGTACAGTAGTTCCTCATCATGAGGATGAGGCTTAATCTCAAGGTCATTATCTTACTTTGAAACTGTGTAATGAGTGAAAATGATGTATGTAATGTATTATATTCACTCTTTCTTTTAGAACAGCATGTTGACAGTGGTAGATTTGTAAATGGTCATGTAAATAAATGTAAATGCTAGATTTGTCAATGTTTCCCCCATTTTATCTTGCATTACCTCCAGGCATTCAAATGTGAATCCATCATGGACAAGACAACCCTACTGTCCCTCTTGCCTGACGCTCTCACCCACATCCATCTCACCCGTCTCCATGACAACCGCATCAACGGTCATCCCCAATGGAAATGGTGTCCCAATCCTAAATGCGGCCGGCTGGTCCAGGTCAAGAAGAAGGATCGGTCCAAGGCCGGGTCCAAGACTGGTCTGGAATCGGGAGCAGAGGCTTCGGAGAGGTTACTGGGAGTGCCCGTTCCCTGTGAGTGTGGGGTGTTGTGGTGCTCAGAGTGCCAGGAGGGTGCTCACTGGCCGGCTACCTGCAAGCAAGCAGAGCAACACATCCAGCATATGAAAGACACTGGTAAATAATACATGTCTACCATGCTTTTTGGTTTTGCATTTAATAATCAAAAGATACATTGCCCTTTGTGAATTTGTAGCTTCATCAATTTGAATATCTTTTTCCTCTATCTTTTGCTCTAAATCCTTAGCCTAAAAAATTAGATTTTTGTCTGTCTTCTCTTGTTTTCATAAGAAATAGAGGGAAAATAGTCTAGTTTTCTAGGAAATACAATTAAAAATGTAGAGAAAATAGACCAAAAATATATTTAACGCATGTGAAAAATGACCAGGGTTGCAGTCAAGTTACGCCATAACAGTAAAGTCCATTCTCCACCAATGTGTAGTATATGGTTAGCTTATAGGAAGATTTCTTGAATGCTCTCAGCACCTTAGGACAGCTGCAGGGGCTAAAGCCAGGGTTATTATAGTACTATATACTAGGCACCTTGAGCATCCCTGGGATAGATTAGTGCACAGTTTAAATGTAGTCCACTTTTTTCTTGATTTCTTGTAGGTGTTGACAATGAAAAACCAGAGAGGGGAATCACATCTGTAGAGGTCAAACGGTGCCCATCCTGTCGTAACCCAATGGAGAAGAGTGGCGGCTGCATGCATATGTTATGTATCTGTGGCTTCAACTTCTGTTGGGAATGCCTAGCAGCATGGCAGGACCATGACTTCTCTCTTTGGTTTTTTAAGTGTCCTCAGAAGCCGGAGAATCTGGAGGTAGGTTTCTTTGTTGTGTGTCTTTGGAAGATGATGTTACCTCATTATCAACAGGGTCATGCATGATTGTTATCCCAAGTATAAAGATTGCCCCCTATTTGCGAACTTTTAAGAACATTTTCCACACAAAATTACCCCTTTTTGCCTAAAGGTACTATGTCCCATTGCAGGCCAAAAAATTAAAAGGTTAAATTTCAACGGCATTTGAAAGACAATACTAATTTAGAACTTCCCTCAAAACGAAAGGGCTTGAAAATGACTCCTAGTTGTAGAATCGACTTAAGTGATTGCAATCACCTAAGTAATAGTCTGATTTTCAGACCATTGTACCGAATGGTCGTACGTTTTATGCTGCACAAAGATTCAATCAGTTTAATTTTGGCCATTACAAGAAGTGGGTTATTGATGTAGACAAATGCTCATGTACCCTTTACAGCTCATTTTATGTATGTTATTACCAAAGAAAAAAATGTCAGTCAGTCACTCAATAGTGTCTGACAGTGAAGTCTAGCTAGAAGTAAACGGGTTTCCTTGCATAATTTGAATATTAGGACACTGCTGATGTTTAAATTTCACATACCAGTATAGGACATACATGACATATTCATAATTCCTGCAAAGTTCTACAGAATTTGATGTTGTCTGCAAGAGGGACATAGTATCTTTAAAGCCCCTCTGTACTAGTTTGGCCAGGAGTGATTAAAGGGATTAGCGTGGTCACTGACAGGTGGTTATCTTATCAACTCAGCTCTCAATTAACATAAGGAAAAGAGGATCATGGGGGACCAACAGGCACCGCTTAGGCATTTTTTTCTATATAGAGGGAGCAAGTAGCTACAGGTAGTACAGTGGGGCTTTAAAACAGGTACAAACTGAATATGAATATACTCCTATTTTGGGCTTATCGAGTACAAATTAACAATATGTGACCCTTTTTCATGAACTTTCTCGCTCTCTAATCTTTCGATGACACATACTCCTGCGATAATTCCTCTGCAGCAATGTCCTATATGTACCATGCAAACTCCTAACTGCAACCCGGGAGTATTAGCACTATACCTAACCCTAACCCTTAGCCTGGAATTTGAGAAAATATAGCCTGTGGCAGATGTTGCCAAAGCGAATGTTGGGTCATTATTTTTATTTCTGTAGTGGGTTAGGATGTATCCCCTCCTTCATTAGAATAAAAGGTAATGAGAAAACCTTTTTCAGGCTAAATTGTTACATGATTACCGGATGATTACCGGATTACTATGGCAGGCATATCCAAATGGAAATAAAGAGCATTCACAAATGGTCCAACGGTAGTTTCTTTAAACACGTCAGCAATTGAATGGGGAGATTACTCCAGGAACAAGGAAATGTATATTAGCAAGAGTATCAACTCCTAATAAGATACAAGGACAAAGGTTCAATTCGACATCATAGCCAAACATAATTAAACTGTCCCTTTGGATAATGATATTTAAATTTTTATTTCTTTTAGACTGTGTTACTGTCATCAAAGAAAAATCAATCCATCTCCTTCACTGAGCTTGCCATTGAGAATCGTAAGATGAGGAATCATCAGATCATCACAAAGCACCATCAGCAAGCTTTGAAGCTGGCACGGAGAGTGGTAGGTCTTTTTTGTGTTTTTCTTTTTGAAGAAGAGAACTTTCATGCTTTAAATCCAACAGCTTTTAATAGAACAAAATTTTTTTTAGTGCTTACGGCAAAAATAATAAAAATCCTTATAGCATTTCTAAGACAATGTGAAAATAGTTTATAAGTATGTAACCAGGGGGGTGTTTCACAAAGACTGAGATCAACTTTAGGTTGGACTTAACTATGGCAGGCCGTTTATGCGACTGTTTGCTCTCACCATTTTCTGGCATTGGTCTCTCAAGGGACATACAAATCGTCACAAATCTACAGAATTAACCTTTGTCGATAGTTCATCATTGAAGAAAAAAATATTATTTAAAGGTCATAATTGAGAGACTAATGGTGAGAGCATCTAGTGGCATGAATGGCCTGCCATAGTTAAGTCCAACTTAAAGTCGATCTTAGTCTTTGTGAAACACCCCCTGGTGCATTACCTTGGAAAAGCTTTACAGCTCAAAGACATATCTTGGTGAAAAGTTGGAGCACACCACAGAGAGGTCACAATTAAGTAAAGAAAATGCATTTTACTGAAAATGCTAAGATGCACCCGCAAAGTTCCCAACATATTCCTACAGGTATTTAGCCTGATAGTAAGGGATGGGGATTGAGCTAGGGACCGGCTACCTGATGGAGAAGGGGGATGAAGGATGACGAGAGAGAGAGAGCATGCAGAGTAGAGGGCCTCTTGCGTAAAAGATATATGCCACTGTACAAGTCTTATTTAATCACATATTTTGGGGTAGGGATTACCCTGGTTTCATGGTAAAGGATTTGCGCTATGTAAGAATATCTATTTACAACTATATCTTTGATCAGGGGCTGTTCAAAGAATTTGAAAGGAGAACACATTTCCTTGCTTCTACCCATTGGGTCTTAACTGCTGTGGGGGGGGGGCACAGGCCAATTGTGGCCCCACCCCTTGATCGATCTACCATTATAGTTGTAAACCATCTCAACGTTGTCTTCCTCCAGTTCTTTGTACCTGAGATTGCTTCTCATCTGCCTGATGATGATCTACTCCCACAAAGTATCTGGAATCCTCAAGATCCAATTCCTTGGAGCTATTCCTACAGCCAGACTGACCAATCACGGCTGACTACATTGGTTGCTATGGCAACCAAGATGGCTGCCTTTGCAGCAGAGGTAAGCAAGGCATGCCCCTTTCTTGTTATTGATGATAATCATGATAATACAATCTAGCCTGTTCTCTATGATTAAACTGCTCTGTACTTAAGCATTCACATACACTGTAAAAATGATATACAGAATAACACTGTTGTAAGGTATAAAAGTGATAATAGGGGGTTTTAAACTATTCCAGAGATGGGTTTTCATAATGAGCCTCATATTTTTACTTCCATCTGGACCTATTTTTGCAAGTTCAAAACTGTACTACATGTTTTACATTCAGGAAAACGAAATGTCACTTTTTGTTGCCCACGTTTTGTCTCGTTTTTTATTTTGATAAGCTCTTCAACCCATAGCATTTCAGAGTTTTCTGATGGTCCAAATGAATCAGCTTTTCCTCCTCAAATTGGCAACACTTATTTGTTGCAGCTTTTTTTCCACTTTTTTATACCGGTAATTTAGAAAAAAGAAAAAAGTGTTTATTGAATTAAACAGTGTGAATGAAAAGTTATTTCTTTTAAATCAACCAGAAATTTTCAATTTGTACCAGAAAATAATGACTATTAATTTTGCTCTGCATTGCCAATTTAAAGACTTCAACAATTATTTTCAAGTAAATTGCTCTTGTGAACCACACAATGAACTGCGACAGAAATGGACTCAAATTTCCCAGTGATTTTTGTACTTTCGGCTCATGTACCATTTGTAAATCTGAGCATTCTAGATCAAAAGATAATAAATAAAACATAAAATAAAATGTTGTGAAAAGGTGGCACTAAACCATCAGTCAATCCTTTCCATCCCCTTAGGTCCGCATGCTTCTAGAGTATGTGAGCATCCTCATCGGACTAATGCCAAGCAAACAAAGGATGAAGAAGGGCTGGAAGATCATCATCCACAGGCTCATGTTCATTGCACACAGGATGGAAGAAGTAAGTAGAACCCAGTCAGGTCCTAGTCTATTGAAAGGTCTTGGTCTGGTGGTGACGTCACTGAATGTTGACTTTGTGTACGCATGATAGTTGGAAATTTCTTGAAAGAAAGGCTGATTTAGGGGGAATGTTTGCCCAAATTTTAGTGTTCAGAGATTTGAGGTTTTACAAATATATTATCCCAGTATCTGTGTTGATGCTTTTCGGTGTATATTCATTTATGAGTATAGATTTCTGTTGTAATGATAATAGTTCGTCTTTATATAGCGCATTTCAGGACCGCAGGCCCTTTCAATGCGCTCTACAGATACATATTATTACCCCGGTAATCGGATTCATGCTTACTCGCACACAATGTATGCACATTTTCCACTCCCTGGGAGCATTCCAGCCAGTCGCCATTTTACAAGCGCCACTTGCCAATCAAACCACATTAACTTTCGCATCCTACGGGTACCCATTTAACACCTGGGTGGAGAGTGGCAAATGTAGATCAATGTCTTGCCAAAGGACATTAGTGCCGCGGTGGGACTTGAACCGTGGACCTTGTGATCCACAGTCCGGTGACATATCCACTCGTCCACGGCACCTCTACTGTTTGTTTACAGTTTACCGTTCCTGAACCCATATTACGTTTTCTGGATTGTATTTCCTAACAAAATCCACTGTTAAGAATAATTTAAAGTTCACTAAAAGTATTTTGTTCTGTATATTAGGGGTTCCTTGTTGCTCTATTTTATTCAAAATATGAGCTTAAAAATATTACTTCTATAAAGAAGGAATAACAATAAAGTGATTTGTGAGTATACATTACATGATTGCATAGAATATGGCCAGCATGGCACCCAAGTCAGACTTTGGTTGTTATTCTTTATTTTCTTCTTGATTCTTGACATTTAGGCCATAGAATACCAGGTGAAGTTGTTTTATTTTAGATTAATTTTATCAATTAAGTTTATCTACAAATTATTTTCTGAGGTGATTGGTACCCTTTAGTGACACTTTTTCTCATGATTTATGACGTGTGCGTCGACCATTAGGCCATTTGCATAATTAGCCGAACCAGCGGCCTGCTGATTGGTCGAGCACCGTGTGCACTGGCCAATAGGCCTTGTGCGTTATTGTTCCGATTATTGATCGAATTATTGACCGTCGCGCCGGTCCTCCCTAGAGTAGAAAAACACCCTTGCTTACATTAGTTTTTATCACCTGACGTTGCAGCGGCGGATGGCGTCGAGATCTTTTAGATTCCTTATTGACCACATTGCAAGACAAACGAATATCACTAGCGATATTATTTTCGATACTACATCCGCAATGAGTAATATATTTAGCAACATGTACATTGTTTGAATAAATTCAGATATTAATTTTATTTCTTTTCACCATTCTTGTTCATAGCTCCTGGAGTGTCATCATGACAAATCAGCAGGGTTTGTATGGAGGAGTCTCGTGGCACTGCTTCACCAGGGTCAACTCTGTCTGAGGGACATCACAAGGACAGTACCACTCCTGCACAAGGGACTTCAGAATGTCAAGGGTCAAGAGTCAAAGGACACTGTTGGAGGAGACAAGCAGAAGTCTGGACCACTATTGGTGTAAATAAAAGGGCTTGTCAGAAGGAACTCAATGAGGACATTACACAAACAGAAAGGCTAATTTTGAATCAAAGACTTATAGAGGTCAATTGATGCATGTCAAAGGACAATGCGTTTGTCAATCCATTTGGGAAGAACTTGAAAGATATTACCACTGCATTCCTACATCTACACCAGGGACTCTAGTATGTCTTTAGGGTGAAGGAGAAGTCTAAGACAACATCTTCTTGCCACCATGGAAATGGTTCAGTGAGGACACCATGAAGCTAGACAGAGCCATTCTTTTGCCAGAGACTTCAGGATATCATGGGTCAAAGGTCGATGATGGAGTAATGAATAATTAAAGCACATGTCTAGACCTATATTACGATGAACTGTTTCTTGTCAATACATGTAGAACTAAAAAAAGGAAAATCTGCTACGGTACTTTTATTTGGCCTCACAATGTGTAGTCAATATGCTTTTAAAGCAAAAATGACACTTGCCTTTCGAAATCTTGCTTGAAGGAGTACTATCAAGTAGTTGTCTCAAAGACTTGATGTAGGGGTAGTAGGGGTGAACATGTGCAATTGGGATATGATGCACATTATATAACTGATCTTAAATTTATGTCTTTCAGTATTCTATATTTTTTATAGTTAAGAGTTTATGTGTATGTGTTAAAATGGACTTTAAATAACATTACCAAACAAGTTTTAATAAGGGTTCAGATTTTGTCAAGAACATGTAGTATGGAAATTATTAGTGTAATTGGTGATTGTATCTAAGAAACACTATACATATTAGGCCCTATCCACAGTACAGCTATCCATAAATAATAATAATAACTTTCGTTAATTTATTTCATAATAATTAACATTTAATTCTCTATGCGCTATACATTAAAAGAGTATGCTTTACAATCTACATAAACATATGTAAGAGGACACAAATAACACCACTACATGCACACCGACACATCCAAACAAGAATTGTTACACTACTGTAAGACAAGGTGTGT
Organism: Mesocentrotus franciscanus; assembly: GCA_037976565.1. Lineage (NCBI taxonomy): Eukaryota > Metazoa > Echinodermata > Echinoidea > Camarodonta > Strongylocentrotidae > Mesocentrotus > Mesocentrotus franciscanus. The sequence goes on along the minus strand of CP137685.1, from coordinate 26,352,554 downwards.
TTTTAAGGCTAAATGGTTAAATCTGAAGTTTAATTTTCTGAATAATATCCCAATCACATAATATAATTTGTCTTCACATATATGATATTATTCTTCTTTCCTTCAAAGTACATGTATCTTTAAGTTAACATGTTGTCTGTTTGGAGTTAGAAGGGTATTAACTCTGTTTGAAATGATAAGAATTAATGACCTTCTGGCTCCAAACTGACAATATGTGTTGATGGTCTCTGCATACAAACAGCCATAGTCCATACACAAAGAGTTTTGTATGATAATAATTTCCCTATAAATCTTTGATTTAAGGTGAATGTATGAATTTTGTTTTTAAATGTAAGCAAAAGATAGATGATGTAATTAAGAGACTGCTCACTGCAGCTTTGCCTAAGTTGTCCATAACTCCCACAGTTTTAGTATACATGTATATCATTTGAAAATAGAATTTTCAATCTGTGGAATTCTAAATTCTGATTTGACTGCACATATGTATATGCTTATCAAAACAAATTATCTACAATTATACATTATGAAAGTACATGATTTTATATCATTAATTAATGTAATAAATCACTTATAATTGTGCAATTTAGTAGTTCCTTGTTCATTTGTAAGCCTCCATCACTGAAGGTGGTGCTGTGAGGCATTACAATTTTTTGTGTGAAAATTTAAAATGTCAGTGAATATTGACTTAATTTATGTGAGTTTTTGAAAGTCACACAAATTATTCCTTTGTATGAGCTAAAAATGCAATGGATTTAGAGAGTGTTTTTTATATATTTGCTTCAAGCTGATTCGCAAGAAATTAGATTATATTGGTATAAGTGTATGTGATAAATATTTCTGGTAAGAGTTAAATGGCTGATCATCCAGTGCTATAATGCAACTCTTTAAAAATGTACAATGTACACAACTCTTCATGTACCTGTATAATTGAAACAAATCAGGTACTGCACTTCAGATATGCAGATAGACTTATCTTTCTTTCTGATATTTATTTTAATAAAAGAAATTATTTTTTGGGAAAAATGTTTTCTGTTTCTTGTATTGATATGTGTTATTGAATAATAATAATAATAATAATAATAGTGGGTTCTTGTATAGCGCTCATGTCTGTCAGACTTGACACTCTTGGCGCTCCGCAATTATTACCCCAGCTTTAGCATGGCTGCCATTATGGCGCTCTAGCATTTCAAGGAATTAATTCCTGCCAGGTACCCATTTACATCACCTGGGTTGAGTGTGGCAAATGTAGATCAATGTCTTGCCAAAGGACATTATATATCTTTCTTTCGTAGGCCGTAGATCCTATATGTTACCTTACAAAGTAAATTATACATTTTACCCCAGGGTTGAAGTACCATAAGTGGCATTTAAAATCAACTATGATTATTATTTTAACCCATAGCAATACAGTGTCTCCTTTTAGCATTTGTTGTTGTGTTGTTGTTGTTGTTGTTCTTCTTCCTCTTCTCTTTCTTCTTTCTCTTCTTCTTCTTCTTCTTCTTCTTCTTCTTCTTCTTCTTCTTCTTCTTCTTCTTCTTCTTCTTCTTCTTCTTCTTCTTCTTCTTCTTCTTCTTCTTCTTCTTCTTCTTCTTCTTCTTCTTCTTCTTCTTCTTCTTCTTCTTCTTCTTCTTCTTCTTCTTCTTCTCCTTCTTCTTCTCCTTCTTCTTCTCCTTCTTCTTTCTCTTCTTCTTCTTCTTCTTATTCAGAATGCTAGGAATTACAGATTGTACATGAGCAGAAAGAGCCAAAATCACAGACAAATTTAGTCTATTACTAATGCAGTGCATTGAGCCATTCACGAATAAGAGTGATTTGATTGTTAGGGAACCAAAACCTTCATCCTAAGTTACCTTTATTGTAAAGTTTAAACGATTTGAATAAGATTAGTGAAAAATTGAACAAAATCAGGCAAGGTTAAAGGAAGTTAAAGCTAAAGAAATAACTTGTCAGTCACCAGAGGGCGATATTTAATTTGATGACATCATTTGTGGACAACTCTCCATGCCTTCTGATCATGGAATTCCATGTTTTTCCTTCTTTCTTGTGATTGAGATAATCTACTACCCTGAAAACAAGATATAGAATGCAGAATGATATTCTACTTCACATTTTATGAAGTCGGATATTGAACACAAATGAATACGAAGAAAATAAAAGAATTCAACAAATACCCATTTTCCTTTGCAATAAGTGTCCACTTTTCTTTCTCCGGGAAGGGTTATTTTTTTCCCACCACCACCCCGCGCCAGGGTAGTGAGCACAATTTTTTTTTGGCACCCGAAAAAAATTTCCCAACAGGAAGGGTTATTTTTCCACCGCCACCCCTTGGGCGCCAGGGAGGGCCCAACTCTTATTTTTCAAAAAAAGGGTGTTTTTACCTGTTTTTTTTCTAGGGAGGGCCCCGGCCCCCTGGATCCGCCACTGCTCATAAGTGCCCTTTTTAATTTCTAGTTAGTGCCCCTTTTCAGGTACGAGAAGTGCCCTTTTTCACTTTTGATAAGTGCCCCCTTTACCTCTGATAATTGCCATATTCAAATCTGAGAGGTGCCCCCTTTTACTTTGTAGGAAGTGCCCATTTCCCTTTTCATAACTATCCCTTTTTAACTCAGATAAGCGCACCTTTTATTTTCACATGTGCCCCATTTCCTTATGATAATTGCCCCCATTAAAAAAAAAGAGCTCCTTTCCCTTCTCATAAATGCCCCTTTTCATTCTCATAAGTGCCCCTTTTCGATGATCATCTCTGGTAAATAACCCTTTTCAGTGAAGTACGAAAAGTTACTCCTTTTCATTTAAGATAAGTGCCCCCTTCACCTCCTGATAAATGCTCTTTTCAACTCTGATGAGTGCACCTTTTCACCTTTGATATTTAACTGTCCCTTTTATTTTGACACGTGCCCCTTTTCTTTTCTAATGAATGCTCTTTTTCCTTCTTATAAGTGCCCCTTCCCTTTCTCATGATTACCCCTTTTCATCTCTGATAATTAAGTGCCCCGTTTATTTTAACATGTGCCTCTTTTTCTTTTTAAAAAGAGCCACTACCCCTTTACATAAAAGCCCCCTTTTATCTCAAATGAATGCCCCTATTAAAATCTGATCGGTGCCCCTTTTCTTTCAACAAATGCACACTTTCCTTTATCATAAGTGCCCCTTTTCATATCTGGCCAGTGCTGTTTTTCAGGTGCGACAATTGCCCCCTTTTCACGTCTGATAATTTCCCTTTTAACAATGACACGTGCCCCTTTTCTCTAATAAGGGACCTATCCCCTTTTCATAAATGCCCCTAATTTCTACCTGTTATAAATGCCCCTATCAAAATCTGATGGGTGCCCCTTTTCCGTTGCCAAATGCCCGTTTCCTATTCTCAAGTAAGTGCCTGTCTTTCATCCATGGTGAGTGCCTCTTTTCAAGTGTACGTAAGAAGTGCCCCATTTTCACCTCTGATAATTACCCTTTGTACTTTGACACTTGCTCCTTTTCTTTTTTAATAAGTGTCTTATCCCTTTCAATAAGTGCATGTCCAATTTTCCTCTCATCATTAAACGTGCCCCTCATTTAAAGCGACTGAGAGCAATTTCCCCCAAAGCTCGCTCGATCGCTCGCATTTATATAAATGATATAAGGTCTTTGCATTTTTTCAATCTTCCGTTATGAGAATGTGCGTATATATAATCCCATCAGGATTTATTTTTTTCCTCTTTATAAGATGTAATTTTTCGCACTGCGACCTCACAAATCTTTAAAAATTTTCCTCGCTAGCTCGCAAATAAATATTCAGACCATCACCGTGCACCCAACTGCAAAGCGATGCTTGTATGATCATATGAAGAGAAACAAATCTTGAAATCATTCCTGATGATGTAATTACAGTGTAGGGGTATAAACCAATATTTAAAAAAATTGTACATTTTCGCTTTGAGTGAGGTTTCCCTTTGTAGGTGCCCTTTTTTGTTGGTGCCCCCCACTTTGGAAGTCGCCCCGGCCACCGCCCCTGATAGTGCCGCTTTGAAGGTGTTTCTACCATGCATCAACATTGAATGATATCTAGGTTTCAGAGATTCTTAAGGATGGGATCATACTTAAATAATGGAGGTGCAGGTTCTTTTGGGGCCACCCTGGGGCAGTGGCGGATCCAGGGGCCGGGGCCCGGGCCCCTCCCTAGCAAAAAAAACAGGTAAAAACACCCTTTTTTTGAAAAAAAAGAAGATGGGCCCCCTCCCCTGCCGCCCAAGGGGGACGGGGGTGTCGGTGGGAAAAAAATCACCCTTCCCGTAGGGAAATTTTTTTTTAGGGTATCAAAAAAAAAACTGTGCTCACTACCCCTGGCGCCCAAGGGGTGGCGGTGGAAAAAAAATAACCCTTCCTGTAAATTTTTTCGGGTGCCAAAAAAAAAAAATTGTGCTCACTACCCCTGAGCGAAAAATCGGCCAGCACGATTTTCAAATTTTAGGCCCCCTCCCTTGCCGCCGGCTGGATTCGCCCCTGCCCTGGGGTGCTTATTCGTTAAAAAAAAAAGTATATATATTTAAGAAATAACAAAATAAACTGTAGCGACTTGCCCATATTTGGGTCGATGTTACGTGAACGTAGGTAGGACGATTTAAGAAATTGTACGGAACCTAAACACGTGGGGCTTGTATTCAAGTTGTCGTCGTTAACGTTGTGATTTGGGCCATTATTTCTGTATAAGTAGACTGGTATTACTGCACAAGGTCAGTATGATTTCGAATAGTTTTCTAGAATTATTATTGCTTTGTTTCAAAGTATACTAAGATTTGTTTTTCAACATCATTAAGTAACAGATAAGAAGCACGCGCGTACTCGTACGGTACTCAGGTACTGGCCTATCACCGCGCCGGTACGGTCGGTTGGTCGGGTAGCTTGCCCGTTGCGTTTCTTTGACTTTCTGGAGTGAGATCTGTGCTTGGCATTGCGCTTGGCTTTTCGCTTGGGCATTGGCTTGTACTAAGACTGTCTTTGTCTTATGTCGCATTTTTGTTTAGACAGTAAAGAAAACAGAAGATAGATAAGAAAAGGAGAAAGAAGAATCAAGATTTGCAGGGAGAACAAGATAAAGGAAGGAAGGGAAAAAAAAGAAAAGCAGATGACGGAAATGAGGATGTGAAGTTTATTTGAAATATTGAACTTTTGAGTTTGAAAAAAAAATAGTGGCGATGGCGCGATGGCGTTGATTGAGGATCCAATAAGCTTAATCCAGAAATCCAGTTTAACTTAAGTTTTTTGGGAGCTTTTTAGATCTAGGCTACATGAGATTAATCTAAAACTAGCTAGTTTAGTGCTCAGTGGTGCTTCTATTTGGAGTATCGCACTATCGGATCAGAACAATCGATTAGCCTAGACTAGGCCTACACTTCATTAAACCAGGCAGTAGGTCTACTACTGTACAGACTAACACTAACTAGATCTAGTTCTACTAGTATTAGTAACAGTAGGGGCGCTGGTCGGAGAATAAGAATTGTCCGCAAAAACAAGGAAATCTACGTAAACGCGGACAAATCGCGTCCTAAAAAATGAAAATCGTCCGCATTTTCGTGGTGGTCTTTTTTCTTCAGCGCTCTGCGGGTTTCGGGTTCCCGATCAGCGCCCTGGCAATGCGAAAAAACAGATTCCGCGTAATAAAATACCCCAAGTTCACGGTCTACTTTTATGGGTTGTCCATCTTCCAGAGGATTTATCGCTCATAACGTGAAAGTCTCTGTACAAAGTCAATGTAAAATGCATCAAGAAAATCATTACTGAACCCGTTTTTCGCATCGCCATAGCGCGGATCGGAAATCAGAATCGTCAGCGAAAATGCGGACAATCCTGATTTTTGCGGACGTGTCTGTCCGCGTTTACGAAGACGATCCTTGTTTGTGCGGACGATCCTTATTCTCGGACCAGCGCCCCTACTGATCATGGAGCATCATCAAGGAATCTGTTTTTCGCATTGCCAAAATGCCAAGGCGCGGATCGGTAACTACACCTGCATAGCGCCGAGGAAAAAAGACGTCCACGAATATGCAGAGGAGCCTTATTTTTTAGGACACCATTTGCCACGTTACGAAGATATCCTCATTTATGTGGATGATCCTTATTCTCAGACCAGCACCCCTACTGTAAACTGTTTCAGAATGGTCACTTTCTGCATTGTAAATCAGATTTAAATAGATCTGTAATTTTGACTTGTTTATAAAGAATACTACCCTATTTCATTTCTTCCTACTTGTAGATGTCTTGGAGAGGTGGTAGAGGAGGAGGAGGAGGGGGCAGTTTCAGAGGTGGAGGACGGGGTGGAGGAGGAGGAGGAGGATTCCGGGGTGGAGGAGGAAGGGGAGGCAGAGGAGGAAGGGGCAGGGGAGGAGGAGGAGGAGGTGGAAATTATTACAACCAGGGTCCACCTGATTATGTGACAGGTAAGAATGTTATTCAAAATTTTCTTTAGTCCATGACAAGGATATCAAGACTTATTGTACTTATTCTCTTGTTATTCCACCTGTTTCACTTTCAAAAGATCCAGGGGGCCGCTGCTCGAAACCGTCATAAGTCTAAGTTCGTGGACATCCATAGAAACGTGTGTTAATTCTATAACACACATTTCAATGGGATGTCCACGAACTTAGACTTATGACGGTTTTGAGTAACATGCCCCAGAGGTTCTCATGTTCCATCCATGAATTCTGAAGAATATTAACCTGGGTCCAGTTTCCCGAAACCATCATAAGTACATGTACAAGTTCGCCGACGTCCCATTGAAATGTGTGTAAAGTTAAACACGTGCATTTCAATGGGTTGTACTTATGACAGTTTCGTAAAACGATGCCCAAATCATCATTTAGTTTGTATCCCAGGCCACGATGTAAAATTGGCACTTTTTATGTTTGGACACATCATTTTTGTTTGCAATGGCCTGTTTAAAACATTCATTTAATAAACAAAATAAACATGATGTTATCTTGCAATACTGCCGTTTAAATTTAACACAATGTAACTTATAAATGTACTAAACTATGGAATGCTCTTGAATCTCATTAAAAAAAAAACACTCCAAAAATGCCTTTCAATCTTTGTTCAATCAAACCTTCATATATATCTACTAGCTTCCCATTTGCTTTATGTTTTTAAGTTTGGAGAAAAGACTACATAGTAGAGAATTGTTATGGTCTTTTTACTTATTAAAACATGAATTGCATCAGTTGTTTTACGTGTATGTTCTTTTTTTAGAGGTTGGCTCCTTCGTGCACCCTTGCCAAGATGATCTGGTGGTCCAAGGCACCAATGAAAAGATCCCCTACTTCAACGCACCCATCTATTTGGAAAACAAGCAGCAGATCGGCAAAGTGGATGAAATATTTGGACATCTCACAGAATACGTATCCCTTTTCACATATTTAGAGCTCTGTTTTTGCAATGCGTTGGCAAAATAATGTCATAGGACTTCAGGCAATTCTCAGTATTTTATATTTTGTAATGTGAAGGGAGGGCTCATACACTCCATATCTAGATGCTCTTATAAGATAAAAAGGATAAATGTTCACAGCTTTTCGTGCAGTTAAAATGATCCTGGGAGATTAGCATCAGTAGTTCGCATTACAGAAATTCAGACACAATGTAGTAGAGACGGTCAACATTGTTTTCATTTGAAGGAATATGTGAATTTCTTTTGTTATTTCCTTAATTCCACTTTTACAACAGTTTTTCTCCATCAAATTATCAGATAACATGGCAGCATCATCATTTAGTAAAGATCAAAAGGTGAGTTATCATTTATTTCAGTGGGTACCTCACCTGAGGGGTGTTGCACAAAGATCTTAAGTTGAACTTATCTTTAAATTGAACTTAACAATTATAGAAAGCCGTTATGATTAGCCTCTGTGAAAATATTTTGTAAAAATGTTGATTTAAATCATTCATATTTTCTATTATCAAGGACATTTCATGTTCTTGATGTGGAATTTATGAAAAGTCTAAAATACTCGAATTTTTGCTTTTGAATAAATGTTATTTTAAGGCTACAAATGACTCTCCATAATGTTTAAGTCCAACTTAAAATTAAGTTCGACTTAAGATCTTTGTGAAACACCCCCTTTAGGTGTTGACCAAATTCACAGCTTGTTTTTACCAGCAATTATTTTAAACAACATTCACGTCCATCATACTGCATTTTTTTATGGAAAACAAAACAAAAACAATCAACTCTCAATTCGTTTCTAAAACTACATAAGATGTTTTACATCCTTGCATCTGTTGTTAATCTGCTGATTTTCATGCTCTGCCTCATCACCACTCCATTTTATTAAATGCTCTTCAAATGATATATGTTGAGAGCCAGCCCAGAAAAGAAATAACCAGGGTTAAGGGTAGAACACTGTTCACCTCCCTTCCGATCAGGGCCCGGTTTCATAAAACTTGTTTATCAATAACAAGTTAAAACAACTGTTATAAGCTACTGAAATTGTGGCATTTGATTAGCTCAGAGCATTTTTGTCATAGAAAGTTAGCCTTCGTTGTCAATAACAACTGCCACAGATCTCATTGAAAAATCTGCTCATAGCCAGTCAAATGCAAGAATTTCAGTAGCTTATAATGATAACATTGCACAAGTCAAGAAAGGGAAGATTGCAAAGTATGGGCACTGGAGAAAAGAGAGAAGAGTGTTGTACTAGCAACTTGGTAGACATCCTGCGGGATGAATAGACAACATCAAGAATTGGGAAGGTGGAATGAGAGTAGCAGGAGTGAATATGTGAGAGAGAAACGACAGCCTGGAGGGGCTATAGTATAACTGTTGTTGCAGACAGATGCCTACAACAACAAGTGTTACAATTATTGTAACTTTTGATTGATAACGAGTTTTATGATACGGGGCCCTGGTATATATGTTAGAATATGTTAGGCAATGATGCATTGATGTCATATTCATATTCGTTCATTTGTCTTTGTTCTTTCACAGTTCTTCATCGATCCCATGAAGCTGCTCCCATTGCAGAGATTTCTTCCCCAAGCTGGAGGGAGGGTCGCCAAGAGGGGCGGGGGAAGGGGTGGATTCAGAGGGCGTGGCGGAGGTAGAGGTGGAGGATTTAGAGGTAAAAGACCATTTTTTTTCCCCCTCATAAGACTGAAATGGGGCTTGGACACTATAAACTGTTTGAACCTAACTTCTGTATCTGAAGGCTTTAGGAATACTGAACATTTTTTTTGTTTTTTGGGTCGGAAATTGTTGAACATAACATACTCTTGTTCATCTCTCAATGGTATAATTGTTCAATTTAACAGGTTATTCTACATAGAGGTCTTTGTTTAAGCAATCTGAATTCATATTCGGAAAAAATGACACTCCCCTGTAACAAAACTAAGGTGTAGAATTATATGAAAAAAATCTGTTGTAGATGTTCCCTCCTTTAAATCAGGAAGTTGATAACATCCTGGTATAAAATTTGAGATGAGTAGTGAAGTCTCTCGAATTTGTGATTTAGATATAGAGGTAGTTGAGGGAATTTACGATGAAATGACTGTACTCTTTAATACAATTAAACATGTAAGATTATAAATGCTTTTGTAAATGATTCTGAATAAAAATCTGGAAGTTGACAAATTTTAGGTACAATATTTCAGATAGAGAATGCATTGAAAGTCTATTCAGCATGTGGTTGAAGTCTTTTAGGCAAAGATAAACACAGAGAAAGAAATGATCGGTAACAAAATTAACCGTGTAGCATTATACAGACGCTTTGAGATTTTCCTTCTAATATCTTTCTTTTTGAATCTTTTGACAATGAACAGGTGGACGAGGCGGTGGATTCAGCCGAGGTGGTGGGCGAGGCGGTGGCTTTAGAGGGGGTCGTGGTGGTGGTGGTTTTAGCAGAGGAGGAGGAGGAGGCTTCAGCAGAGGTAAGAAGACTTGAATTGTGAATTGCCATTCAGTCTACAACCAGTTCGTCTACTACCCAATTAGTCTATTCACATATGGTCTACACCCAGCCCATCTACTATCCATATGGTCTAATAATCATTTAGTGATTATTTTTATTTATGATTTAATGATTATTAGACCATACGGATAGAAGACAAATGGGCATTAGACAATTAGGATTTAGACGAAATGAGTAGTAGACTTATTGGAGATTAGACCAAATGACTATTAGCTTACATGGTCATTAGACAAAATGATCATGAGACCATGTGGGTAGTAGACAGGCTGGGTGTAGACCATATGGGAATAGACTATAGTAGTAGAAGAACTGGTTGTAGACCAGACAGCCATAAACCAACTAGAATCACCTAATGCCCATTAAGGGGCAAGCCAATAAAAGAGACGCTGGGTAGGGGTGGAAATTGGTTGGTTGAGAATTCTACAGATTCTGCTTGAAATTCTAGAGTTTAAAATTTCACACACATTGGAATCATCTTGGAAAGGTGAGGTGTGTGCCATTTTCAGAATTTATTTGGGATTAAAATAAAGCTTTGGTTTGAAAACTGTTTTCATGATGGAGTATATCTATCAACAGCTGTTTTATATCAACAACCTTTTTTTTAAAACCAAAGAATACCAAAGAAAATGCATTCTAAGACCAGTCAGTGGTAGAATTTGAATTGTGCGAGGATGTGATCTTTGGATTTACGATATAAATTCCCCATAAGATCTATCGCTACACTGTCATCAAGAATTAATAACTCTGTTTTTGCTTAGTATTAAAATGTTATTTCTGTTCTAGTAATCAGTCTGCATGTAAAATCATTCTGAAAATCTTTTTTGTTGATCAAGTTGTTTAAAAAAATGTATCCTAAAGTCATGTTTTTCAAAAGATATTATAGCTTTTTACCCTGGGCATTTATTTATTTATTCATGTCTTGTTCTATCATTTTGTTTTGTCATTCATGCAGGTTTCAGGGGAGGAAGGTGATGAGAGATTTATCTGGAGGATTTTAAAACCTTTTTTTAAGAGAACAATCACCACTGTCCAATTTGCACCACATAGGAGTCAGGACAATGTTCATCCAAACGATGTTCCCATTCATAAGTGAATGCTCTTGCAGTACTATGCATACTACACCTGTCAGACATACATTATGTGTGAAGTACTGTTTTTGTGCAACTTAAAGAGAAGTAATGCTATGTATTTCAAGAATATTGTTGAGTTTGATTCAAAATGTTAATTGAACTCAAGGTTAGTTTCAGATTTCTATTGAGGAGTGTCCTGTCAACAATGTACAGTTAACAACTAAGTTATTCATACATTATACATACATTATTCAGTTACGAAAGACACAAAGAACGTCAAATTGACATGAGGTATGAATAATTCACTTGTTAATTGTATATCTGAATCGTAATGCTAATTATTCAGTGGTGATTGTAGTGTAAATATGTATATGATTCTAACAAAAATTGATGCCCAGAACGTAAAATCTGCTTCTAGTTGACCTAAATGTTCACAGAGGAAAAGTTTTTTTTCCTAAGAGTTAAGCCTCAGTCATAAATAATGCCGCAAAACCGAGGCGGTTTCTTTATAATGACGTAAGTGTAATACACTTCACAATTCTGTACGTTATAACACGGAGCTCAGTGAATAGTATACGCGCAGGACCTTGCGTGTTGCGTGCTATTGCCATTCTCTTGGATAACTTTCTCCCATCCCCAGGACATCCATCCCCCTCCTAGGACAATTGCAATTATCCCCAGACATATACCTCTATAAGAATTACCTCAACTCCTGGGACAACCAAGGGGGTTGTTCACCGTTCCAATGTTGTCTTGTTTGAAGGTAGGGGTAGTTCTATGGGGATAGTTGTATCGTGTGTAATTGTTAGCTTTTGTTAGTGATTTTTTTTTGGCAGGGGGATGTTGTCCTAAAATGATGTTAAGTTGCCTGTATTCTCGAAGGGCGTAGCTCGTCATGAAAGAAATTTTGTTTAAGTTCACTATTGTAAAAATATTAGAAATAGTTTTGTCTTGTCTAAAGGGTAAAATATATTTTATTGCGAGCGGAAGTGCAGGAAATTATCACGGTGATGTGAGCTAAGCCTATATCAGCTCGGCCCTTGTCGAGTCAAATGGACTCACACAGTACAAAGTTATATACACTGTGTAATGTACCTTACTCTGTGCTTGCAAACAATAGTTTGGAAGACTTTGGATGAATATCTGCAATTCCAAAATAAGCCAACACACACCAAAAGCGAAAGATTTTACTGACTGAAGATCGCATTACCCCATTGAATTAGGGTTGAGATATTGTGAGAAATAGCAGCTTCTACCATAGGTTATGTCGAATCTGTGAAGAGCTTTGTTTTTACCCATGAGCATTCTGAGGACTGATCTCTCGTTGTTCATTGATAAATTTCAGATATAATTGTACAAGGTTTTATCTTCTTTTTACCTCTGCTAATTTTTAAATAATTATTTATCTATTGGAAGTATTTGTATCCAATTTTATTTAGTTTATTATTTTACCTTTTATCATTTTGTGTACTCATGAATTAAGTATTTTTGAAAAATGTGGATCTGTTTCGCTATACAAGATCTTCAAAATATCATTTTTTTTTCTTCATATCTATGAAGTACAGTCCAACCTGTCTTGGTAGCCACCTCTCTATAAAGGCATCCTGACTATAGTGGACTGGTCACCTATAATGTACCCCCTCTAGGATGAAATATTTTCCTTTTTCCCTTGTGTGGCCTTTATAGACAGGTTTCACTGTACTGTCTAATTCTAGATAGAAGATTTTGCACAAACTCTACCTGTTATTCCAGTTCTTAAGTTCTTCTAAATTTGCCTGAATGTTTCAAGAAAGATTTACCCTAAAAGTGAATACATGTAGTGATACTTGTATTTTTTAATGGAGTTCCTTGAATTGCTTGTTATCACATCATGCATAACTATTTATGCTTATTATATCGTGTACCAAGTTATATGGGAACATGACTTTGTGGATGAAGGCACGGTGGCTCAGCGGTAGAGCAGTATTCTTGTAGCCAGGAGGTACTGGGTTCGAAACTTTAAGTCCATGCGCTAGTGCCCTTTGGTAAGGCATTTATTCTCATTACCAAATCCCTCAGAGAGGACTTAAAGGGCAAGTCCACTCCAAAAATAACTTACTTTCAATAAAAACAGAAAAATCAGACAAACCAATCAAAAAAAGTTTGAGCAAAATCGGATAACTAATAAGAAAAATATGAATTTTTGAAAAAGTATTTAAAAGTATGGAACAATGAGAATCACTACACAAATTGCCAAGATGGTTATCAGTTTGTGACGTCATGTCCTCACAACTTATTTATTGCTTTATATAGTTTAATCCCATTAATTTCCCTTTTTATCACCCAAAACTTGATTTCCCATGCCTTTGCCCAGGTTATATGATTTGTATCATATTGCGTGCATGACATTTCCCAAAAACTTTCATGAATTTTGAAGAATTGATACTATTTTCTGAATATTGTATTTCATAATTATTGATTTTTATATAAATAGTTTATCAAAATTCAATTTTTTCATGATTTAACTGGACAAAAATTACTCTTTATTTGTGCATCCACACAAAAACATATTACTAACAATCTAACTTGGATGCTGGTGTGAAGAAATAAGATTCTTAGGGTGAAAATAGGAAATTTATATTATCAATATAAAGAAAATAATTAGTGGATAGTGAGGACCATACGTCACAGACTCATGAGTGAGTTGCCAATTTGTGTAGTGATTTTCAAAGTTTTTCATGTCATTAAAAATTCATAACTTTCTTATTAGTTATCCGATTTTGCTCAAACTTTTTTTGATTGGTTTGTTTGATTTTTCTGGTTCTATTGAAAGTAAGTTATTTTTGGAGTGGACTTGGGCTTTAAAGCCGTTGCTTACTTGCAAGCATACAGATACTTCTTAGCAGTCGGGTAAAAACAAACCAACCAATATGTGACGTATTATCTGAACTAGGGTGAAATAATGTAAAAGCTGGAAGATGGATAAGTTGATAGTACCCATTAGATCTGGGACAAATACCATTTTTACTATTCAAATATCCAAGCAAACAGGTATTTAAGTATTAGTCTCAGGCCTAGTACCCAAATGACCTACTTTGGGATACAGAAAGGGCATTACATTGTCTTCATAATACATGTATTTAATCCAGTACATGACTCTGTCAATTTGCTACATATTATATATGTAGAATATTGCATTTTCATCAGATTCAATTTAGTGACTCAAACATCATGTTTTATACATTTTTTCTTGTATTTTTAATAAAACTAATGATGTATCCAGTATGCCTAAAATTTTGCAGATATTTTTTTCATTTTTGCGTAATCTTGATTTTTGTAATGAGGTATGATAATTGTCAAAACAAATATTGGTGTTGGCCCAAATGTGTTTGGTGAAGGCTGTCTTCTGTGCATATTTTTCAACCAAGATGATAGTTTATATAATTTATTTGTACAGATTAGATGAGATTAGATTCGATCAATGTACATGTAAATAGCACAACTACAGATACACTGTACTTGAATTAGAGCTATCCCTCTATTAAGATAGATGAGAATTGATTTCCAGAATATCAAATTGCGTCAGGTACCATTAAGTTGGTACTTGTACACCCTTGATAACAAATAATAATAAATAATACTAACTGAATTTATATAGCCCATTTTCCACGGGGATCAAGGTGCTGTCCATTAGTCGAAGGAAACATTAAGAATTGTAGAGGTATGTTTTTAGTCAAGTGAAGTAGTATTTCTTAGAAATGCAGGAATTTTTTCCATAGGCGTGGGGTAAGGGATTAAAAGTATTTGAAGCTAGCCTGTTTTCGGGACTTGGGGGAATAAAAAGGACAACAGCCGATGTAGATTGAAGTGAATTGTTTATTCTCTGTTGCTAGAAAAAGATGTAAGTGTGCTTGACGGAGATTGAAAAGTTTTGAGCAAGTATTCGCTATAGTATTTTCTTAAAAGGTATCCTTAGGAGGAGAGAAGGGGCCATGATACGCAAGATGTGTGGTGTGAAACTGTCCGATAGAAAGAACAGAAGTGAGCTCATGGAAAGGTTGGATCTGGAAGAAACTGGTGGAAGTGGTAAAGAGAAGTGGATTGAGATGGATGGGTCATGTGTTGAGAAGGGAAGATGAACCTGTGAAAAATAGCATGGGATCTAGAAGTAGATGGCATAAGTGGGAAAGGAACACCAAAAATGTCACAAAAAATATGGTAAAGAAAGGAAACGGTGGTTTTGGTCTAAATGAGGAAGTTGCTCTGGACAAGATGTGGAGGGAGCTAGAGAGACTAATAAGAGAGTGTCATCGTGCAAAGTCAATAACCCCTCGTAAGATAAAAAAATAAATGATGATAATTACTAACTGGAAGCCGGTAAATAATTCGTTGCGAGACCTGTAAGATTCACTTTGCAAGCAGTGATTTGTCATTCCATGCAGAGGCCCCCTCCACCCGCCCACACTTTTTTTTTAATTACCCCAAAAGTGCCCCTTTTATTTTGACACATGTCCATTTTCCCTGTGATAAATGCCCCTTATCACTTCTGATATAATGCTCCTATTAAAATCTGATAGGTGCCCCTTTCCCATTCTCACGAGTGCCCTTTTTCATCTCTGGTAAGTACCCCTTTTCAGGCACGAGAAGTGGACCTTTTCAATTGAATTAAGCCTGTATAATATAAAAGGGGGTAGAGAAGGAAACAACGTTCAGTATCAAGGACTTGATCATGATTGACAGAAGATTAGGGATTCACAGGGGGGTGTGATAATACCTTTGCCTTTAATAGCACAAGTAAGTTAGCAGTTAAATTGGAAAAAAAAATGAATTAACATATACTTAATGGAAGTTCATGCCGATCACGTTACGTACACTGACGAACCACCGCCCAATATCGGCGAACTAGCACACCGCAGGACAGGGGCGGATCCAGCCGGCGGCAAGGGAGGGGCCAAAATTAAAAATCGTGCCGCGCTCAGTGGGGGAGGGGGAGGGGGAGGGGGAGGGGGAGGGGGGTAATGAGCAGATTTTTTTTTTTTTGCCCATGAAAATTGAAAATTGGAAAATCGTGCCGGTCGATTTTGCGCTCAGTGGGGGTAGTGAGTACTCAATTTTTTATTTTTTGCTCAACAGGGGGGAAAGTGCTATTTTTTTCAACCATGGCCCCCCCCCCTTGAGCGTCAGGGAAGGGGGCCCATCTTCTTCTTTTTCTACAAAAAGGGTGTTTTACCTGTTTTTTTCCTAGGGAGGGCGGGCCGCCCCCCTGGATCCGCCACTGCCGCAGGGGTCCGCAGGAAGACCGCGCCGCATGATACATGTATCACGTAGCGCGAACCACCCCCGATACGCCAGCCACCAGACCAGGCCACGATCAACGTCAGAGTAGCGCAGACGCTATTGGTCCTTCCTAAATTGACAACCGGCATGGCAACCAGTCCAGCGGGCGAGGGCCGCTGATCAACAACCCGTATCAATGTCGTTTTTCTTTTAAGGTTGGCGATATGAGCCGCGGGCCACGCCCACAGAGATGGTCACCACGCACTATGTTTAAAAGAAGAAAAAACTAACAAAAAGTACAAGTAACAGCTGAGTACACTGGTTTCGTTACATCGACAATAATATAACTATATTCTGTGTGCACTGAATAGATAACAACGTTGCATAATAGTAACAATTATATACCTCACTTAAGAAATCCAGCCATCTGATTGGTCGAAATTGCAGTCGTTGTTTTAACTATTCCCGAAAAATGCTAAAGCCATGTAATAAGTTCGAGGGTAAAATCCCGGCAAAATTCCAATTACCGGGAAATTAGTTCAGTCTTGCTGAAATACCCATTGGTTTACGTGTTAAAAACTGGTTTTGCGAGCACGGACACCATAAGTGTTTGCGAATAATCGGTCGCTAGCTTAATTTACCAATTTTCAATACATCGTAGCGCAGACGACCGTACGGCAATCTCTATCGTACTGAATTCCAAACAAGGCAAAAATGGCTGAAGAAACTCTCCCAAGATTTCAACTTCTTGATGATGATCAAATGCAAGACTTGATTAATTCTGCCAACAGCAAGCACACCAATGTAAGGTCTAATATGATAGTCAAATCCAGTCAGTGGAGTCCCACACATTAATTGTTGTGTACTAGAGGGGTCTAGAGATCTACTGTCATTGACATTGTACTGAGTATTAAACTTTACCGCACCGCGGTAGACGTAGTCTAGACTACTTTACTTGGATGTAGAGACGTAAAGCTTGTAGCTTATTTGCCCTCGTCACGTTGGGTAGTCTCTGATAGGGTGAAAACTTGAGTGGATGGGTTTTCCAGTGCCTCTCAACAACAGATTTGAATATATTATTAGATCTAACACTAACTAGATTCTATGTGTATTTAGTATTTATTTCTGCTCTTCCTGTTCTACCAGTTGATTGGTAAGTTGACTATTTTTCGGCATATAAAGTATTAATGACTGCTTTAATATTCGAGAAATAGTTGTTTTTATACGCTCTCGGGAAGGTTACAATTGGGCTATTGCCCTCGGCACGCCTCGGGCAATAGCACAATTGTAACCTTCCCTTGAGCGTATAAAAACAACTATTTCTCTCAAAGCAGTCATTAATACTATAATACAAACCAGTTAAATCCCGGTCAGGCAGTCAGAGAGTAATTTGTATGATTATTTAAACAAAGGTCCTCATTTGCATAGTTATTCAAAGTAAAAATAACAACAAAAGCAAAACTAGGGATTATACATATATCAATGACGCAATTACATCGCAAAAATAATTATTCAAGTATTTTTGTGTCTGTTTTGACAAAAAACCCAGGCATGCAGGCCAGAAAATGTTAAATAGTCGAATAAATGTGATGTACAATAATATTTAGAAAACACACAGATAAAAGCGTAATAACAAATGAATGGAATTTGAATGTTAAATGGTACATTTTCATCTTAATATAACAGCGTTTTCTCTTTCCTTTCTTCTTTTAGCGGAAAGAAGAGTCAATTCAAATATCACCATCTTTCCTTTGTTTTCCTTTTAGTCTGGAGTCCACAGCTTAACTAATCTAAACATAAAGAACAACGTTTTCAATATGACATAATAATGTTCATTTTTTTATCCTTTTTCCAAATATACCATGAACTTTTATTTAATCGAATCTAAAATATATAACATCTCATTTTTCCGTTCTTGGAAATTTCTACAAGCATGAAAGTCAGTGAAACAAAATAATTACTTCAATTTTTTTTGTCAATCCATAATAGCAATAGTAATAGCTGCTATTACTATTGCTATTATGGATTGACAAAAAAAATTGAAGTAATTATATTGCTGCAATATATTGAGTTTATTAGTTTAGGCCTTATGGAAATAGGTTCTGCTTTATTACTGGAATGATAAATTACAGTGGTATAATAGAAATTAAAATGGTAGTATTTTTTTACTTTTGTATCTGTTCTCTTGCATATCGCCCGCCGTTTCGGAAATATTTCGTCAATCATATATACGATGTCAATGTTTCTGATTCTGGCGTCGCTGCTTCGTTGCGCTTGTCTGTGTAGGTTTTCTATTCTCTAGCGTTTTGTTTTACTTGAACTGGAGAGTAACGTCTGTTCCTTTGACGAAGATCTTCGTCGATAGGTTTTTTTCCTTGCGAAGATTGTAGGCGGTGTTTGCTAATTTTCCAGGGCGGAATTTCATGGTGGGCGGCAGGTCGGCCGTCCTCACGGTGATCCTGCTACGGGTTCTAGCCGTGGCGTCGCGACTGGTCACGTGATCGGCGGCCGCGTTCTTGTTGCGTGTCACTGATTGGTTGTCGTAAGCTTCGAGGATGCGCTGGCGGTCTCGCATGGTGGCGAAATTTGCGATAATGGGGTCAGGTCCCTGGTCGCTTGCTGCTGCTCCGTCTGTATCTCACGATTTCCGTGGGAGTTGATGGGCGTTGACAATTATGATCCTTGCAGCCTCCTCCCTTGATATACTCAGATCAATGAAGAACATTTTCAGTTTTTCGTACACGTTTTCCTCTCTACTTTGGGTTATCCGTAAAATAGAAGGTTTGCTTTGCGTTAATACACTTCCATCATTAGCAATTTCTTTTCTAAGGTTGAATTAAATAAAATCTACTATGTACTCCAGCTTACCACAACGCTTTGAACTGAATCATTGATGGAATTGTTTGTTTGGAGCCAGAAGGGCGTTTAACTTTGTGTAAAATGAGTTAACACCCTTCTGGCTCCTAGCAGTCAAAATGCTGATTACAAATATCAAATGTTATATTTGACATCCAGTCAATATATGCGTATTGTTGTTAATTATCTACACATGTTCTTACTCAAATAATACAAAGAAGCCATACATCTCAATGATCATGCCGGCTAGAGGCATGCCGATTCGAGGCAAGAAATTAATTATTATCCCACCAAGAAAGAACACCGTTCCTTTAAGATTGTGCAGTTGGAAGAAGAATTCTAACGTCCTTCCACGTCCGTTGAAATACACCAACCGATATAGGAAGAGGATCTGTACACAAATGAATAGACAAATATAGATCAACAACAGACAAAATGACTCAGTTATACCCCATTAAAACAACAAGAAAATCAAAATTATCAGCGTTAATTACAACCATCAATGTATCTCTTTTAGATATATAGTGAAATTTTCAAATTTGCTTCTATTCAATTTGTATAACCTGCTAGACAGTTACAGGCCATAACCCCCTCTGCTTTCCACATTTTACATACAATTGTGATCTGTTTGGACATGTACACTGTCATACATTTTATTTTTAAGTGAATTTAGTCTTGTAAAATAAAATTAAACAGTTTATGTACAGCCAAATACATTATAAATCTTACATCGTTAAAAAAAATTAAAAAGAACCTACAGCTAAGCAAATCTTTAGAGAATAAGCAAATGTTGTCTTCTAAGAACAAGAATGGTAATAACTGATCACACTTTACAACAAAAACCCTCTGGATCTCAACAGATGATAATAAATGTATAGGCCTACGTTATACACCAGGACCAAGATGCAAAACAGTTACATTACCGATATTTTTATCATCTATCTGAATAAACAAATAAATAAATCAATCAATATTCCTGTGAAATTTGTTTAAACTATTGTCACTCATTAAGATATTTTATTTCTAAATAATTGTCAGTTATTTCATTTTTAAAGGGAAACAATATGGACACACTTACGTTTAACAGAACAAGTAATCCATAGTCAAATAAAAATACAACTCCAAGGAATAAGAAGAACTTTTCAAAGTCAGAAATGCGAATTCCAATCTCTGGGGAAAAAGGAAGAATGGAATTGAACAACTTGACCAAGTAGCATGAAAGCGAAAAGGGGAAAGGGCACTTTTACAAAGTAAAAGAGACACATTTCCTATGTAAAAAGGGCACTTTTGGGATACTTGAAAAAGTGTGGGGCACGGTATGATTGTTAAGTGATTCTAGGTATGAGGATGCAATATTATGCTCGGAAATCACTTTACTCAGAGCCACAAATACGTGTGGGTTCCTTATGTAACAGGGACACCAAAAACGTCACAAAGTGGGTCCCTAATTTATGGAATTTACCCATATACACTATACGTGGTCTCCTGTTAAGCATTGGGTCAACTGCCCTCAACGTGTAGTTTGGGGGTACTATTAAGACAGGGCAATTAATTTTGCAATTCTTAGCCTCCAATTCGTCCAAGATGATACTTTCATGCACTGAAAGAGGAATTATTATTATTATTATTATTATTATTATTATTATTATTATTATTATTATTATTATTATTATTATTATTATTATTAATATTATTATTATTATTACTACTATTATTATCATGTCTTTTACCAAGACACGGAATGCGTTCTCATTTTCGTGCGGGAGGTATATTTCTTGTCATACACTCTCACTGTTGTATCTCTTATTTGTATCCCTTCCGTGATCATTTTTATTCTTCTTTGGCGTTCCTCTATGTATAGTCGCCAAAGCCCACCTATTTTCTGTATTCCATGTATGTCTTTAGTGTAAACAAATTACTTGCTCACAGACTTGTACATTTCTTCTAGTTCAACTCGGTTTTCACCGGGAATGTTATTATGCATCACAAAGACTGGCTTACCTTGGTCTTGTGGCGTCTCAGGTGGCGCCGCCATGGTTGCAACGATAGATGCTTGCATGGTGTTGATGTACGAATCCAAAATGATGGAATCATCTGTTTATTCACAACAATATTAACAAATCCTTGGATAAAGTAAAGTTGGGTTAGTGATGCTAAATCCAATATGTGTCAAAAGTTAACGAGTAACTCCATTCTCAGTTTTCAGTATAAATGATAATAATATTGGTTTCTTATATAGCGCACGTATCGACCTTGCGAGGTCCTCAAGGCGCTCCGACATTAGCCGGCTATGCTATAGGCTGCCGATTTCGGCGCTCACAACATTCAAGGAATTCCTTCCTACCGGTACCCATTTAACACCTATATATATATATATATATATATATATACCTTTATATACACCTTACATATATATATATATATATATATATATAAGGCTTAAGATGCCCAAGTTACAAGACTATTTTAAGTTAATCTTTTTTTTTTTATAGTTCTGTTCTTGACAAGGGACGTTCTATCATCTTCACTTCCTTGTTTTCGTATCGTTTTGGGAGGTGTGGGGGAGGAGGCTGTAAATATTAAGTATTGGAAATGAAACAGTTATCTGTTACACCTTCCTTGCCTCGTAGAAAACTGAATCTATGTATCAAAGGGATCAATAGGCTTATATCACAAATTATATACATGTACCTCTCTTTAGTATGTTGAATAAATCTAGTCATCTGATTGGTCGAAATTTGAGTCGTGATTTTAGCCATGCCCGCAAAGAAACGAACAATGCCAGTTGCCCCGGGTAACGGTCAATAGTTCATGAGAAAGATGCCCGTTGCCCCGGGTAACGGGACAAATATTGCTGAGATCCCATTGGTTTACGTGTATCCACAGATAGAGTCTTTGCAAACGTGTTTTAATATATGGGATGTATGTGTGTGTGTGTGTGTGCGTGTGTGTGAGTGTGTGAAAGCATGCAATGCTAATGCAATAAGGTACTTAGTGGGTGAGAATATACCACTGTCTTTTGTTCATGTTTATCTAGCTGACTGATGTTTTCCTTTCATGGTGTTGCTTGGGGATTTCTGACATAGCAACTGCTTAAAGGTATAGACCAGTTTTGGAAACGCCCCTCTCTCTCAATAAAATGAAATGGAAGCTCTCATTACCAATCATGTGAAAGAATATGTTTTGACTATAATACGTGATGATACAAATTTGGCCGGGAAAGTCGGGAAACCGCCTACGAATTGATATATTTGGTAAATTATTATATCTATTAGGACCAAATAGATATCGCGCACGTGGTCGCGTAGTCCCATATACATCTTTCTGTGTACAGTGCTTGTAACTTTACCAAGACTGGGCCAAATTTCTTATCATTTTGATGATTCCAGAACCTTGCAGTACACACCAATACTTATATGCCAGATGATCAACCTTTTCTGATCGATTCCACAACGTTTCTTTCACGATGCAATCGCATGACCAGAACTGGTCTTTCTCTTTAAAATGTAATTGAATTTTGTGAGTGGGCATTGTATAAAAGCATGCGATGCTATTGTGAACAGGTGGTCAGTTGATGGGAAGGGACATACCAATGTCTTTTGTTCATCTAGCTGACTGATGAATGACTGGCATGATGATGTCACAGAAGTCATTTGCTTTTGGAGGGTATTTTTTTAGGGGTGAAGCTTAGCAGGTAAACAAAAGTAATAGACAAAATAATATAAAATATATGACATAAATGTACATCAACAAGTCAAAGGATACATTGTGATGTATACATTATTGCAGATCACCAAAAGTCAAAATGAATTTGTAAATTAGTCACCCTTTAACCCGACGATTATGATGGGATAATGGTCAGCCTTTCCAAAAAATATGTGCATGCAACAACGTTCTTGATTGCGCATTGCCGTTTTCGTGGCAAAACTTTGTGATACGGGGCCCAGGACTCTTTCAAAAGGCGACCTAAATCAACATTTCTGTCAATGACTTGAAATACATGAGGCCTTTGAGCACAATATTTTTTTGAGACTGAAGTAGTAAATGCTTTGCACTTTCAAAAAACTAGCTACACTTCATCTGTCTGATTGACCTCAGTAAATGTTATCGCTGCAGCATAATCGCTACACAGGGTATCACAACTTATGCACATTTTCCCCCCATTTCACATGACATTGGATCTGGCCTTTGACCAACATGCCATTGACCTCTTTGTTTTCTTCTTACTGGATAGTATTAGTAACCAAATTGCATACTGATTCACATTTTCTCAAACCTGCTCACTATTTTTTCCATTAGAATCTATAATCCTGTGCAAACTCTACAACCATTTACTTCATGAACTACGTAAAAGGTCCAGATTTTAAAAATGTTTATGCTACTTTTTTCGTACAGTCCACAATAGTTTCTGGGTTAACATCAAGTCACATTGGATTTAGACTACAAGGCGATACACAATCTGTGGAGAGGGGAGGTGGGGATGCTTACCTCCTCTTCCTATGCCTTCTCTCATCTTCTGCTGTTGCCTCTCTTCCCTTGAGACTGCTTCCTTAACTTCAACTTTCTGAAATAGAAAACCAAAAGGCAATATCTGCTTGGTGGAACAGTCATGGGGTGAACTGACATTTGCTCTAGCAACTACTGCTCTGGGCTTCCCTAAAGTGATTATAGGTTATGGTAGAGTTGCAATGGGTTTCAAGTTACGTTTTGGATTAGGCCAGTTGGAGTTAGGGTGCTGCAAGAGCTCAAAACTCACCTTCTAATGCATGGTATCCATATTAGTACAAAACACCATTTGCATTTACATTCAACAATTTAAAATGAATTATTTCAAATAACTTTCAACGAGTGCATACTCATTCTACACTCAAGTATCACAAATATAAAGTTGATGAAAATGTAAGCTACATGTTGTTCTAAAATTGTACAAATGTGTTTGTTAATTCATGATTGTCTTCCACTCTTGGCAAAGTAATGTTTTTTTATTGTTTTTTTTTTAATTTACCTGTCTGATAATTTGGGTTGCCAAGGAATAATATTGGTACAACTGATAGGTTTGCTCAAACCTTCTCGTACTAGATAATAATGAATTACACTGATGTTATCCGAATCCTATCTTTTTATCCTTCAGCTTTAAAGGCCAGCGCTACAAGTTTCTTTAGCTTTCTTTTGACAATAGACAAAAGAGACAATGACTTACCTTATTTGCAATGGTGTGAAATCTCTGTTTCATGGCATCCTTTGCCTCGTCTGACGTTTCGTACTGGAGAAATGCAAAGCCTAGTCTCCTACCATTTTCTTGCTCTCTGGGAATTCTGTTTCTACAACCTAAGAGAAGAGAGAGAGATAGGGTTAATATCACAACAATGGAGTGTGTTATCAAGCACGGTAATCTACAAAATGTAGGCCAAAGTTAAAACAGTTCAACTGATATCGCTGATACACCATTACACTGACAGTAACAGCTAAATTTATTCATACCTTTATCAAGGTTTGTGACTTTTTTAAAGTGTGTGAACAATTGATTGGTCCCACTTTAAAGAGGTTGACATCAACGCTTACATCTAAAAGTATTTAACCAGTCCACCTTTTATTCTTATTCTAGGAAAACTTCAAATTTACAAGGGGTATGAACAATTCAGTCGTTAACTGTCAATGAAAATGACAATTGACCTAGGGAATAAAGCGAGTCATTGTTACAGACTTTAGATGAAAAATTAAAAATTAAAAATAGACTATAATTCTAAGAGAAATCAATGATGCTTGATCTTCAATGACTCCTCAAGAGTATCTGTGACATTTTGCCACATATTGAATGATAATAGTACAGCACTTTAAAAAAAAATCAGTAAATCAGCGCTCTATATTTATGCTACTATTCTTATTACTGACATTTTTGGAATGAGACGTGCATAAGGGGCCTTTTACCGCTATAAAAGGAGAACCAAATAAACCTAAATGTATACGGTATTGTATGTAAACAACACAGACTTTGAAACTGGTGGAAAGGAATTTTTAAAAGGAAGAAAGCCATTGCCATTCATCAAATTGCCAAACAGGATAAAAGTGTCATATTTCATTTTCTTACAACTTCGTTTATTCTATTTATTTTTGTTTTTTACATATTGGATGCCTTGCTTTTCATTTGAACAATACTCTACGAACGCTTGTATTTTTTTAAATGTGTTATCATGAGTACCGTTCCAAATTTGCTGAAGTATTCTGTAATTTGCTCATCTTCGAGGTCTGAGCCGATTCCTCCGATGAAGATCTGCTTCTTCCTTTCTTGTTTAATGAAAGGGTTGGCAAGCTTGGGGTCGATTATCTTGTGATCTAATTTGTGCTTTGATACTTCGAGAACCTGCACATGATAGAAACAATGACACTTGTTTGGTTTGAGATCTGACATTTCTAGAGCAAGACAAAAAATTACTCTGGCAATTAATATTATTTGTGACCTGACAATTACGGAAAACTGGACACATTACACATACCAAATCATTGTTGACTCAGCATTATTTCTTTAAATGTCAATCAATAATTTTTATCAGGATTCTTGCGTATAGTCAAAACAACAAAAGGTATGACCAGCAAACCAGATTGTGACAGACAGTAATTTATCTTTAATGATAATCTATACAATTTCCATTAGAACTAATAGCTAGCAAGTAAACTGTAAGAAAAAGTGCTTACTATCATGTCTGTTGTATAAGTTCAAGGTATTTTGTAACTTTATGCAATGCTCCATACACATTCTTTTTTGAAAGGGGATCCAGATTTCCAGTTTTAGAATCTGTGATAAAATTTTGAATTTTTTAGAGCCTGGAATACAGATTCTACAACTTTAAGTTTGGACCCTTTCCAAAAGAATTAGAGGGGATGTGCATGAGCTAGCCTTTTGTAAACATCATGACATTTTGAGGGTCCGGACTTTGAACACCCTAGTGCCTGTTAGTCAAGCCTTACTTTTTGTCTCATACTTTCCTAAGTATCATGCTATAATGAAAATAATTTTCTTAAAAATTAGCATTTTGTTTGATATCAACAATGTGATCTAACCTCCAGACCTGTAAAAAAAACATAATACAATGATCGTGTACACTGAAATATTTGACATACACTATGCTCGTGGCTACCATATGGGACATAATACCTTGACTGCGTTTTGAGCTTCTGTACATACAGTAGCTGCATTACGCCTACAAACACACCCACTACAACTTGAACTTACTTTTGTAACAGAGTCTGCAGATTCAAAGAGGACGTAGCCAAACCCTCTGGATATCTTTGTTATCTGGTCCTCCTTGATAATGCAGTCTACAACCGTTCCAAATTTCGAGAAGTATGCCTGAAGTTTCTCTGTGACAGGAAGACAATAGTGGGTTGGAAGGAAGTTTAAAAACCAAAAAATGAAAATGTACTCATTCATGTTTCTTTTTTTATTCATATATATCGTCCAATTCTGATCAATAGCCGCTTCTGTTGGGGCCCGCCCTATTAAAGAGTTCATATTAATCGCTTGTTTGCGATTGATATGTTCATAATAGATAAGAGACTGCAAACTTGTGATCGATTGGAGGACTTGCGATTGATTTGGATCAATCGCAATTCTTTATACGATGGGGCCCGGAACTAACATATAATTGGACGGTCAAGCAAGCATTCCTGTACGAAGAGTCTGAATTATATAGGCCAATCAATTTGTTACATTCTGCTGAGAAAATGTTAAACATTACTGTGTTTTACCTAAAGAAATAAAATAAAACTGCTATTATAACTCTCTTCATGTTAAAATAAACATTTAGAAAATAATCTAAAATTCCATCCATTGTTTACTCGACTTACTGGATTTAATTTTCTTCACATGTAGTTCTTTTAAAGTTGTTCGTTTTTTGCTTGTTTTTTGTTGTTGTCTGCTTGTTATGTTCGTTTTTGCTTTATTTTTTTGTTTTTATTTTTTCGGGGTTTTTTTTTCTTCCCTCTTTTTGAACACCTAACAGATGTGAAACAAGCAACATGAAGTCACATATAACTATGAAAACATCTGGGGGGTGTTTCACAAAGACTAAGATCGACTTTAAGTTGGACTTAAGTATAACAGGCCGTTGATGCCACTGTTTGCTCTTACCATTTACTGGCATTTCTCTTTCAAGGGACGTACAAATCGTGGTCTCAAATCTACAGAGATTACATTTTTTGATAGTTCATTATTGAAGGAAAAAATATTATCTAAAGATTATAATTTAGAGACCAATGGGGATAGCAACCAATGGCATGAATGGCCCGCCATACTTAAGTCCAACTTAAAGTCGATCTTAGTCTTTGTGAAACACCCCCTGTTGTGAAAGCCAGAAGGGCATTGAAGGAGAAGTCCACCCTGAATATTAGCTGGTATCAATAAAAGTAGAAAAAACAAGAGAAACAAGAGAACTTTTTGAAGTTGTCATCGGTGAAAAACAAATTGGCAATGTTGTGACGTATCATGCGAGGTCCTCTCCAATTTGCTCTGTACAGAAAATGTCATAGGCTTTCATTTTCTTAGTTCTTGCTGACAGAATAGATTATACCATGCAGGGGTTGTATAGAAATATATTTGCAATAATTATATTTAGGGTGCATGTATGATTTTAATTTTTTTAAAGGAAAATCATATAGATGCCGATTTGTGTTTGATTGATCGCAACTTCAAAATTTCATAACTTTCATATTTTTAATCAGATTTTGCTCAAACTTTTGCTGACCTCTCATCTTTCTGCTTCTATTAAAGCCAATTCAATATCAGGGTGGATTCACATTTTTTTCCTGCATATTAAATACCCTTCTGGCTCTTAACTGACAACACATTGCATTACAAACTCACCTTGAGTAGTGTCCCAGGCAAGACCTCCAACGAACAGTCTCCTAAAAGTCCACAAATAAAACAAAACAATACTGAGGTTGCCATAAACAAAGTCATCTACATGTATAGTCTATGGAACTGTGACATAATACTGACCAAGTTGTCAAGGTTGCTGGTTCCAAACAGTTTTGTGCTAAACAACGGTGTGGTTTTGACATCAACCTCAAACCAAAGAGATGTGATATCTCTTTGCTCAAACACTGAATTTGCCCTGCTCGAGCCTGTTGCTCGAATGATTACGCAAAGAACCTCATGTGCGGGCTCTGTTGTTTAGAACCAGTAACCTAGACGACGAGATTGTGTTATGGTGTTAACACTTTGGTACTGTCTGACAAATCATTTACAAATAAAGTTTGGTAAGTTCTTAACAATCCACAATAAGTTAAATTTGTCAAAGCTTTACTTATGCTCATCTGTTCAACAACAAATTTGAAAGGTATAGAGGAACATTTGCATTTTGTTTTCTTGAACAGGTTATCATATTACAACATAGTAGATACACATACAAGTCTGTACATAACCTAGGGCCTGGTGCACACCATAAGATCTTCTACATGTTCTGTTTGAAGAAGAAAAAAGTGTAACAAGCAAAAAAAAACTCAAATTACAAGCCTTTTTTAATAATTTTGTATTATTTTTCGTGGTGTACTTGATACCTCTCAACAATATTTTTCAAGTTTTTTTCGAAGTTAAAAAAGTATTCAAACCACTGCTTTGATTGTACTTGTCCTTGCATTTCCCACGTGTAAATTCCATATTTCTCATTCCAACCAATGATTACAAAATTATTTATGTGGTTCAACACCTTAATTCTACAAAATATAGTGGCCATGATAGTATAAGTGTTCACTTATTGAAACAAATAATCTTTAATATCGTAACCCCCCTGACATATATCTAACCTATCAATTTCAACGGGTGTATGCCCAAATTCCCTTAAAATCGCTAAAGTGATTCCTATTTATAAAAAGGACGATTCCTCAGTAATAAGTAATTACAGGCCAATATCATTATTACCAAGTATCTCTAAAATTCTTGAAAAAATAATATATAAAAGACTTAACACTTCTTAACAAAAAAATAAATCATTGATTCCTATCCAGTTCGGATTTACAATTTGTCATTCTACCGATCATGCAATTTTGCATATGTATGATAAAATAATTGAGGCTTTTGCGAATAGTGAACATATTATTGGAGTATTTATGGACTTGTCAAAAGCTTTTGATACGATTGATCATAAAATATTAATTCATAAATCCCAATACTATGGCGTAAGAGGTCAAGCGCTCTCTTGGTTTACTAATTGTTTACAAGACAGACAACAATACGTATCTTTCCAAAGTCACGAATCAAAAAAATTAACTATCAAAATTAATGTGGAGTACCGCAAGGATCTATATTGGGTCCATTGTTATTAATTATTTATATAAATGATATTATTGTTACCTCTTCACTCTTAAATTTTATTATCTTTGCTGATGATACGAGTGTTTCTAACTCCAATAAAACTTTGATACGCTCATAACGCGGTTAAATTGTGAATTAATGAAAAGTTCTAGGTGGTTTAAATCTAATAAATTGTCATTAAAGGTAAGTAAAACAAATTTCATTTATTTTAAAAAGACTAACGTACATGATAAAAGGAATTACAATATTGAGATTGATGACTTGCCTCTCATTGAAAAAAACAATCTGTAAAATTTTTAGGAGTCACTATTGACTCTCATCTAAATTTTAATGAGCATATACGTAATATACATACATCAGTATCAAGGAATTTCCCCTATATATAGCCTAGCTAGTAAAAAAAGAAATATGAAAAAAAAGGTTAAAAAAATAGGGGAAAATAAATACAAAATTATATTTCTATCCTATTTTTTCGGCTGCCAGATGTACAAGATATTATCTCAAATGCAATGTACACCCATATGGTGAATAACAAATTATAAGCTAAAAAAACCCTTTATACCCCACACATCTCCCTGCTTTAACAAAAAGTTTCCAAATACAGGGTACAAGCAAAGAAACCGGTAAATTACCCCCTAGGACAATCAACCCCGTGGAAAAATACACCCCCCCGAGGAAAATTACCCCTTGGACAATCACCCCTAAGGGCAGCTGCCTCCCTCTCCCCGAAGTACCCCCCTAGGACAACCACCCCAAGGTAAACCACAACCAAGAACAAACGACTGTCCATGGGGGTAATTTTCCAGAGGGTAATTGTCCTGATGCGTATGCGTGTGGTGTATGCATGCATGTATTTTTAATTGGGTACAGGTCTACTCGCCGAGTATGTGAGTGTGTTTATGTGTGTGCGTGTGTTTGTGTGTAGATCGCTATATAGACTCTAAATATCTTAGTGGATCAGCGTGTACGTTTGATTTGTGTATGTACATTCAGAGTTTATACTACATGTTCTATATAGTTTACTCGCTCTCTACAATATATATACAATGTATATATATATATATATATATATATATACAATGTATATAATTATAATATATATATATATATATATATATATATATATATATTCCTATATATCTAGTACAAGCATTTCCAAGCCTCCATTAATGTTGTTGACTATAATGATATCTGATGTAACTTATTTTGTTCTTTATATTTCAGGTTTGAGGTTCTTTGTCAAAACAGAGGTACTCCCTGCTGGAAATTCAAGGCAGTTGAGAGGATGAAAGGAAAAATAGATCATGCTGCTTAATCTAGAAAGAAAACAAATCAGAGTTCATAGCAGCTTTATTTCTAAGTGAACTTGTAAACAGTGGTACAAATATTGGCCCTATAATGATTGTGACGTTATTCATAGTTTATAATTCATACATGTTTATTCAGAAAGTTGTGCAACAATTTAGGAATTTCCTGTTCGGCCGGAAGATACGCTAAATCGATTTTGGCAAGAAATTTCAAATCACATGAATCATGTACACTTACATGTAGGTGCAATACATAACAACCTTAGCTTATGTGCATTAATTGTAGTATCCATAGACAATATTGATGTGCTGTCACAATTTTCAGCTGTAACAACCGACTCCAAGAGGAGCCTCAAACTGCAAAACTGCACACTCCAGAAAATTTACGAATTCAAGTCTCAGTATCAAAACAAGATTTGACAATGGATTTAGATGTTTCATATTCATCTGATGAGGGAGAAACTTCCAGTGTTTAAACAAGTACTGATAAATCTCTTTCTAAAGTTACGAAACATTTTGCACGAAAGAAGTTATCATTAGTTGAAAAGACCGATGTACCATCCGAGTTTCAAGCCCCTCATTTGAATACTTTTGTACAGACACAGTTGAATATTGATTACTTTTCATTTTCTCCTGATAATTAAACAAGTTTTGAAAAGAGTTGTATAACTATGTTTACGTATGTTGCAGAGAGATATTTCAAAGTTTGTTCAACTTCTTACAATGTCATACCTAGTTTTAAATGTAAATTAGCATTGCAAGCTTCTCACGATGTTGAAGAGTCTTCTCTTTCATATTTGTACATTCTCGATGAAAAATGAGATTCTGCAGATACGCTGTTACATTGCTTGCGGTAGATCTTTTTTACAAATTATTTGATGTTAACAGTGTGGATCGGGGGGGGGCGAAAGGCCCTTGCCTCCCCTCGGTAAAAAGAGAGAGAGAGAGAGAGAGAGAGAAGGAAGGGAGGGAAAGGGAAAGAGGAGAGAAAGGGAAAGAAAATATAGAGGAAGAAGAAAAGAAAAGGAGGAAAATAAGAAAAGATCAGTTGCGATTTTTATCGCTTCTTCTTTCATTATTGTACAACTGTCATTGTACAAATGTATTTATTTATTTATTTATTCCTGTTTGATAACAATAATATGAATATAAACTCATAACAGCAACAAAACAAAATGCAGCAGAAAACTATTTTGCAGGCAAAAAGAAACGCAAAACGATCATGCATTTGCATGTAAGTGTATCATTAGAAATATTCATATTGTTTTATTACATCTTGTGATATAGTATGCATTTAAGCTTTCGGAACTTTTTGTGTATGAAATAAAGCGTGTGGAACTTATAATGCGCACGATGCAATTTCAGGTGCAATTTACTGCAGTTGCCCAAAATAGAATTTAAGCATGGTTTATTTCTAATTATGGCCCTAGGGCTGGCCCTTGGATGCTAATCTGACCGTAATTTAATGCATACAACCCCTGAGCTTGCGGGGGCACCGCCCCTAGAGCCCACGCCAATTAGTGACCTGCCAGTGTCACAAATAAGGTATCAAAATATGCTCATCTGACTGTAATTAAATGCCTAAAACCCCTGAGCTTCCAGGGGCTCTGCCCTCTGGACCCCACCTAGGGCCCTAAGGCGGGCCCCTGGATGCTCACCTGACGGTAATTTAATGCCTAAAACCCCTAAACTTTCGGGGGCTACGACCCCTGGACCCAACGCCAATTAGTGTCCTACCAGTGTCACAAATAAGGTATAAAAATATGCTCATCTGACCGTATTTAAATGCCCATAGACCCCACGCCGATTTACGCTACGCTCTACCTGATCGTAAATAGTTTAGCCTCCCCATCCACTTTGAAAAACGTTCAGCAGAGCCTGCATGTAAGAGTTGTGGTGATGCGGATTTTTTTTTCTGCCCCCTAAACGATTTTGCTCATTACGCCACTGCTTTAGTGGTCACCATTACATACCAATATTTGGCTCGCACAATTTCAAATTTGCCCCCCTAAGAAATCCTGGATCCGCGCCTGATTGGCACGCAACTGTTACAGTGTCAAATCGATAGTCTCATATCCCTGTGCTAATGTTAGAAGACAACTAGTAGGTATTGTCGTCTCTTGCCGGATCCTCCATCTCTCGATCGGATGACATATGGACATCTGTACCACCATGGAGTCTTGAGGAGTATAATACTGACCGAACCCCATTTTTAGATACCAATCCCCCTAAACGTTGCCAGTACGCAATTATACGGTAGCTGTAAACTAGAAACACGTTCAGTAAGTTCTGTGGTCGTCCAGAACACGTTAAATATGTCACTCTATACATACGTCAATATGCGTTGGAGATAAGTTCGACATCCCAGGTTTAAAAAAAACAGTTATAAGGACCAGTTAAAATCAACTGGTACTGGTACCAGTTGATTCCAGTTGAGTGAACTGGTTTCAATATGGATATTGGTAGAGTGGAATCAACTGAAATCAACTGTAATCAACTGGAATCAACTGGATTCCAGTTGAGAATTGCAACTGGTACCATTTGATACCAGTTGATTCCAGTTGGAAACCAGTAGATGATTACCAGTTGAAAACAAGTAGATGATTACCAGTTGATTTACCAGTTGAAAACCAGTAGATGATTACCAGTTGTTACCAGTCGAAAACCTATAGATGATTACCAGCTGTTACAAGTTGAAACCAGTAGATTTTCCAGTTGATATTTCCAGTTGATTTACCAGTTGAAACCAGTTAAAACCAGTTGAGACCAGTAATCAACTGATAATCAATAATCAATATTGGCATCTGGCCACCAACTAGACCATATTACATAATTATAGACTCTTGCAATTACCCCATCACAAAGATCATTTGAGGTGGATTACAACTGAGTATTATACCAGTTGTTTCCTGTCAATAAATCTAGTTTTACGTCTTAAATTAGATGTAAAACATGATCA
Organism: Mesocentrotus franciscanus; assembly: GCA_037976565.1. Taxonomy (NCBI): domain Eukaryota; kingdom Metazoa; phylum Echinodermata; class Echinoidea; order Camarodonta; family Strongylocentrotidae; genus Mesocentrotus; species Mesocentrotus franciscanus. The sequence goes on along the minus strand of CP137685.1, from coordinate 26,318,865 downwards.
GACATATATAATATATTTGTCAATGATTGACTAATAAGATATGAATCACAAACTTGATGTGCATTGTCACACTTGCTCGACAGATCATGATAATTATATTTTCTGTGAAAACAGGCAAATTAATCATGAATATGCAGTTGATCAATTAATCATGAATATACCAGTTGAAAGACCAGTTCAATGTATCTTAATACATTGAACTGGTCTTTCAACTGGTATTCTACTGGTATCAACTGGTAATCATCTACTGGTTTTCAACTGGTAAATCAACTGGTAATTATCTACTGGTTTTCAACTGGTAACAACTGATAATCATCTATTGGTTTTCAACTGGTAACAACTGGTAATCATCTAATGGTTTTCAACTAGTAACAAATGGTAATCATCTACGGGTTTTCAACTGGTGAATCAACTGATAATCATCTATTGGTTTTCAACTGGTAACAACTGGTAATCATCTAATGGTTTTCAACTAGTAACAAATGGTAATCATCTACGGGTTTTCAACTGGTGAATCAACTGGTAATCATCAATTGGTTTTCAACTGGTAACAACTGGTAATCATCTATTGGTTTCAACTGGTAACAACTGGTAATCATCTACTTGTTTTCAACTGGTAATCATCTACTGGTTTCCAACTGGAATCAACTGGTATCAAATGGTCCAGTTAGGCCACTGTGCTGCAACTGGAATGAACTAGCTAGATTTACCAGTAGGGCCCATCGGTTATAACTGGTATCAACTGGTCCAATGATTTACCAGTATGGTTAATGGCTTTCAAATGGAATCATCTGGTAAACTACACCCATTGGGTTTCAATATGTTCCAACTGGTCTCAAATGGTCCACTTTGGTTTCATGGGTTTTAAACTGGAATCAACTGGTAGATATACTAGCTAGTAAGGCCTATTGTTTTTAACTGGTATCAAATGGTGTAACAATTTAATACCAGTATGGTTAATTGGTTTCAACTGGAATCAACTGGTTTGTTTTCAGCATCTGCCAGACGTAGCGTCAATGGGTTTCAAGTGGGATATACTGGTGCATGTGAAGTTTACCAGTTGTGTCTACTGGTTTCAACTGAGTGGTACCAGTTGAATCCAGCCTTGAAACCAGTAGAATAAACTGGCACATATTCCAGTTCCTTCAAATGGATTCAACTGGTACCAGTTGATTCCAGTTGATACCAGTTGAAAATCCAACTGGTTTCAACTGTTTTTTTTTGTTTTTTTACCTGGGATAGGTTCAAAGCACGTTACTCATAGGTTAGAAATAAGTTTTGGGTACGCTATCTCGACGTATGTCGACTTATGAGTAACTTACAAGTAACGTGCGTGAACGTGATGTGTCAACGATCGCAAAACTTACCTACAACTTATGTGACTAAGACGTATACCAGCGTGCTTCAGCGTGCTCTTAACTGATACAAAACTTACCCATAACTTATTCGACGTACGCCAGCGTATTCGCCAAATTTTTCATACGTCGGCATACGCTGGCTGAATCGTCGAGGTGGGACAGGGCCATCAGTTATGTAGCCTCATAGCCCTTATTACAGTCAAACCTGTCTATAGCGACCACCCAAGGGAAACACAAAAAGTGGTCTTTGTAGACAGGTGGTCTTTATAGACAGGTTCCTTTAGTACATGTTTCAATGAGAAACAATTTTCAAGGGAAACAAAAAATATGGTCCTTGTAGACAGGTGGTCTTTGTAGACAGGTGGTCACTAAAGCAGGTTTGACTGTATCATGAACATCAAATACAGACCTCTCCCTACAATATGGTACCACAAATGTGTTTTACAGAGTAGTTTTAGTGGTCAAAAATCCGAAAATAAAACCCCCTTTCTAGAGCTCATTACATATGCAGATCGAGTAACGCCAGGCGTGAATACGTTGTGGATAAACCCCACGCGAGGTGCTGCCGACCGACTGATCTGGAATGCGCAAAAAATTCGGCGAACTTACTTGATGTCTCCTTGCTCTTTTGACGCATAAATTCGTCTCCCTGCCTGTCGACCTCCCCTTGAATCCTCCGAGTGATCCATAGATTGTCCATGTGATTCTGATTGTTATGAATAATCTGTACCGTTTGTGGAATAGTTAGATGTGTCCATGCATATGCTATCGGTACGTGCTACTTCCTCCAGGATGTTGGTGATGGAGTTACAGGGAAGAGAGAACATGCCACACCAAAAGTTTCGACATATACTAATTAGAGCAGCTGCCGTATGCCTGATATATCAAAGAACTTGCAAATTCATGATTTCCTATCTCTTATGATGGGACCGAGAAAGATCATCTTTAGTCCACGGGTAGAGGTGATTGTTAGATCTCGAGGAACAAAACATAATCCATTATGGCTATATTCCTATATGTCCACAGTTTCTATTTGGTATTATTGTTTCCAAATTGTAAATTGTAAATTGCCCTGAAAAAATGTCATAAAATGCACTAAAATAAGGCTGATATTGCACCAGATAGCATCTATAATCCCAGAGCTTTCAGTGCCCTTGAGCGGGTCCTGCAGGGCCGTATTCTGAACCCTGTGTTATCTCTAATATTGTTGTATCTTTGAAGTTAAGATAAAGTTGGTATTCTGAAAATTGTTGTAACTTTTGTTGTATCTTTTCTCTCATCTCTAGCTCTTTGGCAGCGCCTGCACCTGGCCTGCACTCATACTTTTGTGCGCTTGTAATTGTGCGTATTATTAATAAAATGGCGCTTAATCCTCATTTGCATATGCGCACGAGAGATAATTTATAAGATGGGTAGAAGAATCCCTGCAATCGGATTGGTCAATTACCGTGCAGTTTTTTTTACTGGATGCACGCGATATCAACACGATATATGCGATATTAGAATCGATAACACCGATATCCTGATTGTTTACATAGTCTGCGCCAACAAAAAAATTAGATGGCAAAATCGCGGCGGCGATTTAATTATCCAGCTTCTGTCAGAAGAAGAATTATCTAAATTGTTGGATGATTCGGATGCGGATAGCACGAAAAGGTCAATTAAGTATGGATTCTCATAGTCGGAAAAGTTTGCACAGATCAAGAACGTCAATTTAGGAGACATTTTAATGCCAGAATTGGACAAACTAGATGTAGTGTTATCATCGTTCTAAAGTAAACGACTAGGTCTATGCTTCTGTACATTAAGACTGACGGTGAGTTGTTGTATACGTAGAAGTCTCTTCAGTACCTTCGCTATTAGTCACGTGGCTTAGTGAAATTATCGTTACTTGCCGGATAAAAGCACCATTTTTGGTACAGGGCTCCCGTAGGACCTACTAAACGATATTAGGCTAGGAGCCCCCTGCAAAAATTTCAATTTAAGGGTGTGGGGGCGGGGGCGTCTTTTGCATGGAGCCCCCAAATAATTTTATAACATTGATGATTAATTTGTTGCTGTACAAATGCCATTTTTGGTACAGGGCTTCCTTAGGTCTGTTAGGACCTACTGAACGTTGTTAGGGTAGGAGCCTCCGACAAAAATATCATATAAGGGCGTGGGGTGGGGCGTGGCCTCGTAGCCCCCAAATAATTTAGAAGGTAATAGATCTAGATCTATAAGTTATAACATTTAGAATATAGAGTAGAGGAGGGAGTTTTCGGCCACTTAAGGCAAAATCCTATTTTTGGACTCTTTACTTCCTATTATCATTTTTTGTTCAAATCATGAAGCCAATACTATTATTATTTAAACAAAAAAAGAATCCCAGAAAAAAATCATGAACTGCCATGGCAATATTGATTTTCATTTTCACTGTTTCGGCGGTAGTTTTCGGCCTAGCGACGCCCCCGCCCCTCACCCTGATATGATATTTTTGCCGGGGGCTCCCACCCTAATATCGTTCAGTAGGTCCTAAGGAAGCCCTGTACCAAAAATGACATTTTTACAACAACAAATCAATGTTATAAAATTATTTTTGGGCTCCAAAAAGACGCCCCCGCCCCCACACCCTTTAATTGAATTTTTTGCCGGGGGCTCCTAGCCTAATATCGTCCAGGGCGGTATTCTGAACATCGTTGTATCTTTTGTGTTATCTTTTGTTATATACCTCACTTTAGAAATCTAGCCATCTGATTGGTCGAAATTGGAGTCCTGATTTCAAGCCATGCCCAACTCGCAGGGCATAGCAATAGCCCACAGGGCCTATAAGTTTCTACCCTCCGATCCTCATATCCTGCGATTCCCATTGGTTGACTGCGATCCCCATTGGTTTGCGTGTTAAAATTGTCTACGTGCGAGCACGGACGCCATATAGTGCTCTTTGTCTGCGATTCCCAAATGATTGAAACTTTCACTCGAAGATTAAGCGAAGATTAACAGACAGTGTTTCAGATTTTCTGTGATGTTTTAACAAATTTTTACTCACTAAAAGGCTAAGGTAAGAATTCTTGGTAGATTTTTGTTTTAATTCGGCATATAAAAGTCATATCGACTGCTTTAATACTCGAGGACTAGCTGTTTCTATACTGGCTCGCGGGATAGTTGAATCCCCTGCTATCACCCCTCGGCGCGCCTGGGTCCTTGAGCATATAGAAACAGCTAGTCCTCTCGTAGCAGTCGATATAACTATACTGTATCTTCCAGAGATCATACACAGCGCTAAATATTGTTGTAAGTTGGTATTCTATCCCTGTGTTATCTCTTGAAGGACCGCCTCTATCTTATCTTTGACCACTGTTGACAGTTTGACACGCCCATTTTTATGGACCCTACCAATCAAAATCTATTTTATATAAGTATGATAAGTAGGTCAACCAATAGGAATACTTTATGCCATATCTAATGACGCGCCTAGCGCATATAATCTTGGGCGTAATTAGTTAATTGAGCGCTTATTACGCGCGTCATCATATGCGCTGTGGCATGTAGATCATGAGGACAAGTCACGATTTCAATTAGTGGTTATAGATGAGAGCATTAAAATCGTCATATCCTAGCATGTAATTTCTTAGAAAGTTCTCATCTTTGATGTCTCCGGTCAACACACAATCTTTTTCTAACTCGTCTATTGGCACGAAGTTGCATCATGGTTCTGGGCAAGGAATATTGCCGCCATTATATCACACCGAAAGATACAACAACCCCCTACCTATTGTAAATATTGTTGTAAATACCACGCAAGATAAGTAAGATAAAAGATACAACAATTTTCAGAATCACGATTATCTCGTCATATTATCTTCCGTGCGCATAATATGCAAATGAGGATTAATCGCCATTTTTCTAATACTATACGCACTATTACAAGCGCACAAAAGTTTGAGCGCAGGCGCGACCAAAGAAATGAGAGAAAAGATACAACAAAAGATACGACAAAAGTTACAACAATGTTCAGAATACCAACTTTATCTTATCTTCAAAGATACAACAATATTAGAGATAACACAGGGTTCAGAATACGGCCCCAGGCCGCAAGGGACTTCGCGCTTCCTAACCCTATTGGTCAAAGTCTAGCTATGACGCCATATTGGCGGTAGATGCCATTTTAGATTTATCTTTTGTGTCTCCTTTTTAAGCGGTATGTTAATTGGCATGTATTATTGGAATTTAGACGTTATGTTTGCGGGTTTTCCCGGATACGTCCAGAATATAGGCTGTTGATCCTGGTTAGTTTTAGATTTGGGTTCATTTTTGAGTGAGAGATCGTGATTAACGGCAAGACTTTTCCGCGCACCGTACCACCGGTCATTTTTTTTTTAAATTAAAGTTTCGGAGTCCCGAGTTCAGACCGCGATCATACATGAACTTGTTAATTGAATCTTGACTACAACTTAGATCCAACTTTATTAAGAGTTAAATCTCACTATATAGTGAGGTATAAATTATAGATTTAATGTGAGACACATTCTAGACTAGGCTACTCTACGCCTGCATGATTTATTTCAAACCAATTCATTGTGGAAGCTATTGGATTGTTTGACTCAGGCGGCCGCGGATCCAGGATTTCTTAGACGGAGGGGCACAATTTTTTTCTCCCGCTAATTTGAAAATTTGAAAATCGCGCCGGTCGAAAATTCGCTCAGTAGGGGGTAGTGAGCACTAATTTTTTTTTTTGCCCGAAAATTCGCTCAGTGGGGGGTCCTGTGCCCCCCTGGATCCGCCAATGTGACTATAACAGTCTGAGTAACTTATGCCTATACGTACCATGGTAACCGAAGTACGGGAGAACCATGGTAACGAAAGGTATGGGAGAACCACGGTAACCGTGGTACGGGAGAACCGTAGTAACCGTGGTACCGAAAACCATGGTAACCTTGGAACCGAGAACGATGGTAACCGTCGTATCGAGAACCATCAAAACCGTGGTACCGAGAACCATATGGTTCTCATGGTGGATGGTAATTTGGACGAAGAACCATGGTAACCACGGTACTGCATGAGAACCATGGTAACACCGAATTATGGTAACCATGGTTCTCATTATCCGAATATTAATAGTATACGTAATGACGTATCGTCGCTGCACGCGCGTAATACGCGCACATTCCCACACAACTGAGACGTAACTAAACTTGTTAATAACAGACGTATGAGTAATAAAGAAGTAGGTCGGGAATTGAACCTCGAGAGAAAATGATCTTCAGGCGCGGTTCTAGAATCGAACCGTTAGAACATGTGCGTGTGTGTGAGGGGGAAGGAGGGGAGGGGGGCTTCTGACATAAATTTTGCTAGTGAGCAGAGTGACCGACGCCGGGATGTGGGAGGGGTCCCATGGGTCCCCCTCACATACACACACCCACACACACATTGGTATCTTGGTCTCTCTTTTTCTCTGATTGCCTGCGTGGACTCACTTGACACTTGAAATGTATGATGGCGATGTGTCCGGACGCTAACAAAAGCCGTGTCTTTGGCCTTGGTATTTTTTGAAAAGCATGTATAAAATTAGCACTAATCATCATAAATATTTGTCTTTTATAATATTGTCTAACATGAGTCTTTAAAAGATTTATAAAATTTTGCATCTAAACTTCTTTAATTCACCGATTAAATACAACTGTCCGGACACCCAACCTGTCCGGATGTACACAATACGTCTGGGTATACAATTGTTCTTTAATACAGCGGTACAAAGAGATATAAATAACTTCGGCTAAATGCCAAAGTAGGCTATAGGTCTGCTACCATATAATAGTAATAATAATAATAATAATAATAATGATAATAATCTTTTATAGTCCACTCCGAATTTTATTAAGTTAAACCGAAAATGGAAATTCTTTTTTGCCCAATTGATCGTGAGCCCGGCAGCCACTGAGCAGCGCCAGATCGACATCGCTCTATCCCCTTATTGTTGAACGCCTGATGATGCTTTTGCATGCTCACGATCATATGATATTCCATCTTTAAGAGTAATTTAGAATTTATTTAAACAAGAATATTATGAGACACCCCCTATCCACGACCGCACCTGGTCGCGCTATCGATATGTTTTCTATACCGAATTATTGTGTCTGACCAAGTTTACAAAGTCTGACATAGGGTGCGTTTATCAACTCTTTTCTAGCCTATAATCAGCGTTTTCAAACTTGATTCAGGCGAATTTGCAAGCACGTTTTCATTCATCTTTAGAAACGCCGAAAAAGGGTGCGTTTTGATACGCGTATGAGTCAGAATCACGTTTGTGAGAGATGATAAACGCAAAGCTGTTTTTAAACGCGTATATATTTCGGACCTTCGCAGGCTCATTTCCGGTTTGGAGAAATAGCACGCGCCATGCGCTGTGTCATGTTGTACAAGCATACATGCCTATACGTACTCGTTCACGTTACGGGCCGGGCTGCTGGCTATACCTAGCTACATAATATCATATGCACCAGCAGGCCGGGCAATTGAAAATAAAAAGCCGCGCGCGCCCTAGTTGACCTCCGAGCAACTCTCTGCTTCCCGGGTTTTCTCGCGATGTCATTTATTTTAAGTGAACATAGCTGAATTTGCACTTGTAATTTTTGTATGAAATCTCATATGATAAATTATCGCATCAGATTCTGTATGCGTGCGTATAATCAATATTTTCTGACTAGCGCATGACGTACAGGTTTCTTTTGAGCCAATCAAATGCAGTGCTAGGATGGCTGATCAAGGGTAACAAATCGCTTCCCGGGTACTAGTATAGAGATATCGACTGCTACGAGAGGACTGGCTGTTTAATATGCTAAAGGGAAAGTTGATTCCGCTGCCATCACCCCGAGGCGCGCCTGGGTGTTTTCGCGAGCCAGTATAGAAACAGCCAGTCCTCGAGTATTAAAGCAGTCGATATGACGTTCGTACGAATTAAAAAAAAAATCTACCAAGAATTCTTACCTTAGCCTTTTATTGAGTAAAGATTGGTTAAAACATCACAAAAAATCTGAGACACTGTCTGTTAATCTTAGGTAGCTAAACGACTGAAAGTTTCAATCATTTGGGAATCGCAGAAAAAACCACTGTATGGTGTCTGCGCTCGCACAGACATTTTAACACGTAAACCAATGGGGATCGCAGGAGGATGAGGGCACAAATTAATGGATATTCCCTGTGGGCGCGGCTACGAGGGCACAAATTAATAGATATTCCCTGTGGGCGTAGATTTTTGACTGGTAGGTGGGGCATGGCTTAAAATCACGACTCCAATTTCGACCAATCAGATGGCTAGATTTCTATAAAGTGAGGTATATAATAGTCCACAGCCTGGACTGTGTCACGCGCCCAATCAGCTGAGAAAATAACACACCCTCAACGGTGACCGCCTGAGTCTTTGCCTCTCATTCTGTACCACTTTTCGACGGTTGTTTTGGGGGATCGCGAGATGAGTGGAGACACCGCGCTGTGTGTGGAATGCGTGTGATTGAAGAATAACAAATATATAAAAACGGACAGAATCTGGACTACTTCCGGGTCAAACGGCGCAAAGCAGCTGCGCAGAGACAATTAAGGCCTTCATTTCGAATCGTGACGAGTTGATAAACGCGACATCCCGCAAATCACGTTCGTATACGTGTTTCTATATATATATATATATATATATATACGCGTATAGAAACGCTGTTCCTGAGTTGCAAAAGTTGATAAACGTACCCATAATAAAGTCTAATGTTATATAAGCTACATTCTTATCACCATGAGGGACAAATTACAAGCCTAGTATTTTACCCCGTTTTTTATTGATTAAAAAAACAATCAAAATCAATTCATTTACTTTCAATGAACTGAAATCAACAATACTGGATTAAAGATACAACTTAAAAATCAAAATTATGACGGTTGATAAAGTGAAGAAGTTATCTCCAAATAAACTTTCCCAGCAGATGCAAAAAGGGCGGCCCATGCGTGTGTGTACTTTAATGAAAACGACATCATTTCGCTAACACTTTAATTTGTAATTTTATGAAACCCACAATGCCATGCAACAGGAAAAAGTACTGTAATCGTATTCATGATTTTCTTCATCATTAAAACGCTTCACTCGATAAAGGTCAAAATCGGGCTCAGTGGGGAGAGTGATTTTTTTTTTTTGGCCACTTTTTCCTGCATCAAGTATAGATAAATTAAAACTTGAAGGTCAGTATTTTACCAATTATTAAACCTGACCCTGGGTCTAAAATCATGTTAAACAAAAGGAAAACTATAGACATCGGACAACTTTCTTTCTTAACCCCATTTTTTTAATCAAAAGCCTAATCTAGCGTCGGGATCAAATTTTGATAAATACGGGCCCACGCGGGTAATATATTATAAACATGTATATAATTATATTATATACCTGTGGATATATATATTTACAGGATAACCCATAGACAACATACAGTACATGATCGAAAATGATATACATGTACATGTATAGCGGATTTCCAATATGGTCCTTTATAGAGAAAGAGAAGAGAGAGAGAGAGAGAGAGAGAGAAAGGGAGAGAGGGAAGAGCAGGTTAGAGACACAGAGAGGGGGTGGATAGAGGTGAAAAGAAAAGAGAAAGAGGGTGGGGTGGGGTTAAAGACGTATAAAAGGAGGCAGTTATGTGGACTAAGCCACAGTCGAATGATGAAAAACAATGAGGGCGAATTCTAAGAAGTAAAATTCCCAATTGCTCATCTATTTCCGATTTAAATTCTGTATAAGGAATATACATTGACAGAATAACCTATGAGCGCTGATCATTATCTAATTTCCAATATGGAGTAATTAAGAGAGGGGAAATAGAGAGAGAGATAGAAGGGGAGAGAAAGAACATACAAAGAGTAAGATAAGAGAGAGGGGGAAGAGAAAGGACATAGTAAAAATTAAAGGTACTATATTATGTCCCATTTGCAGGCCAAAAAAATGAAAAGGTTAAATTCCATCGGCATTTGAAAGATAATACTAATTTAGAACTTCCCTCAAAACGAAGGGCTTGAAAAAATGTCTTTTTGTAGGAAAATAACGACCTTTAGTTGTCGAATCGACTTTAGTGATTGCAATCATTTTAGTAAATAGTCTGATTTTCAGACCCTTAAATGTGCCGAATGGTGAACGTTTTGTGCTGCGCAAAGATTCAATCAGTTTAATTTTGGCCATTAAAAGAAGTGGGTTATTGATGTAGACAAATGCTCATGTACCCTTTACAGTTCATTTTATGTATGTTATTACCAACGAAAAAAAAAAGATGTACGTCAGTCAGTCACTCAATAGTGTCTGACAGTGAAGTCTAGAAAGTAAACGGGTTTCCTTGCATAGTTTGAATACTAGGACACTGCTAACGTTTAAATTTCACAGATAGGACATACGTGACATATTCATAATTCCTGCAAAGTTCTACAGAATTTGATGTTGGCTGCAAATGGGACATAGTACCTTTAAGAGATGGGGAGGCTATAAGGGATAGAAGGAGAAAGTCATAGGAAATGGGGCGTAGGCCGCCATGCTCGATCGACTCAAATAATGAAGGCGAATTCTGAGAAGTGAAATTCTCAATTGATCATCTATTTCCATTTGGAATTTCATACATGATATTCATAAGGGATAACCCACGATAGATGATAATTAGTCTTAAATAAAGTAAGAGAGTGGAGAAATAGAGGGACGGGGGGAAAAGAGTAAGAGAGGATCGAGGGGGCTAAAAGGGATAGAAGGAGAATAAGAATATCTGATGGTTATAGGAAATGAGGCGTAGGCTACAATAACTCGCTTCAATTTGATTGAAAAGAATGAAAGCGAATTCTGGGAAGTGATTGTGAAATTCTCAATTGATCATCTATTTCCTTTTTTAATTTCATACATAACATGCATAAGGAATTACGTACCACGATAGTCTATAATTAGCTTATTTCTAATGTAGTCATAATAAATAAATAAACATCTGAATGAATAGATAAACCAATGGATAAATAGATAAATAAATGATTAAAATATAAATATTCAATACCAAAATAAATAAATAAATACATACTTAAATATCAGTTCTAAATCAAGGAATATATACTAGATTTAGTTCGTTTTACAAATCATACTTTTTTTAAAAAGTCGTCTGTGCTCGGAAAGGGAAAGGCGAACTACATGTATTGTGAGCAAAAATTCTTCATTTTCATTAAATTTTTAAATAAAATGCATAAGCCTGATGGAAATACGTTTGAGTGATCATATAATGAGCATAGACGTGGGCACATGGCGTGGACAAACCAGACTATATTATTTGAAAAAAGAAGTTGTTCTTGATCTTTCCGCGCCTCTGGAATTCTTAGATTATGACATGATAAGCTTACAAAAGATGATAATATGGACTTTCCACATCCCACATGACGCCAAAAGCGGATCATAATCTATTCATTAATTTAATGAATAGGTTATGATCAGATAATACACTTGCGTTATCTCCCAGTAATTACTCTGGATCACTGATTACATATTTTAGATTTGAATTTCACTTGAACCCGAAGGATACACATACTATGTAAATGTAGTGATATGCTAATTTCAAGTGCATGCGTGGGCCAAACTCTTCATACAATCTACATGGGGTAGGTAGGTAGGTCAGGGCGTCAGACCCCCTCCCTCCCAACAAAAAATGGTTCGGTTGTCCTCGCCCGCCCGCTCGTCACTTTTCATCTTTTTCTGTTTTTAATAATTTAAATTAATCATTTTTCTTCTTCTTTTTTTTTTTGGGGGGGGGGAGCAATTTTAAAGGCCAAACAGACCGTTTGATATTTGTTGCAAGGATCAAAATGTGTCCCGTTTCCAATTAGTTCTTCTCAACATCATACCCCCCAGTACGCAATTTCATATCAAATATTCAGTTCTGTATGTCCTGTAAACATTATACATAATTATACTAAAGGTACGTGCGTCACACACCGAAATAAACATCAGTATTGACGGAATTATAGGATCGCATTATGCAAAGTTACAAAGCTACCATGTGTTGTTGCACGAATTCAATGAATATTATTGCTAAATATATTTCTTTTATCACAATGTGATATCAGGCTAATAAAGCATGGGGAAATTCAAACAAATATATCTATGAAGCATATATTTTCCAGTAATATGAGATATGGTATATGAGCCATATATTGTTATGCTACTCTTCTTTCAAAGCGCATGGTGACATTACATTATCACGCGTTGTATGCTCATGCAGTATAATAAATGCTTCCATGAGTTTCATGCAGTATAATCATGATAACTTGAAAAGAAATTATAGACAACGCGACAAAGCATAAATCTTTGGTGGCCCAGAAGGGGCATCGCAAATCATAAACTTTGTTGTGAAATTCGCGACAGAATTCGCGACGAAATATTCAAAAAGTCGCATATTTTTTCGTGAAATCCACGACAATTTATTTTTCCTTGCTTGAGCGGTAACCGAAGGGTGGCGCTGTTTTCACATACCAATTCTGAGATGAAGGTAGCCCATTCAAAGTCCACCAATGTGTAGAATTGCCAGTTTGATAAGTGTAAAGATCGTATTGTACACATACAACCGCTATACTATTCTCATGCAATATATGCTTTGTGTGTTGTGTATCCGTCAGGCATCAGCGCAGCGGTCGATATGGGCATGATGGATGTAAGAGGGGGAGGAGGGGAGGGTAAAATACAGAACTAAGGAATACAAAATAATGAATTACCCTTGGACAATCACACCCTTGTACAATTACCCCCAAGGACAATTACCCCACACCCTGAAAATTACCCGTTCATTAAAGGGGAAATCCACCATGATAATAAGTTGGTTTTAATTTTTTCGGGGGGTAATTGTCCTCGAGGGGGGTGATTGTCCAAGGGGATAGTTTTCAGGGGGTGATTGTCCTCGGGGAGGGGCTGGTGTGATTGTCCTAGGGGTAATTTTTCAGGGGGTAATTGTCCTCGGGGGTGGTTTTCCTTGGGAGGTAATATTCCGGGGGTAATTTTTCACGGGGTTATTGTCCTTGGGGTAATTGTTCCGTTGGTAATTATCCCGGGGATGATTGTCCAGGGGGTGATTGTCCTAGAACCGATCTTAAAGGCCAAGTCCACTCCAAAAATAACTTACTTTCAATAAAAGCAGAAAAATCAGACAAACCAATCAAAAAAAGTTTGAGCAAAATCGGATAACTAATAAGAAAGTTATGAATTTCTGAAAAAGTATGTAAAACTATGGAACAATGAGAATCACAACACAAATTGCCAAGATGGTTATCAGTTTGTGACGTCATGTCCTCACAACTTATCAATTGCTTTATATAGTTTAATCCCATTAATTTCCCCTTTTATCCCCCAAAACTTGATTTCCCATGCCTTTGCCCAGGTTATATGATTTGTATCATATTGCTTGCATGACATTTCCCAAAAACTTTTATGAATTTTGAAGAATTGATACTATTTTCTAAATTTTATTTCATAATTATTGATTTTTATATAAATAGTTTATCAAAATTCATTTTTCATGATTTAACTGGACAAAATTACTCTTTATTTGTGCATCCACACAAAAACATATTACTAACAATCTAACTTGGATGCTGATGTGAAGAAATAAGATTCTTAGGGTGAAAATAGGAAATTTATATTATCAATATAAAGAAAATAATTAGTGGATAGTGAGGACCATACGTCACAGACTCATGAGTGAGTTGCCAATTTGTGTAGTGATTTTCAAAGTTTTTCATGTCATTAAAAATTCATAACTTTCTTATTAGTTATCCGATTTTGCTCAAACTTTTTTTGATTGGTTTGTCTGATTTTTCTGGTTCTATTGAAAGTAAGTTATTTCTGAAGTGGACTTGGGCTTTAAGTGTATCGTGATAATAACCCCTCTGGACTATTATCTCTTGGATAACTTTCTCCTGTCCCTTACCCATTTCCAGGACATCCATCCCCTTCCTATATAGGAGAATTACAAATATCCCCAGACACCTACCCCTGTAAGAAAACTACTAGGGCAACCACCAAAGGGTATTCAAACCAAGGGGGTTGTTCACTGTTGTTTTGTAAGGGTAGTGAGGTGTTCTTTCTTCTTCTAGTTTCTTCTTCTTTCTTTTTTTTTTGGGGGGGGAGGGGGTGTCCTAAACTGATATAAAGTTGCCTGTAGACTCAAAGAATGTAGCTCATGAAAGAAATTTTCACTATTGTAAAAATATTTTTAATTGTTTTGTCTTGTTTTACTTGTTTAAAGTGTAAAATATATTTTATTAAATGCAAAAGTGCAGGAAATTCTCATGGTGATTTGAGCCAAGCCTATAGCAGCTCGGCCCTTGTCGAGTCAAATGGACTGCCACGGTACAAAGTTAGACACTGTACAATATACCTTACTAACTTTGTGCTTGCAAACAGTAGTTTGGAAGAATATCTGCAAAACCCAGATAAGCCAACACACACAAAATGTTAAAGATTTTACTGACTGAAGATTGCATAACCCCAATGAATTAGGGTTGAGATATTGTGAGAAATAGAAGTGGAGCAAATAGCAGCTTCCACCATAGGTTGTCATGTTGAATCTATGTTGACCTTTGTTTTTACCCATAAGCATTCTGAGGACTGATCTTTAGCTATGCATTGATAAATTTGATGTATAATAATATTGTACAAGGTTTTAGTTTGTTTTTACCTCTGCTACTTTTTAAAGATTTATTTATCTGAAGGAAAATTTGTATCTAATTGTATTTAGTTTATTATTTTACCTTTTCATCATTTTATGTACTTTCCTTGGGCAACTTCATCATGAATGAAGTATTAGAAAAAAAGAAAGAGAGAAGAACAGCTAGAATAGTGACCTGGCAGTGTCACCAAAAAGGTATCATAATACATGCTCATCTGACCGTAATTAAATGCCTAAAAATCCTGAGCTTCCCCCTGGACCCCCGCCGAAGCTGTGACCCTAAAGACGGGCCCCTAAACCCAACGCCATAAGTGACCTGCCGGTGTCACAAAATAAGGTATCAAAATATGCTTATCTGACCGTAATTAAATGCCTAAAAACCCCTGAGCTTCCAGCGGCTCCGCCCCCTTGACCCCCGCCCGGGCTTTCCCCCTGGACCCCACCATACAGGGGCCCTAAGACCGGCCCCTAGATGCTCATCTGACCGTAATTAAATGCCTAAAAGCCCTGAGCTTCAACGGGCTTCGCCCCATGGACTCCCGCCGGGGCCTTGCCCATGGATGCTCATAATAATGACCGTTATTAAATGCTTTAAAAACTCTGAGCTTCCGGGGGGCTCCGCCCCCTGGACCTCACGCCAATTTACGCTCCGCTCGCTATACCCTCTACATGATAGTAAATACTTTGGTCCCCCACTTTGAAAAACGTTCCACGGGGCCTGTATAGGGCCTATATACAAGGGTCGCGCTAGGCCAAAAATCTCGGGGGTCCCTACACGCTAACTGATCGTAAATACTTTAGCACCCCCACTTTGGTAAACGCAGCGCGGCCCCTGTGACGTACAGTCAAACCTGTCTTGGTAGCCACCTCTCTATAAAGGCTACCTGTCTATAGTGGTCACCTATAATGTTCCCCCTCTAGGATGAAATATTTTTTTCTTTTTCCCTTGTGTGGCCTTTATAGACAGGTTTCACTGTACTGTCTAATTCTAGATACAGTAGAAGATTTTGCACAAACTCTACCTGCTGTTGTTGCACAGAAGTGTCGTAGTCGAGTGGTTTAAGTACTTGATTTGAAATTCAAAGGTCGTGCACTGGTTCGATCCCCGACACGGCACTAATGTCCTTTGGCAAGGCAGTAATCTACATTTGCTACTCAATACCCAATTAGATATGGGGACCCGGTAGGATGACGAAAGCATTTGTGTTAGTAATTGCCTATGCCCTCACGGTGACCATTATGGTAGGAATACTCCCCAGGGAGTGGAGATGGTGCACATTGTGCGTGAATGAATTCGATGACTGGGGTAATAATATCTGTAAAGCGCTTGGAGACGGTATTCCGTATTAAGCGCGATATATCGGATATATCCCCCAATATTTCAGGTAGGGGTGGCCTGTACAATCATCCCCCAAATAATTCACCATCAACAAAAAAAATGAAGAAAAATTAATGATGAGAGCCCGATGAGAGTAGTTAATGGTTATTACTCGCAAGATGACCATCAATATACACATTTGCTATCTCATTTTCATAATACATACATATATAAATAGAAAACGAAGTAAATGAGACAACCGTATATGAGACAAGAATAAATTGAATTCTCGCTCATACGGCTTCATCAGGAATTGATGAATTTATTCAATTCATTCAATCAACAGTATCATAGAAATGCAGTGCGCCAAATGCAAAGCCGCAGCGTTAAAAAGCAACGAGCTAAATGTTAAGCGCGAAGCGCAAAAGTGCAAAAAAGAAGTACTGTAGAGAGTGGGAGAGTTATAAGATAGTTCACTAGTTGTTATATTGTTTCCGTTCACCCTTTTTAAAATTCACGTCATTGTATCTTTATTTGTTTTTTCCACTCATTTTATTTCCTAATATTTCCTAAAACATTTTTCAAAACGCGCTAGGAGTTACAGTCGTGTATTATTTTGTTTAACTCTTTTAATTTGAGCAATATTGCCAAGAAAAAATTATCAACCAACTCCTCAATATAAAGAACTCTTAAAGGTAAAGGAAAGCATCTGAGCAAGAATATCACATGACTTTTGGCCAGTTCAATCTGAAGTGATTTTTAAAGCTATGACTATGTGGGGTTGATGATGCGTTTTTTTCATAATGCAAGTAAAGTAATAAAATATTGTATCATTGAAGATAAAGAAGGTTTTGTCCAAATGGCAGCATGTAGGAGACGAAACTTTCAGTTTGTTCCCAGATTCATACTCAATATCTATTTTGTTTTATTGATTTCATCCATTTCTTTGTTTATTTATATCTCTACATGTAAAACATTTAAAGAGCTATTTTCCGAAAGGAGCAAAATCTTTGATAGCAAATGGAGATAATGATATACATTTTCCTCTATTTACCTTGAACAAAATTATTAACCTAAATTACGAGAGAAATTATGAACACATGCATCTTTTAATAACAATTTTCCTTAGACACCTAAGCAAAATCGGGTAAACAAAGAGTTCTTTCTTAAGTTACACACATGGATCTAGTGCTTCTTGAAAATAAGCTTTTTGTATGTACATAAACAAACAATACAACAGAATACTCCAATTCGATATTTTGGAGAAAGATTATTATGTCACAACTTATTTTTGTTTTATTGAAAAGCTGATGTAGTCCTATTTATTGTATTCAAACGTAACAGGCATAAGATAGTTGAGGTGTTCTTGAAGGTTAGAATGCTATTAAGTTTGAAGTTTTGTTTGTAACACCCTTCCAATAATAATGCACCTTCTAAGACTGGTTATAGTTTTTGAGAAAAAAAATAGTGCTCTGGTCAGGGCCTTAGGGGAATATTATGCTTATATTTTAGAGCGTATCTGCCTATCTGGTATGATAAGTATATCTGGGTGAAGAAGGCAGGGGCGGATCCAGCCGGAGGCAAGGGATGGGGCCTAAAAAGGGGCTCACTTCGTGCGAAAATTTGAAATTCGATTTTTCGCTCAGTGGGGGTAGTGAGCACAATTTTTTTTTGCACGAAAATTTTTTTGTTAATTTTTTCACTGCCACACCCCGTGGGCGCCAGGGGTAGTGAGCACAATTTTTTTTTCCCGTACGGGAAGGGTGATTTTTTTTTCCACCCCACCCCTTGGGCGCCAGGAGGGGCCCATCTTCTTCTTTTTCAAAAAGGGTGTTTTTACCTGTTTTTTTGCTAGGAGGGCCCGGCCCCTGGATCCGCCACTGGAAGAAGGAGATAATGGAAGTTTGTTGTTTGGTAGTTGGAACGTAAGTTTTATATTATGTTTTTAAGAAACAGACAGTTTGTATGAGATCAGGAGTGGAAATTTTCTGTCATTTTGAGAACCAAATTTTGCATCAGTGATATTCTGTTTCATTGAATTGAGTTTCCCGCAGAGAGGATTCAGTTGGTTTAATTAAAGAAGGAAGAGAGTCAAATGAAGAACCAAAAGCAATATGTTTTTCATTTACTAATGAGAACTATGTTTTTTTAGATCTCCTTACACAGAATATTGGAATGGGTTTTTCACGATGAATGTTGTTTGGAGACATCAATATTCATAAAATGTATGTTTCTATCACCAGGAAATAAAGAATTTTCTGTCTACATGAACCTTTCCTGGTTGCTTATTAATGCATTTGCCCACTGGTAACATAATACTTTCACAAGTTGATATCCCTCACCATTGGATTTTTTTGGTAATGTCTAAATTTCGTTTAAAAATAGATGATATCAGTCTGGTAGGCCTACACTGCAGGCAAGAGTCAGGACTAACATTTAGCATGTTATTCATTTTATTACCACTCTTATATTCTCTGAAATGTTATCTTTATTGAGGGTGACTTGAAAAAGTTAATAACTTGGAAGGGAGGGTGCAACCTGCCATACGCTTCTACCTCTTGGTTGCTTTGATCCATTGCCGAAAATATTTTGGCACCTATCATCCCCCCAACCACGGATACAAAATAATCGACACCCCTGAACATCTTATCAAAACTCTGGTGGAATAATGTAAGAGCTGCAGGATGGATTTGTTGGTAGTACCCATTATGCATGGGACAAATATTAATTTACTATTCAAATACATGTATTTGTGCAAACATGGTATTCAAATAGTTTGAAGGCCTCATGCAGGTACGCATTTGACTCATTTTGCTAAAGTTCTGTCTTGGGCGCAAAGATTATTTTGGATTCCAACAAGAGCATTAGCTGACCAAAACTCTACAATCCGATCTCCAAGTCCTCAGTGTGTATTGATTCCAATACATTACGATGTCCATTTACTACATACTATATAATGTAGAATATTGCATTTTCATCAGATTCAATTTAGTGACTAAAGAGTTTTGTCTTATTGAGATTTTTTTTCAAAGACTTTCCTTCACTCAAACATCATGTTTTATACATCTATTTTTAATAAAACTAATGATGTGTCTAATATGCCTGAAAGAGTATTTTAATTTCTTGTACTTTTTGTTTTTAAAGTTGATTTTTATGAGGTATGGTGATAGTTAAAACAAATTTGGTGTAGGCTGTCATCTTCTATGCACATGTTTCAACCAAAAATATGATTCAATATACATGTTCAGTAATGTATATGTCTGAATTAGATGGGATAAGATTACATTGATGTAGATGTATAAAGCGAAGCTACAGATAATGAAATTAGTATAGCTGTCTTTCCATTAAAATAAAGATGAAATTATTTTCAGAATATCACATCGGGGTCAGTTACCATCAAGTCGGTACTTGTTAGTATTCTGAATTCAGTATGCCTTTGATGATGATGATGATGATGATGATGATGATGATGATAACAATGATAACTGGTTTTATATAGTGCATTTTCCAAAGGATACAAGGTGGTATCTCTTAATCTAAGGACAAATGAAGAATTGTAGAGGTATGTTTTCAGATGTTTTTAGAGAAGTCGAGTAAAGAATTATTTCTCAGAAAGATGGGGAGTTTGTTCCATGGGCGTAGGGCAAGGGATTGAAAGGATTTGAAGCCAATCCGTCTTTGGGCTTGGGGAACGAGATAGGAAGGAGCTGATATAGATCAAAGTGAATATGATGTTCTCTGTTGCTGAAAGAGTGAGGAGATGTATAAAGGAAGTGTGGTTGACAAAGATTTAAAAGTTTGAACAAGTGTCCGCTATCGTATTCTCTTAGAAGGTATGTTGAGGACAACAGAAAGAGCCATGATAAGGAAGATGTGTGGTGCATGTGAAACTGTCCGATAGAAAGAACACAAGTGAGCTCAGACATTGAAAGGTTTCATGGTCTGGAAGAAACTGGTGGAAGTGGTAAAGAGTAACTGGAAGCCAGTAAATAATTTGGTGTGATTCCTGTGAGATTCACTTTTCAAAATATGATGCTTGATGGCCTTTTGCTAGAACAACAGAGCAATTGTGCAGTGATTTTTCATTCAATGCAGAGGCCGCCCACCCCCTTTTTTTTCAAGTACCCCAAAAGAGCCCCTTTTACTTTGACCAGTGCCCCTTTTCACCTCTGATAAGTGCCCCTTTTATTTTGACACATGTCCCTTTTCCTTTCTAATAAGTGCCCCTTTTCCTTGTCATAAATTCCCCCAATTTTTGTTCATAACAGCCCCTCCCCCTTCTCATAAATGCCCATTTTTACCTCCAATATAATTCCCTTATTAAAATATGCTGGGTGCCCCTTTTCCTTTGCAATAAGTGCCCCTTTCCCGTTCTCATAAGTGCCCTATTTCATCTCTGGTAAGTGCCCCTTTTCAAGTACGAAAAGTAGACCTTTTTACCTCCGATAATTGCCCCATTCAAATCTGAAAGGTGCACGTTTTACTTTGTAATAACTGCCCCTTTCCCTTTTTAATAAGAACCCCTTCACTTTCTCTTAAATGCCCCCTTTTCCTTTCTAATAAGTACCCTATTTTCTTCTTCTGAGTGCCCTTTTTCCTTTTTTTTATAAGAGCTCCATCCCCTTTTCACCTCCAATAAATGCCACTATTAAAATATGATAGGTGCCCCTTTTCCATTCCATAGGTGCTTTTTTAAATCTTTGGTGAGTGCCCCTTTTTAGGTGCGAGAAGTGCCCGATTTTCACTTTTGATAGTTGCCCATTTTACTTCGACACATGCACTTTTCTTTTCCCTTCTGGTAAGTGCCCCCTTTTCCTTTCTCCAATCATGCACCCTAATTTAAAGCGACTTGGAGCAACTTTTTCTTCAATTGCCCTCAAAGCTCGCTCGCAATAATAGTTCATATAATTGTTACATGTTCTTATAAAAGGTCTTTGTAATAGTCTTTCATCATTACATTGTGCTTATCACTCATCAGGATCCCCCTTTAAAAGATGTAATTTTAAGATGCTTAAGCAGCATCTTGGACGTGTAAAGAGTGAAAGAATATAGAAATCATCCCTGATGATAATGTAATCACATGACAATGTAGGAGTATACCAATGTCTAAAAATTGTATATTTGCAATTAGGTTTCCCTGTGGAAGTGCCCTTTGTTTAGGTACTATGTCCCATTTGCAGGCCAAAAAAATGAAAAGGTTAAATTCCAACGGCATTTGAAAGACAATACTAATTTAGAACTTCCCTAAAAAAAGGGGGCTTGAAAATGTCTTTAAGTGGGAAAATAACGACTATTAGTTGTCGAATCGACTTAGGAGCTATAGAGCCAGTAAGTAATAGTCTGATTTTCAGACCATTGTACCGAATGGTCGTACGTTTTATGCTGCGCAAAGATTCAATCAGTTTAATTTTGGCCATTACAAGAAGGTTATTGATGTAGACAAATGCTCATGTACCCTTTACAGCTCATTTTATGTATGTTACTACCAAAGATGAAAAAAGCCAGTCAGTCACTCAATAGTGTCTGACAGTGAAGTCTAGCAAGTAAACGGGTTTCCTTGCATAATTTGAATATTAGGACACTGCTAACGTTTAAATTTCACAGATAGGACATACATGACATATTCATAATTCCTGCAAAGTTCTACAGAATTTGATGTTGGCTGCAAAAGGGACATACTGTAGTATATTCAAGTGCCCCCACTTTGGAAGACGCTCTGCTGCCCCTGATTCAATGGGAGCGAGAGAGAGATAGAGGGGGGTGTTGATTGAGTAAGTCATCAAAAATTTCTCCAAATAGCTCATTGTAGAAAGGGTTACAACCCTTCTTTATGTAGGGACTGACAAAATTTGCTCTACACCCCTTCACAGGATCAACAGTCATTTACCATACTTTTTTAAATAACAGTGTCTATGATTCTGGGGTTATTTTGTATCTAAGAGTACAGATAAAATTCCCACTTGAATTTAAAACAGACATTCATTTGTCCATTCTTACTGTTAATTTGTTTTCTTTAAATTTAAGACTTTTTGCCATTTAGGCTAAAATATTGAACACTGCAACTGCATGTACGTGTTCTTTTACTACCATGTAAAAATGTTTAACTCTAAACTTAGGTGGAGTATCTCTGTAAAGGGAAGTCGACCCTAATATTTAGTCAATTTAAAGCCCTACTGCACTACTTGCTCCCTCTATATAGCAAACAATGCCTAAGCGGTGCCCGTTGGTCCCCCATGATCCCCTTTTTCTTGTTGAGAGCCGAGTTGATGAGATAACCACGCTGGGAGGTCTAATCCCTCCTGGCCAAACTAGTGCAGACAGGCTTTAAAGAAGAACAAAAAAACAGACAATTATTTCACATAGGCCTATGTGAAGATTTGAGCACTATCAGAATAAAAACGAGTCATGAATTTCTAAAAGTTGTAATCAATCAAACACACTCTGACATACCTTTCAGGGCCCTCTCTCACTTGCTCTATAGGCCTACTGAAAATTTCCTGTGGAGTGGTGTAAAAAT
The DNA here is from genome assembly GCA_037976565.1 of Mesocentrotus franciscanus. Taxonomy (NCBI): domain Eukaryota; kingdom Metazoa; phylum Echinodermata; class Echinoidea; order Camarodonta; family Strongylocentrotidae; genus Mesocentrotus; species Mesocentrotus franciscanus. Next base: position 26,295,981 of record CP137685.1, on the reverse strand, counting down.
ATTTGTGCAATGATTATATCTAGGATGCATGTATGACTGAGCATTGTCTTTGGAGAAATTAATCATTTATAAATCATTTTAGTACAGAAAAAATGGGAGGGGGACTAAAAAGCTACGTCACCGAGTTGCCAATTTGCAATTGGTCGATTGCTCCCATAAAAGTTCCTGATTTAGTCAGATTCTGCTCAAACCTCTTTAACAATCGTCTCATTTTTCTGCTTCTATCAAACCAACTTTATATCAGGGTGGACTTGATAACATTGTTCAGATGAGAGCAAATGGTGCAAGGTAGTGACTTCAGTTGTACAATTAAAGATAATCTGAAATTTTGAGTGAAAACAGACCATTAATGATAAAAAACGGGAAAAACTGATCTGCTCGATTCCTAAATTCTCCCTTATAATTAAATTACATTTTAGGTGAATGTAAATCATCACAAAGCAACGAATTGGCTCTATATACTATTCCAAACATTTAAGTGTCAACAGATTTTTAAAAGCCTGTTTTATGTCTTATTTTCATGGGAAAATGGTTGGGATAATTTGCTGTTAGAGAGAATTACACATCAACGCCTTCAAAGAAAACCATAAATATCTTTGTGGTTTGAGAATTTTTTCAGGATTTTTTGCATGTTAGAGGGTTAGTACAGTAGAAGGAAAAATATGTAACATTTCATACCAAAATTAGACAGTTTTTTTCATCAACCTTCAACAATGTTACCGGTTCACTTTAAAAGGGAAGTAGGATATCCTATCATGTGAGTCGGTCCATACCGGATTCGTCTACAAGAGGGTTGGGCAATTAATGTGCATAGATATGGTTACTTTTTCCCATGTGTATGTACAATTTGCAAGTATGATGTACATGTATTGTACATTGACAGATAACAGTCCTACCAATAATGGAAAACCTGTCCCCTTTGTCTCTCCACCAAAAGCTGCATAATTCGTCGGCGATTTTACGAGCCGACAATCCGCGATATATATCAATTTACGGATTCGTCAGTTCAGAAAGTACAAAGATACACCGACAACATGGTGGCCTGTACTTCAACAGACGAAGAATAGACAAATTATTGTATTAATTTCAAGATTTGTACAGGTACAAGTTTTTCCTAGCACATTGTGATAAATTCCTTAGATAAGTACCAGATGCATGTATTTTATAGACTAAGTGGATGCTTGCTTGGCACCTTTCACTTTCTTATCTATCTCTCCTGTGAAACCAGAAAATATCGCAAATTGAAAGACAAACCTCATTTCTGAAGCAAGAGACTTTCCTGAATCGCAGAATTCAGTGTCATGTCGGTTGTGATTCTAGTACATGTATTTTGCAGCATGAGCATTTTATGAATCATAACCACTCGCAAAATTTGCAAACATTTCATGCGCAAGAAAAGTTTCTGGATTTACAATTCTCTTTCTCTCACTTCTAGCAACACAATCAGAACAGTGCATGTAGAAACTATGCACACATGAACAGTGAAACCTTGTTATGAAACAAAAACTTATTGGATAAAGCTATTTTTGCCAGGCCCACTATGAAAACGAGGCTTGCAGGTAATTTCTTGGTCCCAAGAGTTTGTTTTTAAGGAGAGTCCACTGTCCACTGTCCACTGTATACAGATTCAATCTTCTCAAGAGCTGTCATGGTTATGGTATAGACATGAATAAGGGATTCCTTACCAATTCTCAGGCTTCCCTAGGCGATGCAATGCCAAATTAACTAAGAGGTGCATTTAAGGGATTCCATACTAATTCTCAGGCTTCCCAATATGATGCAATGCCAAATTCACAAGATGGAAATTTTGGAAGCCAACGCAATGGCACGGAAAACAGGATGTGCCTTGCAAAAGGGCACAACAGGTGAATTCCTAATACTTAAACCAGAAACTGTGTGGCATTTAAATTTCCGATTTGTAAATGACAATGATTTTCACAAGATACTTTAACTAGTCCCCCAAAAGTCAGTGTCAGTACTGTGTTAGGTGTGATTTCACAGCATGAAACTTTCACAAAAGTTAACCAGTTGCAAAATTTGCAAGCATTTCATCCATACAATTGTTTTTGGTTTTAAAGTGCTAGCAGTCTAGTAATTTCCCAGTTAATGCCCTTCTGCTAGGCACACATTGTAAACAGTAATTCAGCATGTACCATTCGACAAAAGCATACCATACACATGTACTGCACTTGTGATCGCTCTCTTCCTCTCTCTGCAAATATGTACAGTGGAACCAGGTTTAAAGAACACCCATGATTATTAATAACTATCGTTATAACAAGGATATTTTCTCCCCCCAGTCTTCTTTGTAGTCAAACCTGCTTTAGCGACCACCTGTATAGATTGGAAAGACCATATTTTTAATTTCCGCTGAATATGGTTCATCAATGAAACCTGTACATAAAGACCACCTGCATATAAAAAAACATTTTTCATGTTTCCGGTGAGCAGTCTTTATATACAGGTTTCACTGTATTTTGTTTTTGTCGTTTCTAAGGCCCCAATATAACAAAGTCTGTATATAACAAGGCAATATCCCTGGTGAGTGGTCAAAGGGGCTTTGTTTTAACAAGGTTCCACTGTACCAGTGTATGGTCCTACATGTACGTTCATCTTGTGCATACATGAGCACACCACTCTCACTTCAACTACACAGGTTGCACACATAACCAATAGTCTTACAATTACTCATACATGTACTGTATGTTTGTGTTCCCATGGAATACAGTGAAATATTGAAGCATGTAAATGCATGTGTAGATCAAATTGTTTATAAAGAAGAGGCTGTTGTTTTTAGCACAAGTTTTGTCTTTGACAATGGATTTGTTTTGGTTTCTTTAAATGAATTGTCTTTTTGTATTCCATTCATTCATTTTTTTTTTTGAAAGGGGGCATTTTTCATGCAACAATGTTTCACTGTATTTCATCACATGTATTTGACTGTTGATGTATTTGAGTGTAGGGCAAGTGAAATGTGTCCTAAATGTAACTTTGATTCTATCAAAAGTTTAATTATTGGGGAAGATTATAACGAAGATACATGTATAGTTTACCTACTATCCCTACATAAATCTCCCTATCAATTACGAATATGCATCTATACTCAGAACCTATATTTTATCAACTAAAATTTATGGGCCCCAAACCCCCTACTTTACAGACCTAAAGCTACACCTTGGGATTTGTGATTGGCAGAAAGAGCCTGGGTGTTAATATGGAAGTACAAACTTAGGTGAATCGATTCACATCTTCTACCAACCAACTACACTACCCTAAAGAACAAACAGGCAAGGTGAAGAATGGGTACGACACTCCAATGTGGATATTTGATACAGAAAACTCTATGGTTACTTGAGAGCTTGACGCTCAAACTTCTCAGAGAAAGATCTGGACCAACCGATTTGAATTTGTGAGAGAGAAGCAACCATAGATCAGATTCATACACTCCACTTTCAAGGACAAACGTTCAAAAAACAAAATGTCTTCAGAGCACAAGTTTCACATTTTCATTTTTTTTTCATGTTTTTCCACTTTTGTATAAAAAATTGATAAGAAAAAATCAGTCAATAAAAAATAACATAAAATTTTGGGCAGTCGCGTCATTTGGCAAATTGCATCGTATTCACTCGACAGTGCACGGCCCATTTCACATAAATACTGGAATGTGGAGAGCTACTCCTCAATCAAAGAAGACATTCGACCAAGTTCCCACACATCATGTACACAATATTATCAAATGATGAACTGTGTTATGATATTAAATTTTAAAGGGGGCAAGAGACGTAGTTTAATCCTATTATTTATCATGGGTAGTTAATTTTATATGATTTTGTATTAAATTTTACATAATATTAACTTTATGTTTAACTTAAATTCAATTAAAACACAAAACTGAAGAGATGGAAAATTTAAACACTAGCCTTTACAGGACTTGGGTTTTTAAAATGCCAATAGGAATGGAATTTTATTTTAACCAATTAAAACTCAAGGCAAAAATACTACATGAAATAAATGGAAGTTACATAAGAAAGGCCAAGCCACTAGATAGGAAAAAAATCACAAATACAAAGCTTTATAATTGCGAGAAAAATATGACATACATTAACAAGGCATTGATTGATTGATAATCATGAAACACACCGGGGGGCGGGGCAAAAACATAACAGAAAAGGGTTTAATTCTTGGCTAAATTATATTACAATTGGTCATAAAAGGATGACAAGACAGCTTGTCGATCCTTTTTTTTTTTCTCTCTTCTCTCCTCTTTTTTTGGGATGGAAGAGAAATGCAAATAAAAAATGATTTCCAGAATACCACTGCGTGATTCATATGCACATTCAGAAACATGTTGTGTCGCAGAATTCTCTTTTTTTTCATTTTCTTTTTCTCAAAAATTGTTTGATTCGCTTTGGTACAGTTGAGCTAATTATACATTTCATCCACTTCATTTCATTCCCCCAAGTCCATATTTTGTAGAGTTTCACAGGGACAATCACGTGAAGAATCGAATATTTCTTTTTTTTTCGAAGCAAGAATCTTTTGCACTCCTTTCAGAAAGACATGGGTGCTTATAGTTGTCCTTGTGAAACTCCGGAAGCCTTCGCCATTCGATAAGCCACGCCTCAAGGAAGATAACATGTACAGCAATTCCACAAATTCAGTCGCCAATACACTCCTTTACTTCTTGACTCCTCTACTTGCCCCAAATTTTTGTTTTCTGTACAAATTTTTTCCCAATTTTTTTTTGCAAAGGGGCAAGTGTCGACTTCTCAGGAGTGTCCATCGTTAATCTGGGGACGAAAGGAAAAAAAAAGAAAGGCAAATTAGAGATACTTCAAAATCACTTTATGTAACATTCTTTGGAAAACCTCTATATGATAACTGAATAAATCAATAAAATAAACAGCAAACATTTTAGAAAACAGATAAACATATATCTTGAGCAATCAAAGCAGCAGCAAAAATACACAGGCAAAATCAAGTTAATTGACAAACTTGCAAACTAAAAAGATGAATGAAAAAGATGCTGCAAATGATAGGATGGTGCAATGAAAGAGGAGGGGGAGGAGAAATAGATGAAGAGATGAACACTGCTCATGTGTGAACAAATGATGGCCAAAATGTCGTGTACATCACACCAAAAAAAGGGTGACACAAAGGAGTGGCCCAACTACTACACGGTGCCAATCCATTTCTACCACTCAAAGACACTACATGAAATTGAACAATTCAATTAAGTGAAAAAGGTGAGGTGTGGAGTCAAGGAACTATGAAGAACACAAACACCTAAATCTTTTCTGTTTTTTTAGAGACGGAAACTTTGAAGGATTATATTTAAATACCTGTTCATGGGTCCCCCTTCTTGGCCTTAAAACACGTCTTTAGCGAGAGTAGGGGTGGTGGGCTCCGCCCCCGCGTCGATTAACTGGGGCTTTGCCAGGTTCTGATTGTTCTGTAGGTAGGGAAAAATTACAAACGTCCCTTCTGAGTAAAAAGTTATTTGACAAATTAACATCTCAAACTCTCTGACGTGAAAAGATTATTAATACCCTATCTATCTCTCTATACTACTCTATGAAGGAGTGTTGGGGTGTGTACTAAGCAGGTCCAGAAACAGAGAGTGACTAGTCAAGGCCAGACTGAGCAGAACGGGACTGGGCAAGGACTATATGGAATGCTCGATAATCAAGTGTAAATTTAAGAACCCTAAGCAACCTTGAGCAGCATGTGCGGGAGTCCGTAAAGGGTAGTACCATATGCGGGGCACGACTTGCTACGTGAACGAAAAGCCAGAAGTTTCCCACCTACAGAGCAACTGGAACTAGCATGGCCACCATCCAAGTGCCCTTTTCAGGTAATTTCCAAAAAATATCAAAAAATAACCCAAAAAATATTTAAGTAAACAATGCCTCTGGCACCACCTTCCGTGGCAGAGACTAGATGATTACCATTTGCCCTCACATGTACAGTGTTCGTCGTCGGTGGGTGATCTCAAGCGAGCCCTTCCACCTAGGTACTTTTGAGAATTTTTTTCTTCCAACAAGCAGTAAAAAGAGGAAAGAAACCTTGAAAAGACGGTACCAGAAGAGGAAAGAACATTTTGCAACAAGTTTCATTTCTGGGGAATCGAGGTAAGAGGGTAGTTGCTGATAAATGTTGCTTGGTTCTTTTTTTATAAAGGGGGGAGGGGGGTGTGTCAGCCATGCAAGATGCATTTGCAAGAGTCACAGCAGACAAGCAAAGAAAAGTATTTTGTTTCATGCATATAAATTGAGCCTACAAAGAAATAGCAAATCACAAATGAAAAAAAAAATACATCTAAAACATGAGAAAATGAGACATTTAATAATTCCTTAGCACCAATCACCTTATGCATTATGGACTGTGGCAAATAATTATTAAGACTATTAAGTCTGAAGTCTAAACAATACATTACTCTTTATCAATAAATTGGATCACATCAGCCGATGTTTGGTAAATAAAAACTTTGAGCTGTTAGTTCATAAATATACTACACTGGCTACATTTTATCGATCTATAAATGTGATGCCACCTTATGTCAATGAGTCTATTCCCCTGTTTGTAAACATACACTGCCATTGAGTGAGAAGACATTATGTGTTATTGCTAAATACAGCATTCTCTGTATCAGACATATTTCTGAATGGCTGTTTCACATGTGTTCAGGTTAAAACACATCGATTCATTAGTAAAACCCTGTCCAACTTTATTTCTATATTCTCCATAAATGATTTGCAGTTCTTTAACAATGACATCAAAGCACTTCTGACAAGTGGCATTTCTCAAAGAAAATATTCCTTAAAGGGATCCGGTAACTTTGTCTCAGATTCTGAAACAAAATTCTGGATTTAGCTCATGATGCAATGATAATCATAAACCTTTAGGTCAGTCAGGAACCCCATGACTTTTACAAGCTGATCGCCTGTCTGATTATCAAGATATTTATGATTGGAATTACAAATTTTGAAAACCGTTCACCTGACGGTTTTCATAACACTATAGTCTATGAGGGAAAACAAGTATGGTAAAACCGGTCAATCAAAGATTGTTACTTTTTTGAGGCACTTCTTGATCATTTTGAAGCGCAACTTTTTTAGGGCTTCATTATTACACCATATCACAGACACTAATAACATGTAGGGCCGTGTATCTCAGATTTAACACTGTTAAACGATCCCTTTAAATCAGTGAACTTTTTCTCCCTTTTTTTCTTTCCCTTTTTTTCTTTTAATCAGACAATACTATCTTATCTTTCATCAGACAATATTAACCAAAATTCATAATTTTTTGCATTTATATATTCATGAATTCTTTGTCATAGGCAGGTAGTTAGCAAATGTATAAAAATGTAATGTTTAGTTAGTTCATATGAATATTTTAAAACTCATAGTCAAAATGCTCATGCACTGTATTTGTTTACACGCAAGACCGAACATCATGCCATTAAATAAATATTTCATAAAATCATTCTTTTGACATTCCACATCAACACACATTTATCACTCATTGATTTTGTGGCATGCATTCTACAATCAAATGAAATATCATACTAGACAACATCACTATAGAGTATCAAAGTGTGAGACGTCATACTGGCCAAGTTGTCAAGGTTGCTGGTTCCAAACAATTTTGTGCTGAACAATGGTGTGGTGATCACACCAACCCCTAACACTGATTTTGGCCCTACTCCAGCCCATTGCTTGCATGATTTCACAGTGAACCTCATGTGCAGGCTCTGTTGTTTAGAACCAGTAACCTGGGCGAGCGAATATGATGTTAGCACTTTGGTACTCTCCAGATCATACAAATCACATTTCATTACATGTACATCAAAAGAGACTGAATCGAGAGTAAGAGTCCTGCCACTATGAAAATGATTCTACTTTGTTCACAAGAGCCCTTTTTGGAATCAATGAGATAGAAATGAGGTTCATTATTATTGCACTCTTGATGATAACATTTTTATCAGAGCTCCTTTTTAATTTTCCAAAATTCTTTTCTATAGCTTTTAAGACAAATCACTCACCACTCCAATTTCTTTCCCCATTTTGCACAGAGTCAAGCATTTCAAGAGAACTATGATTTGTAAATCCACCTTTTCTCAGCTCATAATTTGATAACTCGTCCAAATGCTATCTCTGCTTGAAAATGATAACACTGATTTTCCTTTTAAAATTTATTTATTTATTTTACCATCCTACCCATCATGATGCTCTTGACAACTAACCCATAAAGAGTGGTCATTTTTTTAAAAAATTGATTCAGTCTCTTTAATTATAATGTAGTGTATTTTCTGCTAAATTTCGCCAAGTGATTATGTATATTGCGAGAGAAACGTTCTAGTGACTTCCTACTATATGTTGTGAATGATATTTCTGCAGGATATTTACATGGATAGACCTAATTCTGGCTAACTCTAATGCTGTCTTACCTCAATTTGGCAGTTGCTTCCTTCTTCCAAACAATTATCAATCTATAGTAAATGGGCAAGTCAAAGTTATTTTGTCCAATACCTTATCAACCACATGCAAATTTAGTATATCTCATCATGGTTATAAGGTTACTTGAGCTTAGATCAGACAAGTATTGAGTGAAATGAAATCAAACGATACTTTTTTGATGTCAAAAATTTTTCAGAACTTGATACTTGGTAACCAATGGGACACCAACGCCAAATGACAAAATAGTTTGGACTTGCCCAAATACATTCAAACCTAATCTAACTAGCACTAGTTTCGTGTATGAGGAATGCTCATTGGTTGTCCTCAATCAGCCTACAAGTCCTGACAAAAGTAAGTGACAGGGTCTTAAAATGAGGCAAAATTCTGACAACCGACATCCCTGATCGATGTAAAGCAGATTCCTTCTCACAAAACACCTCTACAAATACAAAATGAACAGAGTGTAGTATATAAAAGGAAGACAAGAAAGTACATTGGCTTGTCAACAACCTTTTCATTTACCATATCCACTGTTGTAGCCTCCGCTGTAGCCGCCGCCGCCACCACCACTGCCGCCATAACCGCCGCCTCCGTATCCACCGCCACCACCGCTGCTGTAGTCACCGTATCCACCATAGCCGCCGCCACCACCTCCTTGGTTGTAACCCTGGCTGTAGCCTTGATAGTCATAGTTGTATCCCTGGTAGGCTCCCTGGCCGCCACCGCCGCCATATCCGCCACTGTAGCCGCCACCACCGTATCCACCGCCGCCGCCACCACCATAGGACTGGCCATAGAAACCTGGTGAGAGAAAGCACAGAGAGGAGTGGAAAATTGTTCTCTGGTTGTTTATTGCTTTAAAGGGACTATGTCCCATTTGCAGGCCAAAAAAATGAAAAGGTTAAATTCCAATGGCATTTGAAAGACAATACTAATTTAGAACTTCCCTAAAAAAAACAGGGCTTGAAAATGGTGTTAAGTGGGAAAATTACGACTATTAGTTGTCAAATCGACTTAGGAGCTATAGAGCCAGTAAGTAATAGTCTGATTTTTCAGACCATTGTACTGAATGGTCGTACGTTTTATGCTGCGCAAAGATTCAATCAGTTTAATTTTGGCCATTACAAGAAGTGGGTTATTGATGTAGACAAATGCTCATGTACCCTTTACAGCTCATTTTATGTATGTTATTACTAATGATGAAAATAGCCAGTCAGTTACTCAATAGTGTCTGACAGTGAAGTCTAGCAAATAAAAGGGTTTCCTTGCATAATTTGAATATTAGGACACTGCTAACATTTAAATTTCCCAGATAGGACATAGATCTATTCATAATTCCTGCAAACTTCTACAGAATTAGATGTTGGCTGCAAAAGGGACATAGTATCTTTAATATACATGCATTTGTATGGAGTCTAGCACCAGATTCCTGTATCCATCTCAAGTTGAGATGCAATCAATTCTGATCACAGATCCTACAATAAGGAGCCTGTTTATACAGGCACTCCAAGATTCACTGATTGTAAGCAAACATATATCAATAAGTAATCTTATAGTGATGCACTTCATTACAAATTAGTTGTTACACACAAGTATATTTTATCATCATAACAAGCTATTTTAGAGTGTACAAGTTGTCCGATGTCACCAGAATATCTGGGATCACTATATGATTGACCGTACATGTAGAAGGGGTAGAAGGGGGAGGGGTGGTTTTCATTGCTTCAATGAATAAAGTTTATCACAGGCATTTGCAAGTTGTTGAATTACTAAATGAAGCAAAATGAGATTTACTGCATGTGAGGTAAATAATCAGCAACAAGCTACATTAAGTGAAATTATTATTTTAAACAATCAACCAAAATAAAGAAATAAAGAAAAAAAAAAGAACTACAGCCGATTTGTTTTCAAATATATATTTTTATTTTTTCAAATTTAAGGAAAATCTAGTTGATTTTTTTGTTTTCTCTATCAAATTTCATGAAAAGTTTGCTTGAAACGAGGGATTTGGGGAATCCAACAAGATGTGCTGAAATATTACTCTGCATTTTGTAACAACCTTATGGTATTATAACCACAATATGCCAATGATACAGTTGAATGCTACATATAGAAAGGACTGGGCAGTTTTCACATCAGGTGCTTACAGGAATGCAGAGATGCCAACCTCTTGACACAAAAAAACAGACTGAATATCTTTAAAAATCTGATTTTGGAGAGAAAAATCAGATTTTCACGAAAACTAGACACTACCACTGGCCCCGAGCTAGAATAATTTCAGAAAAATCTGTTACTGGTAAGAACGGTCAAGTAAAATGTTTGCTCTTTCATTAAAATTTATTGAGAAAATTGTAAAGCAAAGTTTTAGTTGGGGTTGCAGGGTTTACTTGTACATGTTTCTATGCGATTCTGCGTTTTTTATGGGTTTTTTTTTAAAGATGAAAAATCGTATTTTAAGAAGTGAAATCGTATTATCGTATTTCACTCTTAACATCGTACTAAATACGATTTAATCGTACTGGTTGGCATCTCTGGGAATGGCTACATTTAATCTTGACAAGCCTATTTGTCTAATCTTTTAATTGCTTCCTGTACTAGATAAGGCTACATCTACTGTACATCTACATGTCATGATATGAATGAACAAACAAACAGGGTAAAAATATTTTAAAAAGAGAATCCATGCAAATATGTGTAAGACAGTGAGAGAGTGATATTCTACAAGGTATATTAGAATTTTTCTGAATAGATTTGCCTGGTTAAATGTAACTCCCACAGTATTCATGACTGATGATAAAGAACACTCACACTGAAACACACCTACTGAAGAACAATGCACAGATTGACAACTCAACATGATCACATACACACACACATACATGTAGGCAGTCTGTCATTATCGATGTGATAAAACCCTTAAGTGTTTTCTAGCATGGCTCCACAGTCCAATTTTGCTGGCACTGCGGAAGCCACAAATTAAGCATGATCACTAAAGAAGTTAAAAGAACAATGCACACTGCACAGATTGGCAATTAAACATGATCACTAAAGAGCAATGCATAGATTGGACAATTTCACAAGATCACTTAAAAGCAATATACAAAATGAAAGAAAGTGGACATTATATAGACTAACCGGCATCTTCATATGCTCCGTAGCCTCCGTATCCGCCCCTGTACCCGGGACCATATCCTACAGAGAAAGATACTTTAAGGTTAGCAAAATTCCTTTTCTCTACCCATGGTGCAGCAAAATAGATGATGTCAAGGATAGTTAACCACTGGGCCCCGTAACAAACAAAAAAAGGTTTGTGATAAATTTTGATTGTTTAAACAACGATTCTGATTAGATAATGATCAGCCTTTTCAACAATATGTGCATGCAACAATGTTCTTGATTGCCCATTGTCGTTTTGCATTTCATGGCAAATCTTGGTGTTACGGGGCCCAGGACTCTTTCAAAAGGCGACCTAAATTAACATTTCTGTCAATGACTTGCAATGTATGAGGTCTTTGAACACAATAGTTTTAACTTTTTACAGACTTAAGTAGTAAATCTTTTTAATTTTCAAAATGCTAGTTACACTTCATCTTGTCTGATTGACCTCTGTACATGTTAGCGCTGCAGCACAATAGCAACACGGGTTGTCACAACCTTTGCACATTTTTTTCTTCTTTTCATTTCACATGAAATTAGATTTGGCCTTTAGAACCAACGTGCCATTGACCTCATTGTTTTCTTCTTACTGGATAGTATTAGTAATTAAATTGCATACTGAATTGCATTCTCTCAACTGCTCACAAGTTTTTTTCTCCATTAGAATCTATAATCCTGTCCAAACTCTACAACCATTTACTTCATGAACTTTTCAAAATGTTTATGCCACTTTTTTTTTGACAGTCCACAATAGTTTCTGGGTTAACATCAAGTCACATTGGCTGTAGACTACAAGCCGATAAACAATCTGTGGAGGAGGTGGGGGTTGTGGATGCTTACCTCCTCTTCCTCTGCCTCCTCGCATGCCCATGCCTCCTCTCATCTTCTGTTGTTGCCTCTCTTCCCTTGAGACTGCTTCACTGACTTCAACTTTCTGAAATGGAAAACCAAAGACAATATCTGTTTGGTGAAAAGAGTCATGGGGGTGAACTGACATTAGCTCTGCAAACTACTAGTTCTGCTCTTGGCTTCCCTACAGTGAGCATAGGTTATGGTTAGAGTTGCAATGGGTTTCACCTTACGTTTGGATTAGGGTTGGAGTTAGGGTGCTGCAAGAGCTCAAAACGCATCTTCTAAGAGAGGGTACCCATATTAGCACCAAACACCAATTGCATTTACATTCAACAACTTAAAATGAATTATTTCAAACATCTTTCAACGAGTGCATATTCGTTCTACACCAGGAAAAGTATCACATAAATAAAGTTGATGAAAATTCCAAAAATTCGTCTGATTCATGATTGTCTTCCACTCTTGGCAAAGTATTTTATATTTCATTTTGCCTGTCTGATAATTTGGGTTACCAAAGAATAATTTTGGTTCAACTGGCAGGTTTGCTCAAACCTTCTTGCACGTATATTCCACTGATGTCATCTGAATCCTATCTTTGGGGAGTAGGTTGGATATTGGTTTAACACAAGTCTAAGCACTTATTCACACAGATTAAAATTGAATCCTTCAGCTTAGCCAGCACTCCAAGTTTCTTAACTATTCTCTGACAACAGACACAAGAGATGATGATTTGACTTACCTTATTTGCAATGGTGTGAAATCTGTGTTTCTGGGCATCCTGTGCCTCATCTGATGTTTCGTACTTGACGAATGCAAAGCCTAGTCTCCTACCGGTGTTCTTGTCCTCTGGAAATTCTGTTTCTACAACCTAAGAGAAGAGAGAGATGGGGTAAATATCACAACAATGGAGTCATTATCAAGCACCGTAATCTACAAAATGTAGGCCAAAGGTAAAAAACTTCAACTGATACATGTACCCCTGATACTTTCAGTTAACAGCTAAATTTATTCATACCTTTAACAAGGTTTGTGTGCGAAAAATAGATTTGTCCCAATTAAAAGAAGGTGACATCAACGCTTAAATCTTTAAGTATTCAACCAGTCCACAAAACACAAGAAACATCAAATTTACAAGGGGCATGAATAATTCAGTTGTTAATTGTAAATGAAAATGACAATTAACCTGGTAAATAAAGGGAGTCATTGCCAAAAACTTTATATGAAACATAACCAATAAAAATAGTCTATAATTCTAAGAGAAATTAATGATGCTTGATCTTTTAAGACTGACTCTTCATTAGTATCTGTGACATTTTGCCACATATTGAATAATAATAGAACAGCACTTAGAAAAATCAGTATTAAGCGCTACATGCATGTTACTATTCTTATTATTGACATTTTTGGAATGAGAAGGGTATAAGGGGACATTTACCCCTGTAAAAAGGAGATCCAAATAGATCTACATGTATACAGTAATGTATGTGAATAACACAGACTTTGAAACTGGTGGAAAGGAATTTTTAAGATGGAGGAAGAAAGCCATTGCCATTCATCAAATTGCCAAATGGGATAAAAGTGTCATATTTCATTTTCTTACGACTTCATTTATTTGATTTTTTCCAAATTGGATGCCTTGCTATTCAATTTGAACAATACCCTAAAAAGACTTGTATTTCTAAAATGCGTTATCATGCGTACCGTTCCAAATTTGCTGAAGTATTCTGTGATTTGCTCATCTTTGAGATCTGAGCCGATTCCACCGATGAAGATCTTCTTCTTCTTTTCTGGTTTCTTGAGTGGGTTGGCAGGCTTGGGGTCAATTGTCTTGTTATCTACTTTGTGCTCTGGTACTCCAAGAACCTGTACATGAAAGAAACAATGACACTCGTTTGCTTTGAGATCTGATATTTCTAGAGCCTGAAAAAAAATTTACCCCGACACTTAAGATTAGTTGTGAGCATTGGAAAATTATGGAAAACTGGACACATTACACATACCAAACCATTGTTGACTCAGCATTATTTCTTTAAATGTTTTATCAGGATTCTTGCTTATTTTCAAATCAACAAAATGTATGACCAGCAAACCAGATTTATAACAATTTTAGATTTAGAGTTTGTAAATGTCTCAATACATATACAGACATTCATTTACTTGTTTGCATGTGATGTAAACTGTAAATTTCAAGTGCAAGTGACAGACAGGAATCTTTAATGGTAATCTATACAATTTCAAATAGAACTAATAGCCAGCAAGAAGTAAACTGTAAGACCAAGTGTTTACTATCATGTCTTTTTTATAAGTTCAAGGTATTTGGTTACTCTATGCAACACTCCACACTTACTTTTTTTTAAGGGGATCCACAATTAGATTTTTAGAATCTGTGATGATTTGTGAATTTTTTAGAACCTGTAATACAGATTCTAAACATTTAAGTCTAGACTCTTTCAAAAAAAGTGGGTGTGCAATTGTGCATGAACCTTTTGTAAACATCAGACATTTTTTGGGCCCGGACTTTGAACACCCTGGTGCCTGTTAGTCAAGCCTTGCTTTTTGTCATATACTTTCCTAAGTATCATGCTATAATGAATATAACTTCCATCAGAATAAGCCCTTTGTTTGATAATCAACATTGTGATCTACGCTCCAGTAAGAAAACATAATACAATGATCAAGTATACTGAAATATTTGATATGCAATATGCCCAAAGGTAACATATGGGACATAATACCTTGACTGCCTTGTGAGCTTTTTAATGTACATAGAGCAGCTGCATGCACTCCTACACACACACACCCACCGTCACTTGAACTTACCTTTGTAACTGAGTCTGCAGATTCAAAGAGGACGAAGCCAAACCCTCTGGGTTTCTTTGTGAGCTGGTCCTTCTTGATATCGCAGTCTACAACCACTCCGAAATCTGAGAAGTATGCTTGAAGTTTCTCTGTAACAGGAAGACAATAATGGGTGGGTAGGAAATTAAAAAACTATAAAGGAAAATCTACTCATTCATGTTTCTTTCTTTTTAATCGTATAGTATATCATCCAATTTTGATCAATAGCCACTTCTGTTTGGTTAGGCCCCACCTTATATTTAAAAAGAGTTGATATTAATCGCAACTTATTTGCAATTGATATCAATATCGTCTGTGTTCATTAGAGATAAGAGACTGCAAACTTGTGATTGATTGGAGGACTTGTGATTGATTTGAATCAATCGCAATTCTTTATACAGGACAAGATGGGGCCCAGAACTAACATAATTGAAGAGAGCCGGTCAAGCAAGCATTCCTGTAAGAAGAGTCTAAATTAGGGCAATCAAATTTGTTACATTCTGCTGAGAAAATGTTAAACATTACTTTATTTTACCTAAAGAAATAAAATAAAACTGCTATCATAGCTCAGTCTCTTCATGTCAAAATAAACGTTTAGAAAATAATCTAAAATTCCATCCATTATTTACTTGACTTACTGGATTTAATTTTCTTCACATGTAGTTCTCTGAAAGTTTTTTTTTTTTTGTAGGGGTTTTGGTCTGTTTGTTTTGCTTTATTTTTGTTGTTATTTTCTTTGGTTTTTTTTTTCTTCCCTCTTTTTGATCACCGAACACATGTGAAACAGACAACATGAAGTCACATATAACCATGAAAACATATGTCTCACATGAGCCAGATGGGCATTACAGGGGAAGGGCATTAAAGGAAGTCCCCCTAAAATTACCTGGCATCAATAAAAGCAGAAACACACAAGAGAAACAAGATCTTTTAAGTTGTCTTCAATGCTCTGTACAGAAATTTCATAGGCTTTCACTTTATTAGTCATCAATGACGGATAGACTATTTCATACAGGGGTTGTATACAAATATATTTGTAATAAGTATTTTTAGGGTGCTTGAATGATTAAAAAATGTCTCTAGGGAAAATGGACAGAGCAAATGGGAAGGAACCTCACAAGCTACATCACAGAGTTGCCGATTTGTGTTGGATTGATCCCAACTTCAAAGATTCATACATTTCATATTTTTAATCAGATTTTGCTCAAACTTTCGTTGACCTCATATTTGTCTGTTTCTATTAAAGCCAATCTAATATCAGGGTGGACCTCTCCTTTAATTTGTATTCCTTTATGCAGATTAAAAACCCTTCTGGCTCTTAACTGTCAACACTCAACACAGTGCATGAGGTACCAACTTACCTTGAGTTGTGTCCCAGGCAAGACCTCCAACAAACAGTTTCCTACAAGTACACAAATAATAAAAACAATACAAAGGTTACGATAAACAAAGTCAACCTCATGTACATGTACATGTATGGACTATAAAATAGTGACATCATACTTACTAAGTTGTCAAGGTTGCTAAGGTTGCTGGTTCCAAACAATTTTGTGCTAAACGGTGTGGTTATCATGTTGCCAACACCATAATACGATGGAAGGTTAGTCTCCGAAAACCCACGCGATTTTACTTAGAGTGGCAGTTGAAGGTACCGATTTGTGCTTTTGAATTTTTCACAAATAATAGTAACAATGATATTTTTAAAACTAAAGATGACAGACAAATTTTCCTCCGAGTCCAAACAGAAATCCAGAGATTTGGTCCCAGTTTCTGAGTGGTAAGTTGACAGTGACGCCCTGTGTATGATTGAGCTGGAAAACATTTTTACCCACGGTACCATGCTGGTGCTCTTCGGGCACGGGTGACTGTCGGCCTGGACAGTGCCAGGTGAACGGGGGAATGGCGGCAGTATTTGAGTACGAGAAATCAAACTCCAGTAGTTGCCAACTGTGTGAGTACTCGTCGCAGCCTTACCATAGAGTATGATGTTAGCACTTCGGGACTGTATGACACTATAATGACAGCTCATTTAAAAAATAATGTTTGGTAAATTCTTAACAATCCACATTACCGGTAAGTGTCAATCAGTTTCAATTTTCAATGCTATACTAGTGCTCTTCTGTTCTAAAAACAAATGAGAAAAGTAGAGAGTAGGATTTGCAATTTGTTTTTTTGAACTGGGTACCGGTATCGTATTAAAAGATAGTACATGTAGATACACATACAAATGGCGGCCGAGTATTTGAGTACGAGAAATTGAACTCGAGTAGTTGTCAACAGTGCGAGTACTTGTCGCAGCCTTACCATACAGTATGATGGTAGCACTTCTTGGTAAATTCTTAACAATCCACATTAAGTTTCAATAAGTTTAAATTTTCAATGCTATACTAGTGCTCTTCTGTTCTAAAAACAAATGAGAAAGGTACAGTGTAGGATTTGCAATTTGTTTTCTTGAACTGGGTACCGGCATCGTATTAAAAGATAGTACATGTAGATACACATACAAATGTACATGTACACATCTGTACATAACCTAGGGCCTAGTACACACCAAAATATCTTCTACATACATGTTCTGTGTATTGAAGAAAAAAAAAGGGTTAACAAGCAAAAAAAAAGGGTTAACAAGCAAAAAAAAAATAATAAGTTGTCTCAAATTACAAGCTTTTTTTTTTG
Organism: Mesocentrotus franciscanus; assembly: GCA_037976565.1. Taxonomy (NCBI): domain Eukaryota; kingdom Metazoa; phylum Echinodermata; class Echinoidea; order Camarodonta; family Strongylocentrotidae; genus Mesocentrotus; species Mesocentrotus franciscanus. The sequence goes on along the minus strand of CP137685.1, from coordinate 26,277,997 downwards.
TTCATCTAACAGTTAAAATATTTTTCTAAATGTTTTAATGGTGTTCTTGCTGCCTCTCAACAATACTTCACAGGTTTTGTCCTAAGTTAAAGGAGTATTAAAACCATTATTTTGATTGTACTTGCTAACATGAACATTCCCTCCTTCTACGTAGGAAGCTCTATGAGCCAATGTACACTGTACATGCACGTGTACAATGTACACTGCAAGTCAAGCTACAACTGTATGACTGTTTACATTTGTCATGTCACCTTACCTTACATTTGTTTTCAGAATTCAGAGCATGGATTAGCATTTTTATTGCTCGTAAAAAAAACACATAAAAAACAGACACCAAAGTTCAATATCTAAGGCATTGGCTACATATGCAAAGTACAGGTGTGTGTAACATTCAAAATAGCTTGGCTTCACATGAACTTTAGGACTGGGATCTGCATTGAAAGTTTAGTTTCAAGTGCAATGGGCCCATAGACATAGTGACTTTCTAAAAATGTTCTAGGCTCCATGATGACATTTTAGAGGCTTGGGTGGATGAACCAAGACCAAGAGAGATTAATAAATGAATAATTTTCATGCAGTCTGTAAACTCGACCAACACTCTATTACACCGACTACTCAACATTTTCTGAAAATACTGAAAATTAAAAGAAATTTTAGGATGATTTCAAGCAACCAAAAAATTACTTTTTTTTTTACGGGGGCTCTTTTCAGATTTTCCCTTAAAAAAATAGCCCCCCTTAATAATTTTGCGGTGGCTATTTTGGAGCTAAGGGGGGCATTTTTTTTAAGGTATTTTTTTTTAAACACGAAATTACCCTATTATAAATTCCAAGCAGAGGCAAACATACAAATGTAACGTACATAGATTATGTCATGTAGAGTATTGCAGACATTCAGATACCCATACCCACGATTTATTCACTTTGTGTTAAACACATGGTTTACTGTATGATTTACATAATACATGTAAATAAAACTTGTTAAAAGGAGCGTTTTGTTCAACTGTTCGGTTTTCATATCATAACAAAATATTATCACCGACTTGCAGGCTAGGAATTAATTTTTTTATTGGGGGCTACTTTTCCCATTGTCTCAAAAAGTGAGGGGCTACTTTAAGAATAAAAAGTGGGGCTACTCTTGAAAAAAGGGGCTACTTTCTTAAAGCCATATTGTAAACTGTAACAATCTGTTGTGTTTTTCCTTAGCCATCATACTGCTAGCGACCAAATTGGTACGTAATATGTTATTTAGTCTTTATTTTCTGTCCAAAATTTTTATCATGATTCATCTCATGGACAATGCAATCCCATTAAATTCCGTTTAAAATTCTGTTTAAAATTGTGTTATTTATAACTTAAACCATTAAATGTCAGTGAATATTTTTACTGTTGTCCCACATACCGATGTATTTGTTATAACGAAACATGCAAAATCATTGCCGGATTTTTTTTTTTCCGTATAGTTTATAGGGTCTACATTCCAACTCTAAAGCCAAGGCAAAGGCCAAAGCTAGATCTAGTTTCATTTCGTAGACAGAAATTGATGGCATCGTATATAAATAATATAATTTAATTTAACAGTTGTAAGAAAAAATCTGTGGTATATGACCATCATTTATATATTTATTTACGGGTTTTTTATAACAAAATTCAATTTGTGTCTACGAAACTACCTTTAATTTTATACCGATAAATACGGGAAGAAATCTGGCATTGATTTTACATGTTTCGTTATAACAAATATATCGGTATGTGGGACAACAGTAAAAATATTCACCAACATTTAATGGTTTTAAGTTATAAATAAGTAAAATAACACAATCTTAAACGGAATCATATTTTTTTTAATGGGATTGCATTGTCCATGATAACAATTCGGGTCAGAAAATAGACTAAATAAACATATTACGTACCAATTTGGTCGCTAGCAGTTCAGCACTGACGGACGGTAAATACTTATTTGCTTCACACTACTTCTAGCAGCACGTGCGCTGGAGCTGCGCGCACCTTCTTTTTCTGTGTATTGTGGATACAGTAGTGTACTATCGTATGCATAATGTGCAGGAAACTACTATGTACTCCGTATTTCCATCGGAGGCCGCCGGGAGCTTAGGCGGTGTATAGATCTACTACAGTAGGTACGACCACCGATTCGCTGCAATCACAAACTTGTTTAAATGTTGATGGAAGTTTCTAGTTTTGGAGTTTGTAGTTTGAACGGAGATTTCACTTAGACACATCAATAAATAAATTTATTAATTCCTAGGGAATATCATTTTATGGCGGGGGCGATTTTTCAACATATATGGATTTTTTTTCGCCCTCGTCTTGATGTTTACCGTGGCGATTTTAGAGGTTTAGAGGGCGAATCGCCCGTCGCCACCGTGTATTTTTTTCGTTGATTTCAAGCTATTTCTTGCATATCTGAACAACTTCTATGAACGTGTAAGCATGATAGTACTTCAAAACCAGAAACATTGCATGAACCATTCCTAACTTTTGGTGGACAGTTGAGATTGGCATTACACTGTAGTCTCATCACAATAAAGAATTTTTGTAAGTCCGTAAATCACATCACAAATATTCAGTTTTTCTGTACAGTACTTCACCATAACTCATGATTTGCCTATTTTTAACGAAATGCATTTTTTATGAAGATGAAATGTACATCAGACTTCCCAACATTTGAATTTCGAAATTCCTATTATTTTGCGCGACTCGGCAAAATTTGTGGCACGTCGCGCCATGTCTGGCTCATCAAGAAATATGCATCATGCAGCTACCCAACACACATCTTGATGATGGGCACATTTACATGTGATTAAGGGATTGCTTCAAGAAGTTTCAAATTGGATTTTAAGATAATCCAGGAAAACCTGAATAAAAGAGATGAAAAACATGCAATTCAGATTGAAAATTAATCAATACATGATCTCAAAATCAAAGAGCAGTATAAACAGTTTGAGGTGGTAGAACTCGTACAATTCATCCAATAAATGAAAACGCCACGCACGCGATGGCCCCGCTGGGTAAGGCGGGTTTCACTCCAGATGCCGCTGGAAGGAAGGCAGCTGCAAGTAAAGTGTATTAAATGCACTCGCTAGATGATACATGTACATCATAACATTATTCCGTTATGGCTAAATCACATCACTCAAATAACCAAAAAAAATGTATCTCAGTATCGAAAATACAAATTATAAATTACTTTTAAGTGTTGTTATTGTCGTTTTTAGAGCATCGTCAGGATTGATCACGGACACCAAAGCTCTGTGCAATGACTGCGATCACAGTCACACGCCGTGCATATAACACATGTAATGCTTTGTGAAGATCGCAATTTTGACTTCCGCATTGCTGCCATCTATCGTCGAAGACATGTATACTATAGACATGTATTTCTTCACCAGTGCATTATTTTTACTCTTTTCACACTTGTTTTGCTTAACCCCGTACTTTGCTTAGCCCCGTACTATCCTTAACCCCGTACTAACTTTTTTGGCTTTTCTCACTGCAATTCGTTAGCCCCGTACTAGCCATAGCGTGAATATTCATTAATTCGCTCCACTGCGTAGTCCCGGACTATTTTTCGTTTCTGTTCTTATTCATTTTGCTTGGCACCGCACTTGCGGAGTTAGCACCACAATTGCGGGGTTAGCCCTGCTATTTTGCAGGGCCAGCTAACCCCGTACTATAGGTGGGGCTAGCCCACTTTGGTAAAAACGTGTCTGAACAGAAAGTAGAATAAGCTTAACCCCGGACTATAGGTAGGGCTAAGACCCCCCTTTAACCCCACCTATAGTCCGGGTTAAGCAAATTTTTGCCAATGTGAAAAGAAAGTGGAATAAGCTTAACCCCGACTATAGGTGGGGCTAAACCCCCTTTAACCCCACCTATAGTACGGGGTTAAGCAACATTTTGCCAGTGTGAAAAGAAAGTGGAATAAGCTTAACCCTGGACTATAGGTGGGGCTAAGACCCCCCTTTAGCCCCACCTATAGTACGGGGTTAAGCAAAATTTTGCCAGTGTGAAAACAGTATTTATTTCATTTGCGGAAAATAAAAGAAAGCGGACAAGCGGAAGAAGAAAAATAAAGCGGAAAGGTTGGGAGGTCTGGTACATGTAATATGGCCATGCATCCTCCATCAACACCACCATTTTACTTACATGTGCATGTAATACAGTAAAGTTAATATCAAAAAGCCCATTTACAAAGACCAAACACCATTTTGAAAAATTGTTGATTTTTTTTTTAAACTGCCATTTACACACTGACAAAACCCATAAAATAATCGGCAGTGTTTGCTCCTTTTGATATTTGGTGAGTAGTACGCAATACGCATGCCAGATTTCTTACTGTTCTGCATGAGATCACACCCAAACGAGGGGAGTCACAAGACCCCAAAAACGAAACAATGCACTGATGTTTTGAGAGCAGACATTTACCACTGTACACTGCAAAATCTGTGAAATTTATGACACCAGTTTTAAGAAACCAAATTACCAAGGTGGATTTTTCAATTTTGGTTTTTCATGTTTGCCGGAGCTGCTTAGCAAATTCCGACGAATCACCAGAATGTGAGAAAAAATCAATGATTTTTGCTTGCAGTGTAACTGCAGCTGAAGAACACAGATGAGTTTTATCACTTTTATGTATAATAGTCAGATGAAGATAAATGCATTGAATGGAATTGAATGCTCACTCTTCTCTCAGAGCAGGGTAATTTTTTCATACCCCCCGGGCCCCGCCCTGCCCCCCTTACATAAAATACATATATTTGATCCTTTTCTCCAGGATTTCCTTGCAAAGGAGATGCAAAAAATGTTGACATAGCACTCATTCTGTGTTTGATTCATAACACTGCCAAAAATTATAAACACATTAAAAAAATTAATTTCTTGATGCAATAATGATCTAAAATTCTGCAGGGCAACATACATGTACACTGTACCTGTAAAACTCTACTAACCTTTCTTGCCCAAAAAGCAACAACAAAATAAACTCACTGCGATCATCTAAGAATTTAGTGCAGTTCACTGCAAATGACAAACGAAAGTTGACAGTAACTTACACGCTCAATGTGAGGGGACTGCAATCTCAATGTAGTTGAGGCCTATGGCTATGCACTGCAGCAGACACATTCATTTAAAACAATTAACTTGTACGTCCTGTCTATTTGCAAAGTCTGAAAGTGTGGATTTTCATTACTGTTCACATTTTCTCAAAATTCACTGATTTAACATGACTTCCTAAATTATGTTATTCTAAAACCATTACTTGTTATTATGATATGATTATACAATCATCACACAATATTTCACTTAATCAGCATTACAATGATGCTCTTTGCAGGGACATTGCCACATGTAGACATTATCAAGTGGAAGGGGGACATATCACACCCCCCAAAAAAAAAAATAAAGAAAATAAAAACCTCCCAGTCTGAAATTTAAAAAAAAACTGCCATAGGTAAAACAAAAAATTAAAATTAAATTGTTTGAAAAAATAACGTCTAATGATGATGCTTCTGACAGACTGGCACCTTCTTCCGGAGTTTTGGGGATGGAGGCATAAATAAAAGGATTGTTGACTTGTAACTAAGGCTCTAAGCAAGTACCGGTAACAAGATTTTATGAAATTTGTTAAGAAAAATATTAATCATCCAGAGAAAATAAATGGAGGGGTTTTACAATTTGCATCTCTCACCCTCTCCAGCGACATCACCGTTTCTTTTTTTAATACTTGAGTTCTACCCAATTTGTTTCAACACATCTTAAACTTGTTTACAAAGACATTTTTGCCAAAAGATCAAACTGAATGGAAACTTAGGGAGCTTTGCCTTTATTGATCACGGCTGATAACGTAACATGAATAAGAAACTGATTTCATGTGAATTCCTATTCCTATTTTAACATGATAAAAGTGAACATGTTAAACATGATCAAATTTTAGATTTAGGCCTACATCAAAATCTGTTCCAACATGCAAAATAAGCTGGAAGTGGGAGTGGGAGCAAAAATATACTTCAAATTTATTAAGACTTGAGTGGGTAGCCTTCAACTGGTTATTTCTGAACACTTATCATCATGATCATGTTAATAAATAATTAATCTCCATCTTGATCTCAACAATATGGCCATGAAATTGATTCTCTCTCGAGACATAAAATTATCACATTTACAGGAAATTCCCAAGATTCTTAATTCTGTAGATTTCTGGTGAACACTTAGAATCCCAGACCCTACATTCATAAAGAAAGGCAACACACTGGCTTGATTGCAGCCATCAGTTATGGATAAATGATTTTCCCCATAGCCATACTCATAGTCATAAACCATGCAAACTGCATGCACATGTATGTAGTGAATGAGAGGGCTTTATGTCAGAGCGAGGCATGACGCGCTCCCTCGCATCCATCTGTTATGCACTGTCATTGTGTATCGCACGTGGTCTAAAACATGCACGTTCCGTTTATGAGCAAACGGTTATGCCGTACAAAACCCCTCGATTTTAGCCGTACGCTTCCAGTTAGAACAGTAAAAATGATCACTAGGGATTCTTCATTCTCGATTCCATTCAAGGAGACTTAGATAAAATCTCACGGCTAAGTTAAAACACACTTTTATTCACAATCATGTCGAACGCTTCAACAAATATTTTCCAAATACAAGCGATCCTTTGTCAGAAAAGCTTCACACAAAAACACGCTGAGCTCGCTTCGTCATGTGACACACGATGGGCATGCTTGCTTGACGCTAAGCCCGTGGCATGCACGAAAATCGGCGAACTTACTTGTCATCTTCTTGCTCTTTTGACGCATAAATTCGTTCCCCTGCCTTTCGACCTCCCCTTGAATCCTCTGAGTGATCCATAGATTGTCCTTGTGATTCTGATTGTTGTGAATAATCTGTACCGTTTGTGGAATAGTTAGATGTGTCCATGTTATCAGCGCTACTTCCTCCGGGATGTTCGTCAAGGAGTTACAGGGAAGAGAGAACATGCCACACCAAAAATTTGCATTTTCGACATACTAATTAGAGCAGCTGCCGTATGCCGTTGTCTGATTGGTCAAAGTCTAGCTATGACGTCATATTGGCGGTAGATGCCATTTTAGATTTGTCATCTTTTGTGTCTGGTTTTCAGTGGTATGTTGTCATGTTTTATAGGAATTCGAGCGTTATGTTCGCGGGTTTTCCCCATGCCCCAGATGCTTCCAGAACATAGGCTGTTGATTTCTCTTTTCCCGTCGGTTGACTTTAGACTTGGGCTCATATTTGAGTGAAAGGTCGTGATTATTAAACGGCAAGACTTTAGTTTATGCGAACCGTACCGCCGGTCATTTTTTAAAGATTAAACTAGTTTCCGAGTCCAGAATATACCGCATGCCGTCAATGGCACAAAACTAAAAAGGCACAATCAATCATACATAAACTGGTTAATTGAATCTTGACTACAAATACAATTTAGATCCAACTGTATTAAGAGTTGAATCTAACTAGTTAGGTCTAGATTATTGATTTAATGTGAGAGTGACACAAATGCTAGTCTAGTCTCTACGCCTGGTTTATTTAAGAAAAATTCATTGCATTGTGGAAGAACGGTTTGACTCTGACAGTCTGAGTAAATTAATGCCTACCGACTATCCTGATCTTGCATGCTGTCGTCGTCCAATTGTCGATTCATCTTGATTATAGTCTATTTTACGGACAGAAAGGCAGAAGCACTGAGCCACGGGCTGCTGAAAATGTCGTGAACGAAAACCTCCGACTTGCAGTTCAGCTGCCCCCGAATCCGAGAAAATAAAATTCAAAATTCAGAACGTATTCGAGTAATGCCTAATGTAAATTGTAATGGCAAGATTGACCTTCGTTCGATCGTCGTGGCGTTTTGAAAATACGCGGGATAAAAGTTCAACGCGCGCGCGCGCGCGCGCCAATATCGTATGCTAGTAACTTGTACTAAATATATATCGATGCCACACTCGCGCGATACGCGCACATTCCCAGACAACTGAACCCTATGGACGTGACCTAAATTAAACTTGTAAATAACAGACATACGCGTAATTAAGAAGTAGGTCGAGAATTGAACCACGAGAGAAAGTTCTAAAATTATAAAGTAAAATCCAACCGTTATAACATAAGCGTGTGTGTGTGTGTCAGAGGAAAGGGAGGAGTTCTGACATAAATGTTGCGAGTGAGCGGAGCGACGGAGGTGGGGATGTGGGGGGCAGGCGCGGATCATGGCGAGCGGGCGGGCCCCAACCCGCAGAGAGAGAGAGAGAGAGAGAAAGATAAAAGTTCAACGCGCGCGCCAATATCAGAATATTCATCGTATACTAGTAACGTAATGTACTAATAATATATCGATGCCACACTCGCGCGATACGCGCACATATTCCCAGACAACTGAACCCTATGGACGTGACCTAAATTAAACTTGTAAATAACAGACATACGCGTAATTAAGAAGTAGGTCGAGAATTGAACCACGAGAGAAAGTTCTAAAATTATAAATTTAAATCCAACCGTTATAACATAAGCGTGTGTGTGTGTGTGTGTGTGAGGAAAGGGGAGGAGTTCTGACATAAATGTTGCGAGTGAGCGGAGCGACGGAGGTGGGGATGTGGGGGCAGGCGCGGATCATGGGGGCGAGCGGGCCTGGCCCCCACCCGCAAAGAGAGAGAGAGAGAAAGAGAGAAGGAAAAGAAAAGCCTGGGAAAAGAAGCTTGATCAGGGGAGCCGGAAGGGCCTTGCCTCCCAGGCTGTTGCCTCCCCCCCATCAAAAAAATAAAGAAGGAAGGAAAGGGATTTTTTCCACCAAATTGTGGATCAGCTAGGGAGGGGGCCAAAGGCCTCCTCCCCCCTCGCCAAAAAAAAAAAAAAAGAAAAGGGAAGGAAAAGGGAAAGAGGAGAGCTAAAAGGGAACAAAAAAAGACAGAAAAAAAAGAAGGGGAGATCAGTTGCGATTAATCCCGCCAACGAGTGGATCGGGGAGGCCCTTGCCCCCAGCAAACCTTAAAGGGAGAGAAGGAAGGAAAGAGAAAGGGAAAGAGAAGAGAAAGGGAAAGAAAAACAAGAGAAGGAAGAAATGTATAGGGGAGATCAATTGCCTCCATCAAGGTGTAGATCGGTAGGGGGGGGGCCACTAGCGTACTGATGGGAGGGGGGCCCACCCCCTTATAAAATTCAAATGTGGTTTATTTCTAATTCGATACCGGTGGTTTACAAATGTTGCTGAAATGACATAATTTTCCGAGATTTTTTCTCACTTTTTAGTATTTATACTTTTTTATGCGTTTGTTGGAAAATGACAAATTCCTACATTCAAAGTCAGGCAATAAATATGCTTATTTAGAGGCCTACATGTCAAGGCCCACGGAACGGCGAGGCACGGGGGCTTTGAGCCCCACTCTTTTAAAAAAATATATTAAAGGCCTATGAGGCGGGCCCCTGGATGCTCATCTGACGGTATAATTTAATGCCTAAAACCCCTGAGCTTCTGGGGGCTTCGTCCCCTGGAACCCACGCCAAATAGTGTTCTGCCATACTAGATATCAAAAAAATGTCACCATCAGACCGTAATTAAACGCCTTAAACCCATGAGCTTCCGGGGGCAATGCCCTCTGGACATAACCTAGGGCCCTAAGGCGGGCCCCTGGATACTCATCTAACCATGATTTAATGCCTAAAATCCTTGAGCTTCCGGGGGCTCCGCCCCTGGACCCCACGCCAATTAGTGACCTGCCAGTGTCATAAATAAGGTATCAAAATATGCTCATCTGACCGTAATTAAATGCCTATATACCCCTGAGCTTCCGGGGGATCTGCCCCCTGGACCCAACCTAGGGCCCTAAGGCGGGCCCCTAGATACTCATCTGACGGTAATTTAATGTCTAAAACCCTTGAGCTTTCGGGGGCTCCGCCCCCTGGACCCCACGCCGATTAGTGACCTGCCAGTGTCATAAATAAGGTATCAAAATATGCTCATCTGACCGTAATTAAATGCCTAAAACCCCTGAGCTTCCGGGGCTCTGCCTGGACCCAACCTATATAGGGCCCTAAGGCGGGGCACTAGATACGGTAATTTAATGCCTATAACCCCTGAGCTTCCGGAGGCCCTTCGACCCCAGCAGGGGGCCTTAGGCGGGCCCCTGAATGCATATCTGACCGTTAAAAAATGCCTCAAATCATTAATAAGGTATCAAAATATGCTCATTTGACCGTAATTAAATGCCCATACCCCCTGAGCTTTCGGGGCTCCGCTCCTGACCCCCGCCGGGGCTTTGCCCATGCCCAGCCCGCCAATTTACGCTACGCTCTACCTGATCGTAAATACTTTAGCCTCCCTCCATCCACTTTGAAAAACGTTTTCAAACGAAAAGCGGATTTATTTTTTTGACTGCCCCCCCCCAACGTTTTTTGCTTATTACGCCACTGCTGGTCACCATTACGTACCAATATTTGACTCGCATAAATTCAAATTTGGGCCCCCCCCTTAAGAAATCATGGATCCGCGCCTGCATGGGGAGGGGTCCGGGCCCCTCATGCACATACACACATCCTACGTGGATCGACTCGATCACTTGACACTGGCAGTATATATTTATATCATTATGGGGGTCGGGTGTCCGGACACTAACAAAAATAAAGCCGTGTCTTTATTGGCCTTAGTATTTTTTGAAAAGTATGCATCAATTTCTGAATTAGCACTAATCATCATAAATATTTGTCTTTTATAATATTGTCTAACATTATGAGTCTTAAAAAGATTTATAAAATATTGCATGTAAACTTCTTTAAATCACCAATTGAAATCAGACGGCTGATATACAGTAATGTTCTATCATACAGCTGTATATACAAAGAGATCTAAATAACTTTGGCCAATTGCCGAAGTAGGCTAGGTCTGCTCCGGGGCACTCTCATACACAAGTGCTAACCACCCGTGTCCATCAACCTCTGAAATGGACCCTAATGGCGTATCGTGAACCTGAAAAGGTACCGTTTTTTTTTTTGGGGGTCTGTGCGATCAGTGCTTGAAAAAACACCCCGATGACACCGTATAGCTGAAAAAGACACCCTTTCGACGCTTTTTCTGGACGCGGGTGCGTAGCCAGTCATGTCGGGAGTCTGCTACCATCCCTCCCCCGTAATTTTTGCCTGATGATGCTATTGCTCACGTTCATTTGCACGATGTTAACGTTTTGTGATACAATAATGACAAAAACATGACATTCCATCTGGTAATTTATAAATTATTTTAACAAGAATTTTATGAGACCCCGGTGCCACTGGCGCATGGGGCGGGGTTAGGACGGATAAAAGGAGGCAGCTAGGCCACAGTCGAATGATGAAAAACGAGGGCGAATTCTGAGAAGTAAAATTCCCAATTGCTCATCTTTTTTCCGTTTTAATTTCTGTAAAAGGAATATACATTGACAGGATAATATGAGCGCTGTTTAGTATCTAATTTCCAATATGGAGTAGGAGATGAAAAAAAATATATATATAGAGAGAGAGAGAGAGAGAGAGAGAGAGAGAGAGAGAGAGAGAGAGAAAGGACATAGAAAGAGCAAGAGAGAGGGAGAAAGAGAAAGGACATAGTTAAATAATTAAGAAAAATGGGGAGGATTGTTGTAGAAAATAGGGCGTAGGCCGCCATGCTTCGACTCAAATTGATGTAAAACAACAATGAAGGCGAATTATGAGGAGCTTATCTATTTCCATTTGTAATTTCATACATGATATGCATAAGGGATAACCCACGATAGCTGATAATTAGCTTATTGTAATCTTAAAGGCATCGTTTAACAATGTTAAATCTGACATGCACGGCCCTACATGTTATCAGTGTCTGTGATATGGTGTTATATTGAAGCCCTAAAAAAATCACGCTTCAAAATGATCAAGAAGTGCCTCAAAAAAGTAAAAATCTTTGAGTGACCGGTTTTACCATACTCGTTTCCCCAATAGACTGTGGTGTTATGAAAACCGTTAGGAAAACGCAAAATTTGGTTTCGATTTCCAATCATAAATATCTTGATAATCAGACAGGCGATCGTCTTGTAAAAGTCATGGGGTTCCTGACTGATCTAAAGGTTTATAATTATCATTGCAGCATGAGCTAAATCCAGGATTTTGTTTCAGAATCTGAGACAAAGTTACCGGATCCCTTAAATAAAGTAAGAGAGGGGAGGATGAGGAAAGAACAGAGTTGCATGAGTATAAGAGAGGCCTGAGGCTAAGAGGAATAGAAGGGGATATAGGAAAAGGAGCGTAGGCCGCAATAATTCGCATCGTGTTGATGGATAAAAATGACGCCGAATTCTTGGAAGTGAAATTCTCAATTGCTATCTATTTCCGTTTGTAATTTCATACATAACATGCATATATAAGGAATAACCCACGATAGTCTATAATTAGCTCAGTTCTAATGTAGTGCCTTAATAAACGAATAAATAAGTGAATGAATAGATAAACCAATGGATAAATAGATACATATATGAATGAGAAATAAATAAGAAAATAAATATATACTTGAATATCAGTTCTAAGTCAAGGAATATAATAGGCCTTGTTCGTTTTACATATCATACTTTTTTTAAGTCGCCTGTGCTCGGAAAGGAAAAGGCGAATTACATGTATTGAGTGACCCGTGTGAGCAAAAATTCTTCATTTTCATTGAATCGCTTTTTGTAATAAATAAAATGCATATAAGCCTGATGAAAATACGTTTGAGGGCTATATTAAATGGTCACAGACGTGGACACATGGCGTGGACAAACGAAAATATATTTTTTAAGAAAAAAAAAGTTGTTTGTGATCTTTTCGTGACACTGGAATTATTAGATTATGACATGATAAGCTTACAAAAGATGAAAATATGGACTTTCCACATCCCACACAATGCCAAAAGCGGATCATAACCTATTCATTAAAATAGATAATACACTTGCGTTATCTCCCAGTAATTATTCTGGATCACTGATTACATATTTTAGATTTTAGCTTCAAACCGAAGTATACACATTATGTAGTGTGGTGATATGCTAATTTAAAGTGCATGCGTGTGCCAAACTCTTCATACAATCTAGGTGGGGTTACTGGGGTAGGTAGGTCATGTAAAGGGAACCAATCCGTAATCTATTTTCTAGATCTTGCTTGCTTGTTGAAACATAATATCAGGGCTGCCAACACTCACGCATTGAGCGTGAGACTCACGCATTTCACTCAATTCTCACGCTCTCACGCTAACAATGAAATTCCTCACGCACAAATCTTAAATAACTAAATAATAATAAAAACAGATAAATTTGAATGAATTATGCGACCAAAATCAAGAATTTAGAAAGTTTTTCCTCCTTTTAATCCCCTTTTATCGAAGACGAAAGCCTCGATCTCACCATGGAGCTAAAAGACTCTTTTAGCTCCATGATCTCACTTATCGCGCGCGTGCGTGTGTAAGATCGGCGACTATATAGCTAGCTAGCCATGATGCACGTATCCTCGCACTGTACCCATATCCATATGCAGCTAGCCGGGTCGGCCCGAGCCTGCCCCGGACGCGCCCCGGAGTTCGAGTACGTCATCAGTTGATCGAGAGAATAGCAAAGATTTCACGGTTCTATGCTTTGTATTTAAAGAAGGCCTAATATTACTTCATACAGTAGAAAAGAATGAGAGGGATTATAAAAATATAAAGTGAGTTTTGAGAGTGAAAAATGACTTGTGATTATATGTAACAACTAAAGTTGAACGAAAACTTGCCTGTGGCTTTGTCTCAGAGAGTGAGCGCGTGGGGCCCTCAGCACCTCGCTCTACGCCTAGCCCAGCGGCCCACGTTCGTGGGCGAACAATCAGGTATTCCATGTTAATAATTTTCTTTATCTCTCTGTATGATTTTCTCTCTCTCTCCATATTGCCTTTAGCTATATGTTAAAATACTCTCTTAAGTATGCACCAGATCACACAATTTCACATTGAAAAATAAAAAGCTCTACACTGTGGGAGGGGACGCCCTCCCACATCACACTCCTCGCTCCGCTCGGTCGGGCTTGGTCGCTTCGCTCCCTCGCGCTAACGCTTCTCGTATAATCTCACTCTCAACTGTTTTCCAATGTTGGCAGCTCTGACATATAATAATATTTGTTTTATCGATAGCGGCTCATGGAATATAGACACTTGCAGGTTAGATGATGCCATGTCAGTGTCCAAATATGATTCTTATTAAGTGAATATTATATTAAAGTTGGGGCACAACTAGCCCGCGCCCCCCTTTTTTAAAACTCGATTTGGTTTACCTTAAGTATAAACAAAATAAAATCGTGCCCCAACTGTCATGACTGCACGTGTTCTTGTCCCAACCCCCCATTTACCTTTTCGGTTTTGTTTTTTGTTTATTTGTTTGTTTCATTTTGTTTTTCTCCTTGTCAGAAATTTTCAGAAACTGTGTCCCCCCCCCCCATTTTTTAATTCATGTTTTTGTTGTTTCGTCTTTCACATTGTCAGATATTTCCACAAAATGTAACCCCTCCCATTGCGTTTTCCCCTTAATTCCCCTCATTTTTATGTTCGTTTATTTTTGTTTTGTTTAGCTTTTTCTCCTATAATCAGATATTTTCCGGAACTGTGCCCTCGCAGCCCCTTCATATTTTACATGATATCCAGAAACCTTGATATCTTGAGTAGAGTAATGAAAGTCGTAGCAATCAATAGAAATCAGTTGCCACTTAATCACTGCCATTGCTTCGTACTTAGTCAATGCTCATTCACCCTTCACATTCAAACTACTGTAGGGCCTATAGTTACAATTTTTAGGTAAATTGTAACCGACTCCATAAACATTATGCATGTTCTAAACTTTATTGACGCACATGGAAGGTGATCTAACCGAAACAAAAGACAAATAAACAAAGTCACACTTGTGTTCTACATTTTTAATCATGTAATATTACAACATAGTTCGAAATAACACAATTTAACAAACCAAACACCGACTTTTAAATATAGCAGAAACAAATTTGCAACTAAAGTATATAATTGAACTATAATTCATCTTAGCCCTTTGGAGATTATACGGAATTACAGAATCGCATTATGCAATGGTACATTATTAGCTACAATGTTTTCTTACACGAATTCCAAGAATATCATTGCTAAATATTTATTTTTTAATCACAATGTGATATCAGGCTAATAAAGCCAGGGGAAATTCAAACAAACATATCTGTTAAGGCAGTTAAGCATACTCCAGTAATAATATGAGATATGGTATACGAGCCGACCGCATGGAATAATTACAATGCATTTTAAAACTCCTATAAATGTGTTTGTAGATAATCTTGTAATGGCTATAAGAGTTATGCATATTGTTTTATTACATCTTTTAACAAATGGTGTTAATATGTTTTATTGAAACAGAATCAAATACAATCACAATATTAATTCACAATTATAAAATATTACAAGAAAGCAGTACAACGCAAACCTCACGAAAAGTAAAAATTACACTAAGATGCAGGCAATTACATGCACATGTACCTATACAACATATTATAAAGCAAACTTCCTTTTTTTTAAGTGCAAGGGCAATTTGTTTTTCTTTTTTGCAATACGATATTCAAGATCTTTATTATAGTCAACGTAAGTTCTGAAACCTTGAAAATTGGGATATTAACTTTGATATGGCTATACTCCTCTTCTTTCAAAGCGCATGGTGACATTACGTTTATTATCACGCGTATGTACCGTACGGTGCTCATGTACATGCTTCCGTGAGTTGCATGCAGTATAATATTCATGATAACTTGAAAAGAATGATTAGACAATGCGACGACGCATAGATCAGGCATGCTTGACTGGCTGTATGACGATTTCGCATTCCTATGTGATTGCAGTACAATGGACAATGGCGTTAGTCAGCATAAGCTGGAACTGACGCTCCCCTCCCCATTCTTCACTTGTGTTAATCCAATGCATTGTCTTATAAAATATCAATGTAACTTGAATCGCGTTTATGTCACACGTACTGCCCATTCACAATACCGCAGACCCCTTTATAAAGGGTTCCGCCCTCCCTCCCCACTATTTTATGAATACCTGGATACGCTTTCGCAACTAGAAGACCCGGGGCATGAATGCTCTTAGCGGAAGTATTGTGTTGTTCATGTTCATCTCGAACAAGGCAAACAATATAGTCTCTATATTGGTAATAAATGTATATTCGACACGGGAAAATGTTTATACCACACATCCAACTTAACATTGTTAAACGCAAAACAAGGAGGACGAATCTCGCTATCTCGACACACTCTTCAGAATGTTTCCTCTGAATATTTAGCAATTGTGTTAAAACACAAAATAGTATACGCCAACAAAATCTCTGAGATGTTCGGTTCCTGACATCGTTTGGATGTATGGGTGAATGGATTTTAATGGGAGAAAATATTACAATGTAGGTTTTAAATTCTGGGAAAATTGAAGTACGATGTTGAAGAATTCTACATAAGATATATAAGGGCGATTCCATGCAATGTGCCTGGTGCAACATAGATATTTTTTCCAAAAAAAATTTAATCCAAAAATGAAAAGTATCTTCTTTCAGCGGCCATTTCTGCACAAAGAGCAATAAAGCAATGGTCTTACTTCCCCCTTTTTTGATGAAGTAAAATATTTAAATGCCGTACGGGACATAAACTATGCATTGCACAGAATTGCCCATTATACTATTCCATGCCATGCAGAAGTATGGCAAAACCACAAAACAAAAACAAGAATGGCCGCATGTAAAGCCTACTAGCTGGCATCCACATGGATGGATTGCCCTAAAATCAACAATACACTTCTATACAACAATTAACAAAATTACACCATGTTCTATATCATCATACAGCTCTGAGGCTACTATTAAAGACACTGGTCACATATTATATAAAATGGTCCTAAAATCAATAATGTATTAATGTGCCGTAACAAATTAACATCATGGTACATGTACAAGTATTTCCTACCACCATAATTAACACTAAAACAGAAACACAAACAAAAAGACAGAACTTCTTAGACATTACTTACATGTTCATATAAACACACAGAAACGGACAATATTATCTGAGTATATTGATAATGAACAAACATGAGCAAATTAAGTGGTTCTTTCGACATCAAATACATTTGATATTTTGATTGTAATTTACACAAATAGCATCTAATATAATAATAGAAATATCATGTTGCATTGTTTTGCTTACAAATGCTTTCAAATAAAGAAAATTAAAAAAGAAGAAAAGTGGAAGCAACATACATGTATCATTTTCAATCTTTCCTTAGAAATGTAACTACACATGTATTTACACTAAATCAATGTTTTTACAAGGCTCTGTACAAAAAGCTTCGTGAATTTTCATGTAAAGCAGAGCAAAGCAGGCAAATGAATTTCTTTTCCACAAAAGTGTGAAGAATTGTCCTGTTTTATTGTACATGTATAATAAAACATGTATATTTATCCCCCCCCCCCTCCCACTTCAAACAGGAGTGACATTTTTTCATTTAACACGGCAACTAACCTCAAACCTTCCAAATACTTATTATTCATAACACATGAAATCCCATCTTTAAAGAATCACCGACTTGAAAAACCTTCAATAAATTTCAATTATACAAAATCACTTCATGAAGCAGAAAACCAAAACTCAGACCCGCCACTATAACAGTGGTGAAAAATCAAATGCAACAAACTGCATGCAGTGACTAAATGTTGAATGTTAATGCTATAAAACTTCATCTGATACTATACAATGTTTATAACAAAATATAACATGACAGCTCCTACACCAATCACAAACGTTTGATACTACATACTGATATCATTAATCATATATATAAAATACAAAATAGATGTAGCACCTGTGATCGTAATGATGTAGACAAAACAAGGCAGGGCTGCAACAGGTTTGTTGATTTCACTTCAAATTTTCATTTTCGACAAACATGTGCAGAAAGTTGGAGTTGGAACACCGTGACAAGTGACAAAGCAGGAAAAAGAAGAAAAAAAATATATCCATAATAAATCACATTAAAGTGAACAGAATACCATGTAACTATCACTTCATAGAATTATAATATACTACTACTAGTCATCAAAATATTAAGATGTGACAACTTAATTGGATTTGGTGCGTGGCAAGCAAATCTGCAAACCTGCAATTCTGTACATATATTTCCAAAAGAGAATCACACACATTTTTGACAGACCAACAGTTTTTTTTCATTTTACTATCAGAATGTTACAGTAGTACATGATCAAATTGTACAATTATCAAAATATACAGTATTTCAGATTTTTAGCAAGCCCTTTAATAGTCTTGACATAAATGAAAATAAAGATATTGAGGTATGTATGGATGATTTTTTTTTATTATTTTTTTATTATTTTGTAAGCAGAGCACTGAATTGAATTGATTGAAACTTACAGGAAGGACATGAGTTGATAATTAGTAAACTACACATTTATAATTGCACATAATCCCATACTTTTGCATAGTCTACAGTATGTTATTGATAAGGCACTCATATTGGAGGGTTTTAAATCTTAGAAGCTGTCATTGTACAAAATAATAAGCACCACTTAATGTACACTTGCAAAACAGATAATTGCTTTTGTCTACTTATTTGCTATCATTTTGAACTGCCATTTAGGAATCCACCACTGTATACTCTCTTTTTTCTATCATCATTGCAGCCCCCTAAACATAATTTCGAGCTATAAATTTGATGAAATTAAATGTCATTTCAATATACCCGGAATTCGAAACTGTATTTCAATTGCAAAAAGCAAACAAAAGTACTGTAAATAATTTTGATGGCAGCAAAAGGGTATTTTAACATACCAGGGGACTGGAAATATATTTAATGGCACAATACATAAATTGTGTGCTATAATTTGATGAAACAAAATGTTATCTCAATTTCCCCAGAGAACTGGTTAATACCAGATATGCCAACCTTTATACATTCAGCTTTCAGGGAGGATTCATTCAGAAATCAGGGAGGTTTCTATCAATTGCATACAGCATAATAGGAATAATCTTTCAAAAAATCAGGGAGGCATTAAAATTTGTGTGGAGTGACGTATAAACAAAATCAATTTTTAAAAAATAATTTTCAGGGAGGGTTGGCATTTCTGCAATACATTAATGTTCCTTGAGAGTATATTTTAATGTGTATTAGGTTCCTAAATGACGGACAAAATGATGATGTCACTGGTGTTCCAACTCGACTTTCTTAATCACACGAGTCAAATCAAATTTCAGACACAGTTTTCGTCTCTTTCGTCCTTGAGTCTGTCCAACCAATGGAAATAACAGAGGGGTGGCATCTTTAGTGGACCAAGGGAGAAAGGATAATTGGGAGGAGGGGGGTAGAGAAAGCTAAGGAGTTCGAAATGAGGAGCATTGTGTTCTCAGAAACTGAACCAGGAACAGGGCCCTGTGCCATAAAACTTGATATAAATAACAAGTTATGATGACTGTTATTATAAGCTACTGAAATCATTACCTCTGTCAGCGAATTTGTTACAGAAATGTGACACATGTTACTCATAAATTTTTGGTGAAACAGGGCCCAAGTGTTTCACTGGTAATTTGACATTTAACGATTGCTTTATTGTATTATTTTCAACAAAATTATAGGGTTTGAGTTTAGGATTGTGATTGGGTTTTAGGCAGGAGCCGTTCTAGAATTTTTTTTTTTTTTTTTTTTTTTTTGGGGCTTTGAGGTTTTTGCATTCATATTCTCTATATGCCTCGCAAAAAATGGGAGGGGCTTGAAGGAATCTGAGGGCACTTAACCGGGGGCCTCTAGAACCAGTTTAGGTTAAGTTTAGGGTTTGGGATAGGGTTAGATATATAGTGTTAAATCATAATAATAATGACCATTGCTTTGGAAAGGGGTGAAGGTCATTCCATGGGAAGGTTCTAAGATGCCACTAAGGGATTAAGTGAGGTAGGTTTAAGATATCTTCCGAGGTGAACAAGACTTCTATTCAAACTTTTCTTTACAGCCACTGCCATTGCGATAAACATTTGAAAACAACATTTTACTAAACATTTTACCAAATACTGATAAAAAACAAAAACTCCATGGGGAGCATTCGACCCGGGTGCCATTTTACAAATGCTCACAATGCTGAGCAAACTACAATGACTTTCACATCCTACCGGTACCCATTGAATATCGGATTGAGAGAAGCAAGGTAGATGAAATGCCTTGCTTAAGGACATAATTGTGTGCCATGTCAGGAATTGAACCCTTGACCTTTGCATCTCAAGTCCAATGTCTAAACCACTCGACTATGACACATGATATACATGTCTCAACATCCTCCTCCCTCTAAAACGGTAGATGAATTAAACAGAGGCTTCCTGCCATGCATCCATTACATATCAACATTCAATACTGTACTGCTTGCTGACGAGTGTTAAGAATTTGTGGTGTTTTCTGCAAAACTGTTCTCTTACCAGCAAAGCTATGAAGGACATTTTTATGAACTTCCTTCCTTCCTTTCTGTTTGATTATCAGTAATTTATGATTTGGCATATGTCCCCTACCCCCCACACATACATTTGCCATCCGATATATCATTACCTATAATAAATATGCCACACAAGGGCAAAATTTAGTTCATGACCCATTCCCTACTTATGTGAAATCGATGATTTTGAATATCTCCCTATCCCCATACCGACCCCATATACATACAATCAATGTATTCATTGTCTATTCCCCATATGGGAAATTATCTATCCCAAAATATCACAACGGTTACAACAATCCATATCATTATAGAGATAAAATTCAGATCAAGATTTTTGAACACTCCTTGACACACATGCTATAATCTCATTAAGTTATGAGGGCTCAGCTAAAGTCTTCAACTGCTGCACCCGAGCATAGGTATATTTCATGTAATTAACAAATAAAACAATACAATTCTGAGTTTAGAAAGTTTTTAGTGCTGAGCAGATTCAATTATACCAGCCTTAAGATCCCTGCCCAGTCTCTCCCTCACCATTTCACTAGCAGGAGACATGAGGCTAAGTCAAGATCACATGTAGCTTTCAGGAAGTTTCAGCACACTCCCAGGTTCTCTACTCGGTATGGATGTAGTTGTGGATCGATTTCTGCCCCGCCAGATGATGTTCATGCTTCTGCTGCGAGGTGTAACCGTACAGATCCAAACTCCAGTACCAAAGCTACTGTTCAACATCACATTGACTGAATACTACATCAGCACACTCCCAGGTCTCCATTTCTCTCCTGGGTATGGAGAGGCAAATAGAGACTTCTGCCTCGTTAGATGACATTAACCCTTCTGCTGGGATGTGTACCTTGACGACATAAAAAGTCCAGTAGTATACATACCTATTCTACCTCATGACCGACTACCAATTCAGGATGAAATTTAAGAAATATCCCCATTTTCTAGTTGAGCAATATATCATATCACATACATGGTAAAACCATAGCTCCATAGGGCACTTTTCACATTGACATATACAGTCAAACCTGCTTTAGTGACCACCTGTCTACAATTACAAAGACCACATTTTTTGTTTCCCTTGAAAATGGTTTCTCGTTGAAACATGTACTAAAGGAACCTGCATGTCTACAAAGACCACTTTATGTGTATCCCTTGGGCGGTCGCTATAGACAGGTTTTACTGTATATCACTAATATTAAAATCTACTGAATGGCAAGTGCTTTACTTTGTTAGGCCTTAGCTGTCATCTCAGAAACAGGCATAAAAGTGCTATATGTGTAACAAAGGAATGCTACTCAAAGAACGACGCATCAGATTCTTTGTTTCATTGTTAAATTTAGTTACAAAGTTTTTGTCATGGAAAGAACCTACACAGGTCCTAGAATTTAAGTTTGATATGTTTCAGGTAGAAAGCAATATTGGTAGCTCTTTTTTAGTCCAAATTTTGGTAAAAAAGCCTACCTACTTGGACTATATTTGCCACATATAGCACAGATGAGATTGATTCTTTTATAACCATGACGATGATGAACAAGCAAGTATTTTTTTAAGCACTTAGCTTTGAATTTAATTGTTCTTGAACAAATATGGTAGAAGTATATGAGTAAAGTAAGAAGCCTGAAGAAAAAAAAAAGTTTAAAAGTAATGTAACTATGTACACTTATCTATAGTTTTCAAAATTCCATCCTCAAAATTAAAAAGTAACAAACCTTAAACTGTGTATGCAAGAGATGGTGATACATGTATCAAGATTAAACACAGAATATCTCAGAAAAAAATACACCAAGGAAACTACATAACATCAAGTACTTATACTCTTGAAGTAATAATTAATAAATATTATGAAAATATAATCATATATCTATATCTTGAATAACATTGGAATTATATTCAATTAATTCCAGCAGGTTAATGATTTTGTAGGAGGATATGAAATCCCTGCAAAAAACTCCGTATACAAAGTACATACGAATACATATATGATATCATAAAGATATTTTTTGTTAACAAAATCATTCAGGATGACTTGCAAGTAAATACTTTTCATTGACGAGGCACAGTAACATATACATTGTACATATTTCAAAACAACATAAGAATTTCTGTTTCAATATTTCGTATGAGTTTATGAATAAAAGACATCAATCAATCATAGATATCTCCCATTGGGCCTTTTATCTCTGGATTATTCAGCAATTATGTTTTCCACATCAACTCATTGGATTTAAATACCCAACAATTATTCTAAATTGTATGTTGTACCATCGCAATAATATCTTCTTGAAGTATTTATATTCTTTTCCTACTGCTGTCACAGACACTTATGAATGAAATTTTCAAACATATAAATGTGCTATGATTGATCCAAATAATAATTATTAATTTCTTTGTTTGCTTTTTATTATTTCATCACTTTTCAAAATACTTAAGCCACATCAACATTTTCCCTCTATATTTCAATTCATTTTGATAATAATAATAATAATAATAATAGTGTGTTCTTGTATAGCGCTCATGTCTGTCAGACTTGACTCTCCTGGCACTCCACATTTATTACCCCGGCTTTAGCATGGCTGCCATTACGGCGCTCTAGCATTTCAAGGAATTAATTCCTGCCAGGTACCCATTTACATCACCTGGGTCGAGTGTGGCAAATGTAGATTAATGTCTTGCCGTGGCGGGACTTGAACCTCGGACCACGTGATCCACAGTCTGGAGACGTATCCACTGGACCACGACACCTTTTGTTGATTTGTCATATTTTTCTTTGCTTTGCTTTTAGCTTTGCTTGACTAACATACAATTTTCACAATGCTATTCATATTAACTGATGCATCTTGTTTTTTAATTTTGTGTTATTTTGCACATTTTCTTTTTACTTTCATTTTGAAAAGCATAATATATTTTGACAAACCTGCTCATATACAAATGAGTAAATAAAATACAGGTGTTTTTTCATATCATGATTACTTCTGGGTAAAGAAGAAAGGGTCATCACTCCTAAAAAATGAAAAATAATATGAAGAAAAAGAAGACAGTGTTAGCAATACAATACATAATAAATAAATCTTTAAAACTCTAAAATTCCTTGTTCATTGTCTCAAATCTGCAAGCACTCTTTTTATTTAAATCTAATATTCAATGGAATGATTTATGGTATAAAGTATTCAGTGGTTAATTTTTTTAAACTGAAACATGAATATCGTCTTTAAAATATTACTACAATGTATGATGATTTCATGTGAAGTCCAAGCTCCCTGAACTACACTAATCATAAAATAATACTTCCATTTTACAGATTGAGTAATAAATGCATATATTACAAAGAATTAAACACACCATAATAATTTTATAACCCAATTAGTCAATTATTAGCACAGTTGGCATGTATTTTTAATATTTGCAATCTAATATGAAGTGAAACCTTTTCAATCTTGCTTTTAAAAATAAAAACTCTTTAATTTATGTAAGAATAAATTAATTTTTTTACACTGCACACATTTTTTTCATATTATATTTTATCATTTATATAAAAAAACACATACGATAACAATTCCATGACCCACTTAGTCACTTATTGGCATAGGTGGTATGTATATTGAATATTTACAATCTAATTTGAAGTGAAACCTTTTCAATCTCACTTTTTAAAATAAAATATCATTTTTAGTTTATGAGCTTTCATGGAAGCAATGTCCTTAGAAAAGTTTTGCTCTTCAACTACCCTCGTATCAGTTATTTAGTTAATATTTTTCTTTCCCCGGCATCCATGTGACTCACTTTATATCATACTGTTGTTTTGTATTCACTGTTTTCTTGATTTTTTCTTTGCCGAAGAAATAATAATAATAATAATATTTGCAATATGAGAAATAGCTGAAAAGTTTGGACGAAAACTTTATGCCACACATGTGTAGTCCTATATACTCATTTCTGGGAGCTGTGTATGTGACTTTCAGCAAGATTAAGGCAATATCTCTTCATTCTGACGTTTCCAAAATCTCACAGGATACATCAACTCTTAGGTAGTACATAATCAACTTTCCTAATAAGCCACTTCAGAGATAGCAATTGAACAAATGACCCCAAATATTCACAGATATTTTAAACATGGATAATTCCCACTTTAATTTGTACATTTCAAAATTATCACTACGAAAGTGAGTGAGGTGCTTCATGAATACCTCTTGTTTGCTCTCTTGAAAAGAATACTTCCACCTGTGTTCCATAGAATATACCGCCGGTGCATACATGAATAATGATTGCATACCGGTAACTTTCATGAGCATAAATCAATGGATTTTACAATTTTGGTGGAAATGACCTTTACTCTGCCCACGCGCACATTGTATCTCAAAAGTGGCTTATTGCTTCCAGAAAGTTCTCACGATCAGGGCCCTGTTTTATAAAACTTGTTGTCAAGAACAAGTTACAATAACTGTTATAAGCTACTGAAATCGTGGCATTTAATTGGCTGAGAGCAAATTTGTCATAGAAATTTAGCATTTAATTGTTTTTGATAACAAGTTTATGAAACAGGGCCCAGAGCTCAACCTTCATCTTTCATCTTTTAAAAATGTGAGGGGTGGACCTACCTATCAAGAGTGCCATGCTCGGAGGAGTCAGGGGGATAGCAGATATTGAACTCTTCCTGGGCGTCGACATACTCATCATTCATGGCATAGTTAACTCCGTGAGGAACCAACTCCTATACAAAAGATATATTGAATACAATATTATGCACATTTTATATAATAGATATACAGTCAAACCCATCTATTAAGGCTAACCAAGGGAAACACAAAAAGTGGCCACTGTAAGGCAAGTGGCCTTTCTAGACAGGTTCTTCAACTCATGTTTCCTCCTACAGCAAGGCAACATAGATGACCACTATAGACATGTGGCCTTTATAGAGAGGTGGCCACTAAGATACGTTCGACTATATTTCAATTTTCATGTAATGAGCAAGACCTGATTATGTAATAAATTTTATCAAGTATTATCAAATTCTATCATGGAGTTGTGTAGTTGATTGTAAAATGAAAAGTAAAGTAACTCTTCAGTGCAGGATTGACTTCTGAAAGAACTGCTGGGGGGTGTTTCACAAAGACTAAGATCAACTTTAAGTTGGACTTAACTATGGCAGGCCGTTCATGACACTAGTCGCTCTCACCATTGGTCTCTCAATTATGATTTTTAGATAATATATTTTCCTTCAATAATGAATTATCAAAAAATGTTAGTTCTGTAGATTAACTTGTGACCATGATTTGTACGTCCCTTGAGAGACCATGCAATGCCAGTAAATGGTGAGAGCAAACAGTGGAACGAACGGTCTGCCATACCGGTAGTTAAGTCCAACTTAAAGTCGATCTTAGTCTTTGTGAAACACCCCCCTGGACCCTTTCAGTGAAAGAACAAGCAAAATTAGTAAGCTCCAACTCTGTATAAACCGCATATTTTTATTAAGTGAATACCCATGCCATATGAATTAAAACAAATTGTATCACCCAAACAACATTGATCATGCAACAAAATGAAAACATCTTGTGATGTAATAACATGCATGAAGAATATTATCAAGGACTTTATTTAAATCAATTAATTATGTGCCACGACACAAAATGTGGAACTCTAGCTGTGATCTATCCTTGCTAATATAGTACGTGCTTTCTGCGTGACAGGAATAACGCAAGATAGATAGTTCTGAATTCAAGTGAACAGGAACCTTTACAAAATTGTGAATTTGTTTTGTTTTGTTATAGCATAATCATGTAAAAGTATCTTTCATAATAAGACTAAAATGTAAAATATTTTCAGAAGATATGTAATTATCCATTAATTTCAGGTACAGGACCATACTGCTACAGCTGACCTGAGATGGTGCTAGAGGGGATTTGCGGTGGTGCTTCTAGTGCAGTAGGGCTTTAAATACTCTACTGTGGCCAAACAATTGCAATGGCAACATTCACTAAAGGTTTCATTTCTTCAAAGATATAGGTTTAGACTAGGGTTGCAATTGAATTTTAGGTTAGATTTAGGGTTAGGTTTAGTGTATGATTTAGTTTCGAAATTAGAATTAGGTTAAGTGTAGGAAATGGAGTGCTGAGCCATTATTGCAGAATTAGCATGTGTCACCATAGACCTGACCTATGACCTATGACCTATGGTGCTTGTCATTTTATGTGATTGAAAGAGTTTAAATAATCTACTTTTATCCTCACTTTCTCTTTCCTCTGTTTAACGTAACGTCGATCGTAGTTTGGGGCTCGGAGATCTCCTAAGAATTCATACACTTTATCCTGAGGCTTAATGGGAAAATAAACACAAACATTAATCTGAGTATATGTCAAAGCAATGAAAAAGGAAATTAAAACCAATAAATGAAGAAAACCAAATTAAAAGAGTATAAATGAATCAAAGAGACAAATAAATCATCAATTAGGACAAGCTACTACAGGCTGTGATAGTCAGGCAAACCAAAATAAAAATCATATGAAATACATTATTGTTACATGCATAGAAGATGATATGAATCAGACATACATTGTTGTATATTTCATGACATGATTTCATTTTTAAGTGTCTGTAAATGATCTGGTATATCTTTGCATAAGAAACTGATTTTGACCAAATAGTTCATCAAATAATTTACATTTGACATGACATCAAGGATATATAAATGTATATTGTGCACATACTGCTGAGAAAATATTACAATTGTGACTGGAAAATCTTCAAGAGACTTAAAGCCCCTCTAAAGTGTTGGGAGCCCCATAAATGTCATGGCAAAATTTTACTTAAATTGTATAAAGATGTGAAAGAGGATATCATTAAGTGATTTACCGGTAACACACAATTCTGCAATGATTTTCCATATAAATGTGTTTGCAGACGAATATTGATGAAAAACACCTCCATTACTGAAATATCAACTGTTTGGATATGTTGTCAACAACATGTACATCTCCACTGTAATAATAACAATACTGGGTTCTTGTATAGCGCTCATGTCTGTCAAACTTGACACCCCCAGCTTAAGCATGGCAGCCAGTGTGGCTCTCTGGCATTTCAAGGAAATAATTTCTGGCATGTATAACCATTTACCACACCTGGGTGGAGTGTGGCAAATGTAGATTAATGTAGATGAGGTTTATGTCTTACCGATGAGCGTAGTCTTTCCCGACGTGGAACAGCAGCGGGACGCTGCTGTTCATCTGCATGGAACTGGTAAGCTAGGGCCTGGTCCTTCAAAATCTGGAGCTGTTAGAGAGGAAAAATTAAGAAATAAAAAGAGAAGATAGGTTGATTGAAAAGTAGAAAAGATCTGTAACATTGCTTATTCATACCTGCCAACCTTTGAAGACTAAAAATAGTAATCATTTTTTACGAGGACTGTGAGGGAGCGGTGCGACCAAACGAGGGAGCGAAGCGACCGAGCGGGGGGTGGGTGTGGGAGGGCAAATCATGGCTGCTCCACTGCGAAATCTATGTGCTGAACGCAATCGCAGTTGAAACAAAAATCACTTGTATGTTTTGACATATTAAACAGTCCCATATGTAGTAATCCACTTAAGTTTGTATGGTAAATGTGCGCGTGAAACAAGAACACATCGCATGTAGTCATGTCTGCCCATGTCACGTCGTATTACTAAAAAAAAAAAATTAAAAAAAAAAAAAAAAAAAAAAATTCAGAAAATCATAATTTTGTGACACAAAAAATCGTAAGTCGTAATTAAAAACAAAAAATCGTAGTAATTACGCCAAAATCGTAGTAGTTGGCAGGTATGCTTATTTCACTCTCATCCTGCCTCTTGTCCCATTATTTTGATTTCATATCTTTTCATTTGATGTTTATCCATTTCCTAAATTACACAGCAACATGTTGTTAAGTCACATGGATTACTCCATCGAAAAAATTTATCATGGGATAGATATATACCAAAGACTTCAAGATTATTCAACTGTTTCCAGAGCAAGACTAATATATACTGGTGTTAAAGGGTTGTCATATATAGAGCTAATAAAAATCGGAAATTGGTAATTTTGCGCAGCCACTGTGTTGCGCAAGTAATCTCTCCCTCAATTTCTGCCTATTGTTTTGTGCTAAAATGCATGTGTGCCAAAGAGCGACCGTGCGGACAGGAAGAAGTGTTTAGCTTACTTCCTGCCTCTGTTTTTCCATCTTCTTCTTGGTCCTGTGCAGATCCGTCTTGATCTCATCCACCTCACCATTGGCACGTTGACGATCTCTTTGCTCCTTGTAGAAATCACTCTTGTACACATCAACCTGAATCAAACAATAGATAATGACAACACAGTAATAATAATAATAATAATATATTACATTTATAAAGCGCTTAATACAATGTTTCTAAGCGCTTAACAACAATACAGACTAAATTATACAAGTCTGATGCATCATCTATTTTAGGTACTGTAATTTCCTTTTTCCCAAACTTGGGTCGCAGGAGGAGATGCGATGGCTCAGTGGTAGAGCAGTGGTCTCGTAACCGAGAGTTCCCAGGTGAGAAACCAAGTCGATTGTGTGAGTGCCCTTTGGTATATAAGGCATTAATCCTTATTACCAAGTCAAGGACTTAAAGCCTTCTGTCTCCTGGTTGCTTACTTACAAGCATACACATGCTTTATTACATGAATGGAGTAGTCAGGTAAAAAACAAACTATCAACCCATCTCACTTGAACAATTACAAAGCTGGCAATAATGCACTTATATGTAGTTTAATCTCTTAACTCATCCCCAATAATAAAAAGGCCTATTAGCCCAGTAAAAAGTCACACTGGTCCCATAATGGACCAACAGAAACAGTCCTAAAACTATATGTCTTAACATTTAGGGCCCATCGCTATACATGCATGTAGGACCATTGAGATGCATATAACCACTGGGAGTACATGTACATGTACAGAGTTCCCAGGTGAGAAACCAAGTCGATTGTGTGAGTGCCCTTTGGTATATAAGGCATTAATCCTTATTACCAAGTCAAGGACTTAAAGCCTTCTGTCTCCTGGTTGCTTACTTACAAGCATACACATGCTTTATTACATGAATGGAGTAGTCAGGTAAAAAACAAACTATCAACCCATCTCACTTGAACAATTACAAGCTGGCAATAATGCACTTATATGTAGTTTAATCTCTTAACTCATCCCCAATAATAAAAAGGCCTATTAGCCCAGTAAAAAGTCACACTGGTCCCATAATGGACCAACAGAAACAGTCCTAAAACTATATGTCTTAACATTTAGGGCCCATCGCTATACATGCATGTAGGACCATTGAGATGCATATAACCACTGGGAGTACATGTATGGCCAAAAAGGATCCAGGACTAATGCAATGAGGACCAGTCCAATGTAACACCAAACTTTGGGATCAGTGCATGGGGTGTAGACTTGAATGTGGATGGAATTAGGGACAATTGGAACAACCAATGTTGTTTAGAACCCATGGGACTGAAAGTTGCTACGTAAATAGGACAGATGGGACAAAGAGACATCCCTCCTTGCTAATTCATACGTACCTGTTGTTTGAGTAGACCAAGTTCTTCGATCAGTTCATCTTGTGACATGCTAGCAAGGATGGATCTCTCTTCATGACTATGAAGGACAGCCCCATCTCCTGTCCCAGCTTTGCTCATCTCTTTACGACGAGAAGGAGGCGGCGCCACGGCAACAGGCTTCTTCTCTGTCACCTGGAGTTTCTGCTCAAGAGCCTGTGAGAATAATTGTATTATATCTATTATGTTTCATACACGAATGATAAATTACAGGTTGGGTAAATAAAATAAAAGTTAAGTATAGTTAAAGAGAAGGTCGAGTTCTGGGAAGAGGTGAATAATAATTTGTGAGCATTTTCATTGTTATTATGCAAGTGTGGAAGAACATCAGAGAAAAAATGTTCCCTTAAAATGCCTTCATATTCAAATATGACATGTAACAGCTTAAATACTTTTACCCAGGCTGGGCCAATTTCTTATCATTTTGTTGATTCCAGAACCTTGCAGTACACACCAATACTTATATGCAGCTACTTGATCAACTTTTTCTGATCGATTCCACACCACTTATTTGCGATTGATATCAATCGCAACTACATGTATGTACATAAGAGATAGGAGACTGCAAACTTGCGATTGATTGGAGGACTTACGATTGATTTGGATCAATCGTAACTCTTTGTAAGATGGGGCCCTGAACTCAACTTTATCTTTAAGTTTAGTTAAAGACAAAAGATCATATGTGGTCTCATTCTTTGTACTTCAGTTTGGAAGAATATAGATATCCTCGAAAAGGATTCCTTTTCCAATGCCTGAAACTTGATATATGATATCTAAAGCAAACAAGAAACGTTTAATATCTTATACTCTTAAATTATGTAAAATACATTAGCCTACACTGCACAGGGTTTCCTAGCATGAAAAGTTGCAAAAACATCGTCAAACCACATGCAGCACTGTGCGTCCAGTGCTGACGAAATTTTCGATACACTGCACACAGTGTGCCTTGGGTGTGATTATTACGTCACAATAGAGTGCGCGCAAATTGCGCAGGTTCTCATACGCATAATAAATGCGCAATAAAAATTACAAAATACCCGGACATTATTGCCCGCTAGTAAAGTGCATTTTGCCAATGACTTTTCTGATCCGGCAATAATATTTTGTTCATTGGTTAACTGTGTATTATTATTGACTGGCAAATTACACACAAAATCCCACTGACTTTGCTGAGCGGTCAATAATATTTTTTTCGCCCGTAGTTTTGTTGGCTTATCAGTTAAACATCGAGGGGCAATAACATTTGAAAATTGCCCTGCTCAGATGTCTGATAGGGTTAATAATGATACATAGCTGTTTATATGTTTTAACAGCCAAACTGATACCGTATTGAGAGAGCATAAGGTCAGGCCAGTCAATCATTACTCATTGAAATACATATAATGCATGCATGCATCGATAGCCCACGCACAGATCAAGGTCCTTGTGTGCATTAGCAATACAATCTATTGAGGGGGATTTTATATGACTGCCTGCTGTTTATATGAATAAATAATCTGGTGTGCCTAATTCCTTCCTTTGCTTCCTTCCTGCTTCCTTCCTTGCGGTATGGTATCATTTTCAGTTCATAATGTAACTCTGCATCGGAAACTTCACAGAAGGGGATTTACAGAACAATAACAGGGTTGTTAGACTTGGTACAGGCTTTTTAATTTAAAGTCAAAGTGTATCTATTTTTGAGTCTCATTAACACTTTCAATATAAATGTATTTTCTTTGAAAGGACCATAATGGGAGAAGGTTTAGGGAGTTTAGTTGGCCATTTATGGCGTATAACTAAAACAACCAACGCTCTATCTTTGATAAGGGAATTTTTTTCAACCCAATAAGGACAGAACCTCAGACTAGTTTGGGCATTATCTGAAGTGCTATGAGCACTGAATTATGAAAATGAAAGTATGAATAATGGATTACAGAAATTGGTGCATGTAAACCACAAATCATAATTCTAGGCTTAAAGGGAACAAGCCTTCCAACTTTAATGGGATATATTATCGCTCAATCACTGGGATTACATTTTATGATTAAATATACTTGAGGTGCATATATCCGATCAATACCACATTAAAAATATGGTCTCTCTACATTGGGATGTAATTTACGAAGTTGTTAATAATGGTTACATGTATCTTATGATAGCCAACTGTAGGCCTACCAATGCCAACAGAATTGAATATCACCCTGGCTCAATAAAGCTAGTGCTTTTCTAAAATGACTGCTGTGTTAATTAACTAAAGAATTAAATTGTGATAAACACTCATTAGCTTTACCATATTTCAATTTCATGTTTCTGTTTTTCCCCCACTATTATACCAATGAAATAGCATTCAACATCACCTATGACTATGTCATCAAGACAATATATTCCAAGTGAATGGCTTTGTGACAGAGATGACAGTTGTGGTGATTTAAAAAACAAA
Organism: Mesocentrotus franciscanus; assembly: GCA_037976565.1. NCBI lineage: Eukaryota > Metazoa > Echinodermata > Echinoidea > Camarodonta > Strongylocentrotidae > Mesocentrotus > Mesocentrotus franciscanus. The sequence continues at coordinate 26,245,455 of CP137685.1, read as the reverse complement.
TGTACTTAATTTGCATTTTTTCCTTAAAACATTATATCACCTTTCATAAAAATGTACATATGCAATTATGGTATTTATTGTGGGATCTCCTAGCAGACAGACAGCCAATGAGACTGGCAGTTTCGGTCTTTGGAATCCTCAGAAAAGTTGTCAGAAGGCCAGCAAGACTGACATATTGGTCTCTTGGGCCGTTAGTCTCCTTGGCTGTGGCCAGCCATTGATTCTCAAGTCTTTTTTTTTCTTCTATTAAAGATGTACTCTCCTTTCTCAGTTAGCTTTCAATATAAATCTTTCTCAAAGTTATACAAACGGTAACTTTGTAAAGTTTCAGATATTTTCCCATTTATTTCATCCAAGAACTTCTTGCCTTAAGACTTAAATCCAACAATTTCATCCTTCTAAGCCCAAACATGCTTGACCTACTCAGATTGAAATTTCATGAAAGTTCTGCTTTGTAGCAATAACGAAAATAATGCAGATAGCTAACTGTTGAACATAGTAACAAACCAAAAAATGCTTCCAGCCACCTGTGACATACAGTCAAGTATACCACTTTTGATTCATTCAGTATTTCCACATTTCATCTTTGTCATTCATGTACATTTCCTTTGTGTATATTTGCGTCAACTTATTATAATTTTGATGTAGTCTGAAATATATTTTCCATGTAGTCTGTATTGCAATTATACGCAATCTAATTATATTATACAGTCAATCCTGTCTTTTAATAGTGGCCACCGCTATGTAAAGGCAACCTCTCTATAGTGGTCACCTGTATTGCCTGTATTGCCTAGAAGGACACATGTGTTGAAGAACCTGTCTATAAAGGCCATCTATCTACAGTGGCCACTTTTAGTGTTTCCCTTTGGTGGCCTTAATAGACAGGTTTGACTGTAGTTTACATTTTTCAAGTATACTTTCAGCGTCTTGAGCATTTCTGTGAAATGGATATAGCTCTTAAATAGTCATTATTATAATAATAATAATAATAGCTAGTTCTTATATAGCGATTTTCAGGACCGAAGGCCCTCTCAAAGCGCTTTAGAGATATATATATTATTACCCCGGTCATCGGATTCAGGCTTACCCGCACACAATGTATGCACATTCTCCACTCCTTGGGGAGCATTCCAGCCAGGCGTCATTTTTATAAGCGCACACTTGTTAATCTAAGCACATTAGCTTTCGCATTCTACCGCATAAAACACAGTTGATTAGTTTACCTCATTCAATCTCTTAACCTCTGTTTCTAGCTCGTGTTTGTGGCCCTGAAGGGAGACAGCATAGCGGTTCACTTTCGCAAGCTGTTGCTTGGTTTGGTCAGAGTTCTTCTGGAGATCGGCCTTTCCAGCCTACAAAGAATAAAAAAATGGCAACAAAATCATATGAGATCGATCAGAAGGTAGTACGTGTACCAGTAACTCATTAACAACTACTTCATATGGATTAAACCATCATCATCATCACCATCATCGATATTGCTGTCATCATCACCATCACATTTACTATCTCATAATCATCACGATGACTACCTCATCATTATAAATCTGACTACCTCATAATCATCATCATCATCAATTCGACCCTTGACCTACTTGCTTTGACTACCTCATCACCATAATCTTAACAGCCCCATCACTGTCAACAAGAGTCATTGACTACTTCATCACTTTAAACTGTCTATATCATTATCATCTTGACTATCACATAACCACGACCATCTCATGACCATAATCTTATCTTCATCTGTATCACTTTGAGTCCTTGACTACCTCATCACCATAATCTTAACCAACCCCATAACTATAATCTCAAGTCCTTGACTAAGTCAGTTATATCAATGTGACTATCTCTTCACCATAATCTTAAAAAAAACCTCATCCCCTTCACCTGACCTTTTTATCATCATCAATTTGATACTTCTTCATCACCATGACTACCTCATCATCACCTTGAATATCATATGATCATTACTTTATGAACCCACCTCAAGTTCTTCCATCCTATGTTTAGCTGCAACTAGAATTTCATCCCTCTCCTTCTCTCTCCTCTCCACTTCTTGGTTTCTTTCTTGCATCATCAGTTTGACCTTCTCTAGTTCTTGCTTGAGAGCAACCTCCATGCGATGGTATTGCTCATCCCAAGAATGGTTCAGTTTCACAACCTGTTGGTGAAATATCATCATCATAATCATCATCGATATCATATCGATCATCATATAGTAGTAACCAGAGATGCCAACCCTATAGGATGGTTGTCAGTAACATTTACCACATTTGTCAGTAACAAATGGGGGTCTCTCCTTAGCACAAGACAACGCAGCATATTTTTCGCGCAAAAACGCACACAAACACCCAATCACTCCTAGGCTATAGTTTATTACGGTACTGCATTTTGAACCTACCACCTCGTTCAAGTGTCAAACGGCAAATTCAAATCCACAGTCAAAATGGCAGAACTCATATCCTACACACCAATGCACCACACGCACACCGTACCGCCAGTACCAGCCCAGGCCGCTATAGGCCCGACGTTCATGAACATCACGTACCGTACCGCACTTGCAATGCGCCTGCTGAATCATCGCGCACACCATCATCCACCATCATGCTCCCCCCAAAACGCACAACCACGCGTAGAATGTCAAGATGTTATTATTTTTGCACATTTGTTTTCCTTTCATTCTCAATTCATAATTTCACTTTTTCACTTAGTTAAATAAAGCATGAAATGAAACCTTGGTAGCATTAGGACTACAAAATAACACGAATCCCAGTATATATACTGTGAAACAGCATGTAAAGGTAAACAACTGCAAGAAAGAAATCATTAAAATGTACGTGCTAGCCACAAACTGCATGTAACTCTGACTGACAATATCAAACTCACTTGAGTCAACTTCTGCTTGAGTGTGATTATCTTTTTCTGCAGACTTTCATAGGCTTCGACTGACACACCCTCGCTGGATGATGCTGGAGCAGGTGTCTGAGCCGAGGTTGCCATCTGTTCATGCTGTAAATGAAATGAAATACAGTGTGAGCCTCTCTCATCTTAGTAGTACAGTCAAACCTGTCTTAGCAGCCACCTCTATATAAAGACCACCTGTCTATTAGTGGTCACCTGTATTGCTTCCCTCTAGAAGGAAACATGTGTTGAAGAACCTGTCTATAAAGGCCACCTGTCTACAGTGGCCACTTTTTGTGTTCGGCTTTAATAGACAGGTTTGACTGTAGTTATGTTACAACTAAATGAAATACTGCAAATAAAAAAAACTTAATTTCTCACGCATCACACAACCTTCCTAAATTATGGGTTGTACAATACATGCTCTTACAACATTGCTCCACAGTAATTTCCCACACTAACCTAATTTCTAACTTCAACCCGGCCTGGACCAACCAACCTCATCCTAACTCTAAACCTAATCTAAAACCCAATTGCAACCCTAGCCCTAACCCTGTACAAAATAAAGCCCGGAGCAAATGTCGGACCACCGCTAAAGAAACACCTTTTGAACATCCATGTTGAACCAAGGTGTGGCATTCATGTACATCGATAGAAGGAATGATGGATAAAGACTTGTTCAGATATCACACCGAAAAAACGCGGCAGTATGTTTTATGGCGTGAAGTGCAATACGCTTCACATTTAAAAAATCTGATAACACAAAGCTCAGAGCTCAAAGTCTTTTAGAGATTTACCCTCATCCTCTCTCTCTCTCTCTGATTCTTTCTTATTCTCACTCTATCTCTCTAACCCTCTTTCTACCTCCTACCTTTTTCTCCTCGTCCTTTACATCAGCTGCCTCTTTCCTAGTCACATAGTCAAAGTCCTTCAGAGATTTATCCTCACTGGCCTTCTTCAAATCCTGGATTTCCATTTCAAGCTTTTCTATTTTATCCCTAACAAACCAAAAAGCCACAGAGAATATGATTAACGTATATATGCAATGGGTTGTGCATCAGACAATAAATAATTTGGACATGTAAACAGACATGTAAACAGACATATAACCAGACATATAAACAGACATATAAACAGACATATAAAGAGACATATAAACAAGACATATAAACAAGACATATAAACAGACATATAACCAGACATATAACCAGACATATAACCAGACATATAACCAGACATATAAACAGACATATAAACAGACATATAATTAACCAGGGTCATTTAAAGGTACTATGTCCCATTTGCAGGCCCCAAAAATGAAAAGGTTAAATTCCAACGGCATTTGAAAGACAATACTAATTTAGAACTTCCCAAAAAAGGGGCTTGAAAATGTCTTTAAGTGGGAAAATAATGACTATAAGTTGTCGAATCGACTTAGGCCTTAGGAGTTATAGAGCCAGTAAGTAATAGTCTGATATTTCAGACCATTGTACTGAATGGTCGTACGTTTTATGCTGCGCAAAGATTCAATCAGTTTAATTTTGGCCATTACAAGAAGTGGGTTATTGATGTAGACAAATGCTCATGTACCCTTTACAGCTCATTTTATGTATGTTATTACCAAAGATGAAAAAGGCCAGTCAGTCACTCAATAGTGTCTGACAGTGAAGTCTAGCAAGTAAACTGGTTTCCTTGCATAATTTGAATATTAGGACACTGCTAACGTTTAAATTTCACAGATAGGACATACATGACATATTCATAATTCCTGCAAAGTTCTACAGAATTTGATGTTGGCTGCAAAGGAGTATCTTTAACAATAAAACCAACTTACAACCACATGAGGAGTTATATTGCATCTACATGTAAATTCTTGCTACAACAGATTATATCTTACAGTGAATTGCATCTTTCTGTAACATATCAACTGATTGTGAGTTACTAGTAATTGAAAACAAGACAACAGATTAAAAGAGATACAATTTCATGCATCACAATTGATTTTAACTATTTATGTTTCAGATTTACAAGGCCCCGATCTAATTGAAACAAATCTGTACATGACAACCTAACTCACACTCACATATTTATGTGATAGTGCAGAACCCCCCTCCCCACCAAAAATAATAACAAAAACCTGTTAACATATTGGGTGTTTTTGTATTTGCTGTCATTTGTTCAAGATGGACTGTCTTCATATGGAATGTAGTGACGACTTCAAATTTGAGACGTACACTACAGAAATATTACCATGATCATAACTATCTTACTCTTTATGTTAGGGGTTTCAATCATTTTCAAAGTGCTAACAAGAATAATCACATACATTGTATAACAATATTGTTTTCAGTACCGGTATAACAAATAACTTCTATGATGTTACACAGCAACAGTTAAGATATTAAATGTACCAACTAAAATAAAGCTCAGGATAGAAAGAAAAAGGTAATACAGTTAAACCTGTCTATAGCGACCGCCCAAGGGAAACACAAAAAGTGTTCTTTGTAGACAGGTGGTTTATGTAGACAGGTTCATTTAGTACATGTTTCAATTAGAAACCATTTTCAAGGGAAAAAAAATATGTGGTCTTTATAGACAGGGGGTATTTGTAGACAGGTGGTCACTAAAGCAGGTTTGACTGTATATCTCAAGTACATAAGAGTACCAATCACCAAAGCATGTTTTACTCTTGATTTTAAGGATTCCATGTAGCTATACTGTATTCAAAATATGAGCTTCAAATGTTACTTCTACAAAGAAATATTTCAATTCAAATACATTTTAAGTGAGCAGTAAATCATCTTGTTGAGTAAACTTTTTAATGCACATGTACAGACCTGCCAACCTCTGGAGTTCAAAATCTGTATTCTTTAATCCCAACAGTTGTATTTTACTGACAAAAATAGTATTTAAAAAAAAAACATGGATCAATGCCTCTTACAGTTCCTACATACAGGAAAAAATTTTGTATGGATCATTGGTTGAATATGCATGATTTCGTCATGACTGGAGTGTTCGATGAACCAATGAACATTTTGCAGATGTGAGATGCTTGTAGGATACTTTACCGGACAGAATTGGCATTTGTTTTTTGAAAATCGTATTTTATTGAGGAAAATGGTACTGTCGTATTTACTTCTAAAAATCGTACGAAATACGATTAAATCGTACTGGTTGGCAGCTCTGCATGTATGCACTCGGCTAGAATAGGGCTCACACAGAACCCAACTCCTCAACTATTACCTCTAGTTTTTAGAAGTTGTTATTATACATTTTAGCTATACACAAATCATTTTTTTCAGGTAATTGTACACTTTAAAGGGATCGTTTAACAGTGTTAAATCTGAGATACACGGCCCTACATGTTATTAGTGTCTGTGATATGGTGTAATAATGAAGCCCTAAAAAAATTGCGCTTCAAAATGAAGTGCCTCAAAAAAGTAAAAATCTTTGATTGACCGGTTTTACCATACTCGTTTTCCCTAATAGACTATAGTGTTATGAAAACAGTCAGGCGACGGTTTTCAAAATTTGTAATTCCAATCATAAATATCTTGATAATCAGACAGGCGATCAGCTTGTAAAAGTCATGGGGTTCCTGACTGACCTAAAGGTTTATGATTATCATTGCATCATGAGCTAAATCCAGAATTTTGTTTCAGAATCTGAGACAAAGTTACCGGATCCCTTTAAGGCCGGCTCTGTTTCCATCTTATCCCATTGAGGCTACAGTAACTTCTGAAGAAGAGAAATTTGGTTGACTATACATACCTAAGCTCTCTGATGATTTCATTTGCTCCCTGCAGATCTTGCTTCAGGTTGGAATTCTCCTCTTCAAACACATGTCTCAGCATCTAAAATGAGGAAAGAAAGAATATACTTTGAATTAGGAATATTATTGACATCTTAGTAAATACATTCAAACCTGTCTATAGCGACCGCTCAAGGGAAACACAAACAGTCGTCTTTGTAGACAGGTTCCTTTAGTACATGTTTCAATGAGAAACCATTTTCAAGGGAAACAAAAAGTGTGGTCTTTGTAGACAGGTGGTCTTTGTAGACAGGTTCCTTTAGTACATGTTTCAATGAGAAACCATTTTCAAGGGAAACAAAAAGTGTGGTCTTTGTAGACAGGTGGTCACTAAAGCAGGTTTGACTGTATCTACAAATTATTGATATGATTGATATGTGTCTAACTTGGGTTTTTACAGACGTGTATCAATCAGACATGATTATTTATATCTGGGGACCGACCTTTAACGTCATCATCCGAAAAAACATGACTCGGTCTCGAACCAGGGTCTGTTGAGTCAGTCTGTAAATGTTTAAAATGTCTTTAATATTCTTTTCTTTTTTAATTGAAATTTACCGGAAATGTCAATCCCTTACCCTTGGGGTTGACTATTTGCATATAGTCCCAAGCTACTGTACTGTGGTTCTCACCTTTTGGGATTTCATTTGTCGGACCAGACGGAGGATCTTTGGTATGACCTGGGAGAGCTGGCTGATGCCTTCCACGTTACCAAGGAGATCAGAGACAACCTGAAGAGCCTCGCCGACCTTCGTGATTTGGAGGGACATCTCGGGGTGATCAAGGGATTGGTGTGGAATCTATCAGGGAATAAAGAAAAGGGTTGTGCAACATCTCCTCTTTTGACAATATCTCTGTGATCAATTACCTACACTAACTGAATTTCTACATCCCTGGACCAAAAACTGCAAACAGCAGTATATCTCCCCCTAATCTAAATCCAAACTACCAACCCTAAGCAAAACCCTTTTACTTTTGGTGAAATGAAGCTTGGAACAAATGTCACTGGAGCCAATGTCGTACCATTAGAATGAGACAAATATGAGAATGCATCCCTTTGATAGTCTTTGAATAAAACAGAAGTTATGGTTCTGTGAAATGAAGCTTGGAACAAATGTCACTGGAGCCAATGTCGTACCATTAGAATGAGACAAATATGAGAATGCATCCCTTTGATAGTCTTTGAATAAAACAGAAGTTATGGTTCTCCTGTCAGGATACAAAATGCAATTCTTTGTAACATTTCCCATGTGATGCATCTGTATATAAATGCTGTCTTATGTTCTTATAAATATTCGACCTGACGGAGGAGACTGCTCCTCTAATATGCTTCCGCCTACATGTAATTTCATTGATCGATGAATCCTGTGAGCTTTGACATCTGACCTCACGAAACCAAATGCTTTTAAGTTGATTAATTTCAAGATTCTACATACTTGAGCTGAGTTCGGTTGACACTGGTTCAGTTTTTAACAGTAAAAGAAATTCCTGGATTGTGTTACCCTTCAATGACCCTATGATATTTCACCTTTGACTTCTTACACCTAAAATCTAATCAGTTCATCCTTGTATGCTCAAACATATATCATTCAAGTTTGGTATGAACTGATTCAATGCTTTCACTATATTTGAAGTAACAACATATTTTCTGGTATTTTCAACACTTTTATGACTCTGTGACGTTTGACCTTTCACCTCTTTCACCCACTATCAAATTGGTTCATCCTTGAATGCTCATTCATACTACAAGTTTGATCAAATTCCGTTCCATTGTTTTCAAGTTATCCAAAAGCTGGTCAGACAGAAAACTTGAAAACATGCCTCCAGCAACACCTCCAGTGGCGGAGGCATAAAAATGAATATTACGATGTTCACCCATATAATTTGTCTGAAGCAAAGCAGAAATTACAAACTGTCAGTGATTAATATCAATCTGTACCTCTTCGTTGCTAGGTTGCTCTCCATCTCTCGATCGAAACACGTTTTCTTCAGACAATCGCTCAAAGCTCTCCGACGAAGTGTCATCGTTGCCATGACTAGGCCTGCTACCTGACCCCATGTCCCAACCAGAGGCAGAGGCAGAGCTATGACGACTGCTGCCCTCATGACCCTGGTCTGAGCCCGCTTTGGAAGGTTCTACCACAAGACTATCCTTGTTTATAGCAGGTATTCCACTACTTTGTATGCTATGCATACTGGTACATGCAACTGCAAGAGAAAAATATGATAAAGAGAAACATATACATAGGGGAACTAGAAAAGTGGTCTTTATAGGCAGGTGAATTTTATACACAGTACACATTTCAATCAGAAACAATATGAAAGGGATACAAAATATGTGGTCTTTATAGACGGGCATTTCTAATCTATACAGGTGGTTACTTAAAGCAAGTTTGGCTCGAAAAATTTGAAAAATATGAATGTGAAAGGATGGTTATAAGGAAGATAGGAAGAGAGAGAGAGAGAGAGAGAGAGGGAGAGAGAGAAAGTGAGAATAGAAGAAAAAATAGGGGGAAGAGAGAGGTGATGAAAATAAAGACAAAAAGTAGACAGAAATTTTTTTACCATAAAAAGATTCACTTACAAGAGAAAATTTCACTTAAAGAAGTTTTCAAAATGAAAATACTCCAGCACGTTACACTGATCATTCAAATCATAGAGAATCAAACTACATGTGCTTTACAAATTATGTAAGCTGGACAAATAAAACACAGAAAGCTCAAAAGTTCTCTAATCTAGATACCTGGGGGGGTGTTTCACAAAGACTAAGATTGACTTTAAGTTGGACTTAAGTATAACAGGCCGTTCATGCCACTGTTTGCTCTTACCATTTACTGGCATTTGTCTTTCAAGGGACGTACAAATCGTGGTCTCAAATCTACAGAGTTTACATTTTTGATAGTTCATTATTGAAGGAAAAAATATTATCTAAAGATTATAATTTAGAGACCAATGGGGATAGCAACCAATGGCATGAATGGCCCGCCATACTTAAGTCCAACTTAAAGTCGATCTTAGTCTTTGTGAAACACCCCCCTGGTATACTATAATACTTCCCATTATCTAGAAAATTGAATTTTACTGCCTGATGCTTTCTAAGCATTTTGTTCAATTAGGTGACCAGTTTTTATTAGCACATACTAATGTTACTTAATTCATACATAAAAGATGCAGGAAAATTGTTAAGGCAGTCAGGAAATTTTCATGTCTGGGAAATTCTGTTAAATTTCAAATTAAATGAAATCAGATTTATGCAATGTGCTGTCCTATTCACTGTAAAAATGGCACTTCTGGGGGAAAATGTAAAAACTCAAACTTAACAAATTTGTTGTTTTACCTGCTATTAAAAATTGACATAGGGGTCTGTTCAAAATCACGAGAATCAAATCATGATTCAGAAGCTTTAAACCAGGGCAAAAATAGTTGCGTTTATCCAAATTTTTTGTACAGGTAATATTATGTAACCTTTAATGCTGGTTTTGGAACCAATTTTTGAGAGAAACCAAACTAAATTGATCAGACCAATTGCCCTAATATCTTTTTCTTTCTTTACTCATAATTCAGCTTCCGTACATAACATCTACAACATACACATAAGTTTGGCAGGTTTTGTTATCCCATCTGAATTTAATCATTACCACATCTTCTGTTTCCCTCTCCAATATTTTTTACAAACCTTTTCCCAGTTTTTCCACCAAACCAGGGCTCTCCAGTTTTTCCCTGACAATCTCCTGCAGATTCGTCAGCCAATCATCACCATGACTATCACGGAACCTCTCCAGGATGTGGATGATTTTACTCTTAGGATCTTCCAGACCGCTGTCGATTTCTGCAACTTTGCTCTCGGACAAACCAAGGAAATGGCCGAAGTTGGTGGGGTCTACTGTTGCCGTGGAGAGGATGGTGGCGATCTCTAGCATGAGACAGGCCAGGGAGGAATTGGTTTTCTCTTCTGAGGTTTAGAGAGGAAAATGTGTAAATGTAAATTTCTACAGTACTTGAACTCAATCCCTGATTTGTGGCACAGTGATTATTTACTGGGCCAGGGGGGTGTTTCACAAAGACTATATGGCAGGCCATTCATGCCACTGGTTGCTCTCATCATTGGTCTCTCAATTATGATCTTCAGATAATATTTTTTACCTTCAATAATGAACAAGAATAATCAAAAAAATGTAAATTCTATAGATTTGTGACCATGATGTGTACGTCTCTTGAGAGACCAATGCCAGTAAATGGTGAGAGCAAACAATGGCATGAATGGCCTGCCATAGTTATGTCCAACTTAAAGTCGATCTTAGTCTTTGTGAAACACCCCCTGATCTTAATGATTGCTTAGCCAAGCTTATATCACTTTACACAAGAATTTTTTTGCTTCAGTCTTCTTTTTTATTGCCAGCAACAACAAAAAACATTTAAAAGAAAAATCCAACTTTAATAGACAACTACTCTAAATGTAGCCAGAAAATTCAGAGAAGCAGACTGATGAAGTTTGAATAAAATCGAGGATTTAAATCAAATTAATCAAATCAATAAATCAATGTAAACCACCTTTTTCAATCCAAAAAATCTCTCTTTTCATGAATCACTATTTCAATATGTGATAAACAATATTTTTGCCAACTTTACTTCTTTGAATTACCAAAAGCAAGGTGTCTATCCTGTGAGACATATATGCCTTTTTTTCTTCCATTTATCTCATCCAAAATATAAAAAATTGCTAGATATGACCATTTGATAATATCAACAATACTAGAAAGAACCAATGTTCATATCAAGAAGTTTTCATCTTTGGATGAAATATATATATGTCTATAAAATATATAAACTTTTTTGCTCTATTTATATCATTCATTTTTCCTTATAAAATCTGTCATTTAGTATTATTATAAAAAAATTGAACACTACATTTAATTTTGTATCATCTGTTGGGTGCGTTGAGCATTTACGAATATCACTGTTGGCTCCCTCCACAATAAAATATAATAATATGAGCACTCTTTTTTCCATCCTGTTTCAATTTATTTCCTCACTTTAAATCCTCATACCCATTATTATTTGTTTGATGACTTTTCTTTTGTATTTTGATTGTATTTTGATTTGCCACAGTTGATCAACATAATTTTTATATAATTTTTTTTCATTTTTAAACTTATGTATTTTTATTGTCTTGGAAAATAAAATGAACTTATTAACTTAAAAGAATGGATATGTGTAGTATCGAACACATTGCACAGAATCACGCTAAAAAAGATCCACTTTTTACCTTGCTTGTCCTCATCCTTCATCTGGGATTCATGAGCTGCAGTTGCCATCTTGTAAACAGTCCGCTGTTTACTCTTTATATCCACATATAATTAGTACTCTTTACTGTTTGAAATAAAGAAACATAAACAAATGTGTAAATTAAAGAAACTTGAAAAAATAGAGTGAACATAATGGAATTCACATTTACAATGGTGATATGATTGAGTTTGAGACTTTCAAAAAGCTCAAAATAATATTTTAGCGTGACTCCTCTCTTTGAGCTAAGTACCACTAGCACTAATGGTAACAGATTTAAACTGACTAAGTGCACAGCAGACAAAAGTAATCATAGTAATTTCTTCTGTATGAAAGTAGTTAATAGGTGGAACAGCCTTCCAAACCACATTACTGGGAACTGAACATAGAGGCATCTCAACTCGTAGTAATAGTAGTAGCAGCAGTAATAGTAGTAGTCATCGTCGTCGGCATAGTAGTAGTAGTAGTAGTAGTAGTGGTGGTTGTGGTAGTAGTAGTAGTAGTAGTAGTAGTAGTTTCAGAAGTAGTAGTAGTAGTTGTAGTCAGGCGCGTACGCAGGGGGCTGGGGTTAAACCCTCCCTCAAATTTTGTTTGTGTGTGTTTTGAAGGGAAACCCTCCCCCCCTCACTTTTTTTTCAAGTGTCAAAAAAATATTTAAAAAAAGTAGTAGTAGTAGTAGTACTAGTACTTGTAGCAGTAGCTAGTAGTAGTAGTAGTAGTAGTAGTAGTAGTAGTAGTAGTAGAAGTGGCAGCAGCAGCAGCAACAGCAGTTGTAGTTGTAGAAGTCATAGTAGTATAGTAGTAGTTGTAGTAGTAGTAGTAGAAGTTGTAGTAGTAGTAGTAGTAGTAGTAGTAGTAGTAGTAGTACTAGTAGTAGTAGTAGTACTTAGTAGTAGTAGTAGTAGAAGTAGTAGTATATATTAGTAGCAGCGACGGCGGGAGCAGCAGCAGAAAAGAAAAAAAAGGAAAGAAAAAGAAAAGACAAAGGCAAGGGGTGACATCCCTAAAAATGATGAAAAAAGCCACAGTAATACAAATTTGATAATTTATTTTTCTATATAGCTACACTGTACTTACTTTTGTTGAGGGACTGTATAACCTTCAGTGTTAGATTATACAGGTTCTAAGACTCTACATCAACTGTATAATCCAATTGGGATATGAAGAATTGTAGAAATAAACTCTTCTCACTGCACCTACAGACGGTAATGGCACTAACTAATCTTCCAATGTCCCACATGTGTTTTACCAGTACAAAGTGGAAAGAAACATAAAAATCCTTATCATGTCATGATGAATCATAATAACAATAAAAGGAATGTGTGCAGTGAAGGTATAATAGGTCACTCAAGTACAAACATGTTGCATTGTGATTGTGACACATGTATTTCATCACTCTGAGATTAGTCATCAACAACAATAGCTGAGCATAAATGGCATTGTACATGTAGTATAATTAATACTGATGAACATATACTTCAATCTTTTAAAATACAAAGTTTCACAGTTTTGATCTGACCCTTAAAATTATCTCTGCAAGTGGTCTGTGCCTGTTTGATTTCATGCAGTCACATGTTTTACAGAAGTATCCTGCTGCGGCTAATTTTGATTGGGGAATGTTCTGGATGTACACGCTTGAATACACTATAGCTGCCCTTTGGACTTGATCAAAATGAATAATAGCCAATAAGATCGGGAGTGAATGCTTAAAACGACTATTGAGTGTTGACACTGTTTATTCATGCTTGAAGTTGAAGTTGCACTTTGCACGTCATTAACAATAACACATGCAAATACTACGGCATACAAGTGACTGAATGCTATTCGATGATAAATCTTTAAGCCTACGAATACGATTCATGTACATGTCCTCAACTTTTATTCATGCTATTATTAGAGCAAGTTCTACTAGAACTTAGACTAAAGTAGAGGCAGAGTGGATCGACATGCTCGATGCCGAGCAAATTGAATATTTTGTTTACCCTATCTCTGAGAGTAGTTCATTTCATTTCATTGATAATGAATGATACACAAATTTTTTTAAATCACAAGTCAAATCGTTCAATACATATTTGTAAACTGTAAACAACTGGATTAGTCTGGAACATACTCCATCGATACCATGCATCTGGTCTGACTCTGAGACCGAAGACTGAACGATTTGATTTAATTTAATATTCCCATTGATCGGAGACTGTTGAATATAATTAGCCCAAGTGACCGAGAATTACACTCCAGTCCAGAATCAACCTCTTAGACTTTAGCTCGTATCATGATCATGATGATGATACTCCCCATCCCGCACGTCACGTCACGTCACGTCATGCACGTCACCAGCTGGAAAACTACGGCAACGCCGCTGTACTGTGATGAAAGTCCGGGTGCACAAATAACTAACTGCGCTCAAATTGTATGTACGCCCAAACAATAGCATGCAACGCGAACGAATCGGACGCCATTTTTTTTTAAAGAGAAAAACATCTCTATCACTCACGAATCTTCAAAACACATCACGATAAGTAGATTAAAAGAAAACTGGAGAATTCAAATATCATCATACCTTTGACATTCTGCAAATAGAGCGGAGGAAACCGACGAAATCGGTAATTTCAAGATCCTTTCGTTTCCGTTGGGTACGTACGTAACGGGCGGGCTTAACTAAACACTGTAATGGGGAATCCCCATACATCGGACCGCTAGTCTGCTCACACAGCAGGTTTGCGTTTATCATTTTTGGATGGTTAGTTTTGTTTTCTTTTACCTTAAGGTTCATTAAAACATTTGAAACATAATTTTTAAGATATGCTACTGATAAGATATTGCTGATAATCCTTATTTCTAACCGAGAAATGGTCAGACAGATATTTGGCTTGTGGGGGGGGGGAAGTCTCAGTGTAAGACTAATACAGCTAATACAATCAGGAAATTCCTCCTTTAAAATGACGACGCGACAAGGCTCATCGTGAAAAACTCATGTCGCGTCGATATTCGGTCAAAAGTCCCACAGACAATTAACTTTTATCTTAAATAAAGATATATGTTACGTGCGAGAACCGTTTAATATGATGATGTAGCCCGGTGATGTAGTATGACAAAACTTTGAAGTTGAATGGGTTGTTATTTCTCGGTATAGTATCTGTAGGCCTATTTCATTTGAAGATCGGGAAGACAAATTGATAATCATTGGTATATTCAAAGCCCAAGGGCGGCCTAGCTGCACTTCCCTCCTTATTTCCTCCTTTCTTTCTTTCTTTCTCTCTGTCTTTCTTTCCTTCTTTCTCTTTCTGCAGAAACGTTCGGATACATGAATCTAACGGGTAATCTTGAGTTCGTTTGTTTTTTTTTTGTTTTTTTAAAGATGATAAAGCAACCCTTGAAATTAAGCACGTACCGATGTTCAATTATCGGGAAGGGCTTGGGAACCGACACTTCTTACCGGAGTATCAATGAAGTTAATTTTGAGAGAGAGCTGGTGAAAAAAGCCAAGGGTGGGCAAAACTGTTAGTCTAGTACGGAGCCTGTCCCGAAATGGCCCCGTTTTATCTATAATATTTGACCCCGCTCAAAGTTACTTCTGAGACCATAAACCATCTAACGGGTTGACAAAAAAAGGTTCAGCCTGACCGTAGCTGTCGGGTTTAGCCCCCGGAGCCCCCAAAACAAACCCCTATGCAAAGTCGGGTCCATTGATCACCCCATCTAGCCCACCTAAGGGGGCATGAGGGGGGAATTGATCGGGCCTCCGACACCCTTCTAGACAACAATTATTTTGTCAGTATTATGAACTTATCTTGTAATCTTATATATCTTGTTAATCTTATGAGTATCTATGCTTATACTTATGCTGTAAATGTTTAATCTGGTCTTGTTATACTCTCATCTTATCCTAATTTCAAATTGTCAGTTTCAGATTTTGTGTAAGTGGCAGCACTATATATATATAATTAGGCATTTCCTTTCTAGTTGTCTCCTCATTCTCATAAATACTCACTTTTCCCTATATTTTCTACCTTTATACCTTTATAAAGTACCTTTATGATGTATATTATTGTATGATTATCTTTGTAATGTATGTTATTTTGACTTTATATGTATGCGATATTGTATGTTATTTTATCTAAATGTTTTTATGATGAATTAAATAAATTTGACTATCTATCTATCTTATTGATATTACTGGACATTACAAAACGCAAAAAAAAAAAAAAAAACTGCCAACAATTTCCGTCGGGATGGGTGTCAGAGGGGATCAATTTCCCCCTTATTCCCCTTTTTGTCAGAAGGAAGAGCTGTGGCTTTACATTACAGACCTATAAATACTTACAGAATTGTCCATCGGGACGGGGGTGCAACACTCCCCTGGAAAAAAGTGCCCTTAAACCAAGCTTTTCTACTGCAAAGTGGTCTAATATTTATGGATCTAAAGAAAAGTTTTTTTTTTTTAATTAACATTTAGGCCTTAAAGGTACTATGTCCCATTTGCAGGCAAAAAATGAAAAGGTTAAATTCCAACGGCATTTGAAAGATAATACTAATTTAGAACTTCCCTAAAAAAGGGGGGCTTAAAAATGTCTTTAAGTGGGAAAATAACGACTATTAGTTGTCGAATCGACTTAGGAGCTATAGAGCCAGTAAGTAATAGTCTGATTTTCAGACCATTGTACCGAATGGTCGTACGTTTTATGCTGCGCAAAGATTCAATCAGTTTAATTTTGGCCATTACAAGAAGTGGGTTATTGATGTAGACAAATGCTCATGTACCCGTTACAGCTCATTTTATGTTATTACCAAAGAAGAAAAAAGCCAGTCAGTCACTCAATAGTGTTTTACAGTGAAGTCTAGCAAGTAAACGGGTTTCCTTGCATAATTTGAATATTAGGACACTGCTAACGTTTAAATTTCACAGATAGGACATACACGACATATTCATAATTCCTGCAAAGTTCTACAGAATTTGATGTTGGCTGCAAAAGGGACATATAGTATCATTAATAACGCAAAACTGTTTAATCAATTTCAACAAGGGCGGCGATTTCTTTTCATGACCGGGGGACGAAATCCGAGGGACGAGGAGCAGTGGCGTAATGAGCAAAACATTTTTTTTTTTTTTTTTTTGGGGGCATGTTACGCAGGCCCTGGGAACGTTTTTCAAAATGGGGGGCTAAAGTATTTACGATCAGGTAGAGCAAAGCGAGCGAAGCAAGTGGAGCGTAAATTGGCGTGGGGTCGGGGCAAAGCCCCGTCGGGAATCAGGGGCGGAGCCCCATGAAGCTCAGGGGTTTTAGGCATTTAATTAAGGTCAGATGAGCATCCAGGGGGCAGAGCCCGGAAGCTCAGGGGTTTTAGGCATTTAATTACGAGAGCTCTTGGTGGGGTCCAGGGGGCGGAGCCCCCGGAAGCTCAGGGAAAAATCATGCCATTTCAGCAACATTTGTTAATCACTGGTATCGAATTAGAAATAAACCACGTTTTATTTTTTTTTTAGGGCGACTGCCCCCAAGCCCCATCAGTACGCAAGTGCGAGGGAGCATAGTGATTGAGAGGGGTGAAGGTGACGGAAGTGACTACCCCCTCACAGGTTTTTGAAGTTTTGTTGTATTAAAAAATTACATTCCTTAGCAAAACTATAGTATAAAAACAAGCAAATATACTTTTTTCACACTTCACTTTTCTCGGTATTTACTTGTACATTTTGAAGGATATTATGCGAGGGAGCGTAGCTACCGAGTGAGAAGATTTTGCATTTTATTAATTTGTCTAAACGCTGCACTCTTGGGCCCTCCAGAGCCTAAAAGTGTGTTGCAGTCTTTAGTCAGTATTTGCTATACATTTTTTGTTCGCACTTTTTCAAATTTTGAGGGGACGATCCCCTAAAAAAATTGAGGGGGACGTGTCCCCCCGTCCCCGGGATCGCCGCCCCTGAATTTCAACATTACCTAGTGAGATAGTCAGTACTATAATTTTCTAGTGGTGCAATTCCTTGAATTCCTTGAATGCTGTGAGCGCCAAAATCGGCAGCCTAGCATAGCCGGGTAATGTTGGAGCGCCTTGAGGACCTTGCAAGGTCGATACGTGCGCTATAAGAAACCAATATTATTATTATTATTATTATTAAATTGAAAAATAATATTGCTTTCTCGAAAATAGTGGTGTAGATTGAAAACGCTACAAGTTGTACATGACCTTTAGTACCCCCCACTCCTTAGTGAATACAAGTTTATACGATATTGATCTGTCATTTTTGACAATTTTGTAGCTCTAATGTCTCGAGAGACAAAAAGGCAATGGGTATAACAATATTATAGATGGAGATCCTATACTGCATTCTAATACAGGATCTCTATAATCAAAGTTATAATAGCGCCCCCTCCGACCTCTGGTTAAACATTCAAGTTCAAGCATACCCCCACAGACTACTAGTATTTCGCTCGTCGTCCATGTTACTGGTTCTAAACAACATAGTCTGCGCATGACGTTCACCGCGAAACTATTCAAGCAATGAATGGGCTTGATCGAGCAGGGCAAATTCAGTGTTTGGGGCTGGTGTGATCACCGCACCCTTGTTTATAGCAGAACATTGTTTGGAAAGCAACCTTGACAACTTGGCCAGTCTTACGTCACACTTTCATACTTTACATATATATAATTTTTCAGGAATCTCTCGATCAAAGCTGGGAGTCGGCTGTTGTTAATTATCCCAACAGCCAAGTCACCTCAAGCTTCCCAGCCAAATAATTTCAGACCAATAGCCTCACTTCACTGGTTATGAAAAGTTTTGAAAGGGTTGTACTGCAATTCTTATTCCCTAGTGTGTTAAAGGATATTGATGTTATGCAATTTGCATACCAACCAAAGAAATGTGTAAATGATGCTATACTTTCACTTATACATTTTGTCTGACAACACACTGATAAAGCTGGTTGCTATGTACGGATTTCATTTATAGAAATGGTTTTTGATTTCAGAACTTCCACACGTTCAGTTTTATTGCCTATCACGATAAAAGAAGAAAATATAGACATTGTCGAGTCAAGGAGTCATACAAGTATCTAGGCACCGTAATACAACAAATTGTCATGGGCTGATCATTGTAAGTCCGTTCTTTCAAAGGCTCAAAAAAGGATGTATTTTTTAAGAAAACTTAAATCGTTTCATGTAGATAGGACTATTCTTACTTTGTTCTACAAATCCATCATAGAAAGTGTTATGTTATTTAGTTGTGTTGTCTGGTACGGGAGGTGTAGGAAGAAAGACTTTAGCAAACTCCAGAGAATCACCAAACAAGCAGGGAAGAACCCCCGAAGATCACGGGTGAAATTCAAAATATGAATGAGGCATGCGAATCCAAAATAATTCTAGAAGTAAAACAAATTATGAAAAACGAAAATCATCCTCTCTTTCCATACTATATGTTTTATGCGTTCTGGTAATACAGTGTAAACGACTTCTTTCAACGAACTGTCGCACTCATCGTTTTCTAAGTTCCTTCGTTCCTTTCTCTATCCGCAAATACAATCAAAATGCTACCTGAACTTTACGTTGGCTTCTTTATTTCTGTAATTTATTTTTGTAACCTTTCCGGGCCATCCCGTTCACTCGAACACTTAAAATAACTCACTTATTTTGTTTTTAATAACGTAAGAAAACTACTGTATAGCAATATTCTGAAGGATTTCTATTTCATAGTATATGATATTATGTATGTAAAGTTATTCTGATTTTTGTGTACGTTTGTAAAATGTGAGCAATTTTTTCTCCAATATTGGACAATAAATTGAAATTGAATGAAATTGAATTGAATACAAATGAATTCGAATTCTTTTTGAGATATAGAAGTACTAATATATTGTAAATTGATTTCTTGGTGAATAGTGGAACATGAAAGAAAAATGAATAGTGGTATAAAGACCTTGTTAGATAATGATAGAGAGTGTGAAGACAGATACTAGGCCTATATAATCAGAAAAAATCTTTTCAAAGAGAACATTGAAAAACATTTTACCCATTTCTTGATCCGATCTGGTTTATAACTTCCATAAAATATTCAAGTAAAACAAACTTTTAACAGTAAACATAAAATTCAATTATAAATATATAATGAAATGGTTTCTGTTACTGTCGAGCTTCAAAATTCGCAGAATCATGCAACGGTCATTCTCTTACCCAGATTGCCTGAAGAGGCCTTGCTGCATTGTCAGTAATTGCGATGAGTAAGTGAAATCCAAAACCCTGCATTGATGCAATATAGCTCTTACACAAAAAGGAATGAGAGGAAATTGCGCAATGCAATCACCGGAACGCGTTTCATAAATATATTAACCAATAGTGTACAAATTATTTAATGTGACTGCCGTTTCAAAAACTGAATTAAAATTCAAATATTTCGAGGAAAATTACAAAAGTATTCTGTAAAAAGAAGTAAAATTTGTGGAAACGATTATAATGATTGTCTGAGTAAAGAGGTTTTGAAGAAACACTCAAATTACCTACATTTTGATAGCATAACATATTGGTTGCTTGTAATGGTGAAGTTTTCAAAAGGCGCAGAGGGTTAATTTTACATAAAGAGTATTACAACATGGCATAGTGGGGCTTCCCCCCACAACGTAGCAATATACAAAATAGTACTGGGTGCTTACCGGTAGTACTTGGTTGGGTAATCCCTTTGGCAGCTCACTCATGCAGGTAGGTGAGGCAAGAGTGCCATGGAGTGCAGAAATGGTGTGTGGACAATTCACAGTAAAATATGCTAATTAAGTCCAGTGCATGTTAAAACCATGCCAGTAAACTTATACTATGTGAGAGCCTACAAGAGGCTGCATCATTCTGATGAAGAGTAGAGCTGCAGTCTCCTTGAATATTATTCCTTTTGCATTGACTGCTGAGCCTGGTAGATGGTTTTAGATCCTTGTTGTTCTTGGATAGTAGGAAAACTTGAAAGAGTCTATATAGTTGCATCAGGAATTTCAGGTTGTGGTCGTGTTTTCCGGACTATGAAGCAGTATTGGGTTGTTCATAACAAGGATGAACGAATAAGGAGCGATTGATATCTCGCATGAGCTGTGCATGCAAATGCGCTCAAAAGGCAAATATTTGACGGTCATTTAAAAAAAAAGTTATTCACATTCAGTTTTATTTCCCCAGCTAAATCTTAATTCCCATATGATGATGATGTAGGCCTATATTCATACCATCAAATTGGCAACAGTCTTATTATAATATTCTAGTATATTCTAAATACAAAACCAGTCATATGTGCCAATGACTATAGAAATCGTACGCCGAAATAATTGTCTAATACTTTTCGCATATTTTGTGTGTGTAAAAGGAAAATTGTATGATTATCCATTATAAAAATAATAAAAATAAACCTGCTACTAGAATTAGGCACAGGAAATGTACAAATGTGGATCTTGAAAGGGCCTACATTGCTTTTACTCTGCTGGGTAATAGGAAATCAGTAACACTATGGAAAAATAACAGATGATAAAAATGATCCCTTCCAAATCAGATATCATTGTACTACAAAACTGAGATCAGACAGATGAAAAATATAACCCCAAAAGGTATGTTAAATATTGATGTATTCACAGAATAATAGTGTTAATAGCAATAATAAAAACAACAACACCAAGAACAACTGCAATACTACTATACTACGACGACTACTACTACTACTACTACTATACTACTACTACTACTACTACTACTACTACTACTACTACTACTACTACTACTACTGCTATACTTCTACAACAACTAATGATAATAATGATGATAACAACAACAATAATAATCATCGCCATCATCATCATAGGAAGAAGAAGAAGAAGAAGAAGAAGAAGAAGAAGAAGAAGAAGAAGAAGAAGAAGAAGAAGAAGAAAAGAAGAAGAGGAAGAAAAAGAAGAAAAAGCAAAAGAAGCAGAAAAAGAAGAAAAAGAAGAAGAAGAAGAAGATGAAGAAGAAGAAGAAGCAGAAAAAGAAGAAAAAGAAGAAGAGGAAGAAAAAGAAGAAAAAGCAAAAGAAGCAGTAAAAGAAGAAAAAGAAGAAGAAGAAGTAGATGAAGAAGAAGAAGAAGCAGAAAAAGAAGAAAAAGAAGAAGAAGAAGAAGAAGAATGACAAGAGGAAGATTAATAACAAAACAAAACATGCAAAGTACATGCTGCTTGTGATTCTATTCTGTGCTTACCTTATTTGTTTTTAGGGTAAGATAATATTCCTATTATATTCCACGAGTATATATTCCAAATCGATATTTCAACGGTATCTACACGTATACGTACAAAGTATATCATATTCTGTTGTATTACTGTCTCCGAATCAGAAAAGATTTTCAAATCATACTACCGAAAGTATTTGTGTAAAAATGATCATGTTCCTTAATCGGCGTTAATATTCATTACTTGGAAGAAACCAGGATACGATGACATTTCTTTCATTCAGGGAAAAATTCGGGACGACAAGCAACAACGTATCCTTTTTGCCAACAAAATACTGTAAATAAAATACATATCATGGTATGGTGTGTCACATAAAAACTAGAATATTCTTTGAAATTGTATTGCGTAATAAGAGGTATGCTGTATCATTGATCCGAAAAGCACTGAGTTCAAGAGCTTGGATGCTTCAATGAATTGAGCAATTTTCCTTTTATACCGGGAACTTCCCCTAGCCTATGTAATGAAGATAAAGGAACAAGTTTGTCTTTCTGTTATACTGCCCTTCGACACAATAATATTGTAATCATTCTGTGACCCGGATGCTCGTACAAGGTGACCGCTAAATACGAATACAAGCAAGTTCAAGTTCAAGTTCAAGTTCATTTATTCAAAACCACACAAAACATGATATAATCTTTTAAATAGAAAAGAGACTGGTAATAGTACATTAAACAACATATTAACTTGATTACATCACATAATGAATGATTTTAGGACCCCTTTAGAAGCTAAGCTTGTGAGCGGGGCCCTATAGTCTACAAAATACATACAACATTGCTCTCCCTCTCTCTCTCTCTCTCTGTTGTTTACATCGAGTATAATGATATCTCTGCATGTGAGCTGTAATACATGCATTATATTCATCATTAAGGTTCATGGCAATGTAAGGCTATACGTGCACGTACAGCTACCGCGTTGAGTGAGACGGAGAGAGAGAGAGAGAGAGAGAGAGGGGTCGAGGGTAGAGGGGTGTGTGAGGGAGGAAAAAAGAAGAAGAAGGAGATTTCGAAAATGAATATAATGATAGGGCACCGGTTTTTAACAAGGTCATGCATGGGGTAATGGTTTTGGAGGGAGTGCAACAATTATCTTCTCTTTATATCCCCCCCCCCTCTCTCTCTCTCTCTCTCTCTCATGTCTCTATCTCTCCCATTCCCTCCAACTCTCTAATGTCTCTCACTCTCTTCCCTCTCTCTCTCTCTCTCTCTCTCTCCCTTATTTTGCCCTTCTATAAGGTGGCATGTGCCCCCATGCCCCTGTAGCTACGCAATTGATCGGGGGTCGGGAGCGAACAGAGTGTAGGCTTCATTCTTTGAACTAATTGGACAGGACCGAGAAATGATCATTATTTATTACCAGTTATAATATGTTTACCATGCACTAATTTAGCAAGCTATCAACCCTTGTACATGTACCATTATACGAGTTTAATAATTCAAATGGAGTCAAGTTCACTGAAATGGTGCACTTGGACGTGTCTGATTTCCAAAGATTGCGGAACAGACGTCGGTCATGTTTACAATCATCATTCATGCTCGGATACCAAGAAACACACACATTCTCGGAAGAGTGTGTGAACACAGCGTGACTCACTGACTCATAATTATGGGATTAAAGCACATCGAACCAGCTGGAATTATTATGACCTTTCATGATATACCGTAACATCATTACTCCGATCATGCCATAATGCCATATATGGAATACGTGATGGATCATTCTTCAGTAGCAGCCATGCAAGCAGCGAACTTGAGCCTGTATTCATGCATCTTGGTCCATATCATTATCATTACCATCAGACGTTCATTATATATTTTAAGCAATATCTATATTTAATTATAAAATATTTGTACAAATTTAGTTTCGTATTCTGGAGATGGAGATGGAAGCTTCTAAAGATATCAAATGGCACCTCTGATCATCCACTGGTATGTCTACTCACATCATACGCGACAGAATATTATGTGGAAGTTTATAGCTGCTTAGCATACTACTAGTAAACAATGATGTGTGAACGTGTGCAAGTAGGGATTATAGCTTTGTATTATGCGACGTATATATGATACTTTGACCTTAAGAGTAGATAGTTTTCTGGGCCGGTGGAGACTCAACACAAAATAAAATTATTACAAAAGAAAATTAGATTGGCAACGTAATCCTTTGATCCATACAACGTATGGCATAGACAGATCTAGAAGGGGGTGGGCAGGGACGGATCCAGGATTTTCCTAAAGGGGGGGGGGCGTGACACGTACGAAATTGCGAGAGCGCAGCCTTTACAGCGTGGGGTTTTGAACCTTAAAATGCTCTATGGTACATTCTGGGGTATTTCTAAATGCGTAAAATGAACATTTATGTGAACATTTCCTTAGCTTTTTTCCTGCATGTCTCCGAAAATCAATCAAAATGACAAGTTCAGCAATGGCGAAGTTTGAACATCTATTTTCCAAAAGGGGGGGGGGGGCAAAGGGAAGCCCCCATATTATTTGTACAGGGAATTACGCGTTGGGTCCATTTTTTCCAGCATTAAAAAATAAAATACATATTTTTTTTTATATGACATGGGAGATATTTGTACTGCAAAAATCAGTGAAATTTGGAAATATTTAGTGAAAAGATGTCGCTTAGGACAATAATTTAGTGTTTTCTCCCTGGACCACAACAATATTCATTCCCCTTCGAGTCCAGAGGGTGGGATTTGTAACAGCCACCACTGACCAATCAGAGACAAGAAACAAGACCCACTGACATCACGTCGACCAACAGAATGTGGAATGTGCAACTAATCCTAGCAGGCCCTCTTTTTTCTTCACTTTTTGAGTCTCTCTCCCTCTAGCTCTATATCCATTTTTTCGGAAGAAAAAAGGGAGAGCGTGCCATCCCGCCCCCCCCCCCTGGATCCGCCCCTGATGAGGTCAAATACCTAAAATTTTCGTTTTTCACCATTTCGTTTACTCTCCGGGACCGCAGTCTCTTTTTTTTTAAAGCCGTCGGTCCCCTGGTTACTTACTTACAAGCACATGCTTTCTTATCAGTCAGGTAAACCAAACCAACCAACTGTCGCTATACTCTTGTCGACAAGCTTTCTGACAGAAGTGCATATGGTTAATGGTTTCATGAATTGGAATTGGGGGTGGGGGTGAATATTTTTATTCAATTTTGAAGGCAAAAAAAATTGTGCTCACTACCCTCCCTTGAGCGCCAGGAGGGGCCCATCTTTTTCCCCCAAAAGGGTGTTTTTACATGTTTTTTTTCTAGGGGAGGGGGCCCGGGCCCCCCCCTCCTGGATCCGCCACTGGGGCCGCTAATGATATGCAAATTGGGGTGCTCCGCTCTGCCTGATTGATGATCACATGCGACACCTTTCACCCCCACATCACACGAGCATCCGTATGGATCCGGACGACAGAAGAGTTTTCCTTGACATGCGTCAACCGGATCCGTGATGTTATTCGAACACCGGAACTCGCAGTTGAATCCAAATCGGTTCCCTCCGCCGGGTCTGTAAACTGAATCATAAAGTCATGAATAATAGTGTATGAGGCTATATCAAAGCTTTATTGACCACTGAAATTAACGAGCAAACATTTGGCAATTTTTTTTTCTAGACTGCTTGTAATTTAAAGGTCAGAAATATGTATGGGCAAAAGTTGATATGAAGTCACAAACCAAACCTACTCTATATTTCTCTGTAATAAACATTTTTTCTCTTTTTATGCAGGGGATATTATACAAATGATGCATGCGCATGAGTTCATTATACGATCTATCCGCACTCGAGTTGAGGCTGTGTGTATCTATTGCACGAAGCCGTTAGGCTGAGTGCGATAGATACACACAGCATCAACGAGGGCGGATAGATCGTATAATGAACGAATGAAAACATGCATCATTTGTTTTATACAACGAAACTCCTAGATCCTTGCTATTTGACGTAAAAATAATTAATTCAAGATTGTTTCGTGACAGTTTATGGCGGACAAATAAATCTCAAGTTTTAATAAGTCTCAATTTAGTGAGCACACATAAGTATAGATATAGCAAGCGCACCTCTATCTATACCCATTTACGCATAGTGCTGCGCAAGAATAGGCCCATGTGTATACACGCAGTATTGAGCGCTCTAACCTCTACGCGCACTACGCGGCACTGAAAAATCGTTGGATAGTACTGGAAAATATTGCACGCCTTTTCATGAAAAAGCGTGCAAAAGGATCAGTAAATGAATCACCCCACTGAGCGAAAAATCGACCGGCACGATTTTCCAATTTTCAATTTTCGGAGGCCAAACAAAAAAAAATTTGCTCACTACCCCCCACTGAGCGGAAAATCGGCCGGCACGGTTTTCAAATTTTCCCGGCCCGTTCTATTTGAATAACCAAAGGACATCTACGTGAATCCGAACATGTGTTTGCTAGAATGTCAAATCTTAAAATTCGCGTTGCGCCTTTATTACTGCCAATATCGCTATGAAACTTTCCATACTAACTACGTTTATTATGAACTTGATATCAGTGAAATAAATATGAAATTCCATTGAATAAAACTCGAGATATTAATGTGTTTTGAGCTTCACCCCTCGATAAACAGGCCGTCTTTTTTTTCTGACTCTCCCAGCAATAGTGATCTGTCAGTTTATGTCAGAGTTCTACTTCAAGTGTCTCTCCAAGATCTCGGTCTTTAGCCATCCGTTTAAGCATTTCATATCCTGTTGCTCCTCATTCTGCGATTAAATCATCTAGAAAGCCTTTACGAGGTCTTCCCCTCATCTAGATTCTTTCCATGTAGACGACCTTCTAGGACCCTGATCATCAAGCCGTCATCATGCCGCATTATGTGGTACAGGTAATAATAATAATGATAATAATAATTATAGTACTGGTGGCTTCTTATAAAGCGCGTAGGTCCGTCAAACACGGCGCTCATAGCGCTGTGATATAATTGTATTATGCAGAACATACTAAGTGATCATTATTATTATTATTATAGCACTGTACATACATAAATGCATTCATACATAGGATTCTCCGTAGACAATTGCTTCGGGCTTTAGTTTGTCAAAGACATGTGGTTAGGGTTAGCTTTAGGATTGCTGTCGAATTAGCTTAACTTGGGGGTTCAGATGAGGTATAATAGGGACTTTTAGATTTGCACGACGAGAACGTGGACTGCTACGTGGACATTCTTTTAAGGCAATGTGACGTCTTTTTAAGGCACTGCCGGGCACTGACAGTGCCTTAAAAGGACGTCACATATTGCCTTAAAAGGATGTCACAGCTATAGCAGTCGTTCTCGTCGTGCAAATCTAAAAGTCCCTAATGTTCGGTCAACTTGGTTGAAGGTAAGAATTCGGTTAGTGCAGGATATAGGCCGCAGATAAATTTTTGGGCATCTTTTACAATCAAGATATTTTCACCAAATTACTAGATCCGTGAATTACTTTCCGCATTTCGTTTGCTCATCCTCTAATATCTCAATATTCTGACTAAAAGCACAAACCCACAACATTCCATTTCCCCCGTCCAAAACCATACAGTTTGTGACATTGGTGAATACGGACCAGGATGTACACAGACATGCCATTGCACGACTGGAGCGAGTTGTGATAGATTCACAGGAGAGTGCAACGACCCCTCTAACCCAGGCTGTGCCAGCCAGGGGCGGATCCAGCCGGCGGCAAGGGAGGGGGCCTAAAAAGGGGGCCACTTCGTGCGAAAATTTGAAAATCGTGCCGGTCGATTTTTCACTCAATGGGGAGGGGGGTAGTGAGCAAAAAAATTTTGGCACCCGAAAATTTTTCCTCCGGCCCCGGCCCCCCTGGATCCGCCACTGGCGCCCGCGGTTGGTCAGGGGATAACTGTTAAAGTAAGTATCATTCAGAGATTTAGCGTTGCACTCGATCTGACTCACAAGCATTTCACAAATGTGCAAAATACTATGTCTGGGCGTTTGGCTGGGAAGTATAGCGAGTCTTTCCGACTTGCTCCGAATCTTTTCGAGTTATGCCGATTTGTGTCGGGTCTTTTGTCAAGTGCTCGGCTCAATGTGTTAAGCCCCTCTCACACTTGTTTGAACTGAATGCCGCAATGCATGCCTTGTTAAGTAACGAGTGGGAAAAATGTCGATTTAGGTGCTAGCTGAACTGGTGCCAATTCGGGTGCCTATTTGTGGGCCGAGTTTGGTGCCGAGTTGAGTACCGAATTAAGTACCAAGTTAGGTGCCGAGTTGGGCGCCGAGCTGGGGCCAATTTGGATGCCGAGTTGTGTATCGAGTTGGCTGTCTACTTGTGTGCCGAGTTGGGTGCCGATTTTAGTGCCGAAATGGGTACTGCGTTAAGTGCCGAGGTTAGTCTCGAGTTGAGTGCCGAGTTGAGGGGCGAATTGGGTGCTCATTTTGGTGTCCAGTTGAATGCCGAATTACATGGTGAGTTAAGTGTCGAGTTTGGTGCCAAGATGAGTGTCGAGTTAAGTGTCGAGTTAAGAGCCGAGTTTGAGGCTGAGTTGAATGCCTAGCTGGGTGCTTAGTTTGGTGCCGAGTTGGGTGCCAAATCTGGTTTAAAGAGGAGTGTCGAGTTGATTGCCGAATAGGATGGCGAGTAAGGTGACGAATTGGGTGACGATGTGGATGACGATTGGGCTTGGCTTATCTGGTAGAGAGCTCGGGAGGGGAAGTGAAAGGTCGGGATGGTTCGGCATATCTCCCCAAAACTCGCACAGACTTACGAGCATTTTGACAAGTAGTATCCCAGCATCTAACAACATTCTTGATTCGTTACGTTTGCTCACATCCCTTTTAGCTCCAGACGTGTTCGACACTGTTTACTATGGATCACAATGCACTGAGAAATGTCACTGTTTGAATGATGCTCCATGTGTCAAAAAGACCGGAAGATGTCCTCACCGTCGATGCGCTGCAGGATACAGAATATACGGTGGTCGCAATTGCCAAGGTATGTTCGCAGTTTGAGGAAATAAATGATACATGGATATAAAGCAGGGGCGGCCGAGCGACTTCAAAAGTGGGGGGGGGGCACCAACAAAAAAAGCACTTTCTGTAAAAAACAAAAGGGCACCTACAAAGAGAAATATCAAAACGAGAATATACACATGTTTTAAAGACATTGGTATAATTATATATATATATATATATTATATTATACCCCTACATTGTTATTACATTATCAGGGATGATTTCAATATTTGTTTCTCATTATACATCATACAAGATATTGCTTAAGCACCATACTTTGCAGTTGGGTGTGATAGTCTAAATATTCATTCGCGAGCGAGCGAGGATTTTTTGTAAAGATTTGTGAGGTCTCAAACTCTCATTGCGAAAAAATTGCATCTTATCAAGAGGAAAAACCCCAAACCTGATGGGGTTATAAGCTAATTCCGATTAGGGAAGACTGAAAAGACCTTTGATAAGTAACATAGTTATATCATCTATAAATGCGAGCGAGCGTCTGGGGGAAGTTGCTCTTAGTCGCTTGAAATTAGGGGCACGTTTAATGATGAGAGGAAAAGGGGACACTTACCGAAAAAGGTGAGACACTTATTAGAAAAGAAAATGAGCACGTGTCAAAGTACAAAGGGTAATTATCAGAGGTGAAAATAGGCACTTACACCCAAAAAAAGGGAACACTAGGGATGAAAAAAGGCACTTATGAGAATGGGAAATGGGCATTTATAAGAGGTGAAAAGGGGATAGGTCTCTTATTAGAAAGGAAAAGGTGCACGTATCATTGTTAAAAGGGAAATTATCAGAGGTGAAAAGGGGCACTAACCAGATATGAAAAGGGGCACTTATAATCAAGGAAAATGTGCATTTGTTGAAAAAAAAGGGGCACCGATCAGATCGATAGGGCCATTTATCGGAGGTAAAAGGGGGCTTTTATGAAGAGGGGAAATGGCACTTATTAAAAAGAAAAAGAGAAACATGTTAAAATAAACAGGGTACTTATCAGAGATGAAAGGGTAATTATGAGAAGGGGAAGGGGCACTTATAAGAAGGAAAAAAGAACATTTATTTGAAAGGAAAGGGGGCATGTGTCAAAATGAAAGGGGCAGTTATTAGAGGTGAAAAGGGACACTCATCAGGGATGAAAAGAGCACTTATCAGGGAAAAAGGGAAGGGGCGCTTATCAAAGTAAACAATTTATCTCTCAGATTTTAATAGGGGCAATTATCGGAGATGAAGGGGGCACTTATCTGAAGTGAAAAGGAGTAACTACTCGTACCTGAAAAGGGTCATTTACCAGAGATGAAAAGGGGCACTTACGAGAAAGAAAAAGGACACCTTTCATAGGTAAAAGGAGCATTTATGAGAAGGGCAAGGGGCTCTTTAAAAAAATGAGAATACTTATCATAAGGAGAAGGGGCATTTATTAGAAAGGAAAAGGGGCACATGTGGAAATATAAGGTGCGCTTATCCGAGTTAAAAAGGGGTAGTTATTAAAAGGGGAAGGGGCACTTCTTACAAAGGAAAAAATGGCCCTTTCAAAGTAAAAGGGGCACCTCTCAGATTTGGATAGGGCAATTATCAGAGGTGAAGGGGGCACTTTCAAAATTGAAAAGGGGCACTTTCTAGAGATTAAAAAGGGCACTTATGAGAATGGAAAATGGGATCTTGTCGAAGGTAAAAGGGCACATGTCAAAATAAAATGGGCACTTATCAGAGGTTAAAAGGGGAAGGGGCAATTTTACAAATTAATAGGGGCACTTTTCAAAGTGAAAGGGGCACTTTTCCTATGTAAAAAGAGGCACTTCTTGCAAAGTTAAAGGGGCACTTTGGGGGTACTTGAAAAAGTGGGAGGCACTGTGCCCTCCTGCCCCCCCCCCCGAGGGCCGCCTCTGCAGGGGGTGTTTCACAAAGACTAAGATCGACTTTAAGTTGGAATTAACTATGGCAGGCCGTTCATGCCACTGGTTGCTCTCACCATTGGTCTCTCAATTATGATCTTTAGATAATATTTTTTCCTTCAATAATGAACTATCAAAAAGTATAAATCCTGTAGATTTGTGACCACGATTTGTACGTCCGTTGAGAGACCAATGCCAGTAAATGGTGAGAGCAAACAGCGGCATAAACGGCCTGCCATAGTTAAGTCCAACTTAAAGTCGATCTTAGTCTTTGTGAAACACTCCCCTGATTTGACGTCTGCTGCACTCACATATCTCATCCTTCTATAAAGGAAAACGACTGTTATCCCTGATTCTGACATTGACCGGGCCTATCTACACGTATATCACAAGATCCCCTTACGCTTTATTTCCGTATTTTATTCTTCTCGTGTTTCTTTTCTAAAGACTATCCCAGACAGTGTTATTGTTAGCCGCAGTGGCGGATCCAGGGGGGGGGGGGCCCCTCCCCTAGAAAAAAAACAGGTAAAAACACCCTTTTTGAAAAAAGAAGTTGGGCCCCTCCTGGCGCCCAAGGGGTGGCGGTGGAAAAAAAAATTAACCCTTCCCGTAGGGAAAATTTTTTTTCGGGTGCCAAAAAAAATAATTTGTGCTCACTACCCCCTGAGCGAAAAATCGACCGGCACGATTTTCAAATTTTCGCACGAAGTGTGCCCCTTTTTAGGCCCCCTCCCTTGCCGCCGGCTGGATCCGCCCCTGGTTAGCCGATAACCTGTGCTCATGCACAGTTCTTCGTCAAGCGGAGGAATTCAAGAAGAAGAAGAAGAAGAAGAAGAAGAAGAAGAAGTTTCTATGACACGCCACGTGTCAGCTAGGCAACTAATGCTCCTATACTTGAGAGTTACTAAACTTTTGATCTCAATCCAAAAATCTCTACATGTCTCCGAAATTTCCAGTTTCTCAGCTGCATTCTTCGTCAGCGATGTGACCCAAGTTAACAGCTGAAAATTTCGTAGGTAACGATTTTTCTTTTTGGTATACAGATCAAAAGTTCAACTTTCAAACATACATATCACCTATACAGATGTACTTTAAAGGTACTATGTCCCATTTGCAGGCCCAAAAAATGAAAAGGTTAAATTCCAACGGCATTTGAAAGACAATACTAATTTAGAACTTCCCTAAAAAAAAGGGTGCTTGAAAATGTCTTTAAGTGGGAAAATAACGACTATTAGTTGTCGAATCGACTTAGGAGCTATAGAGCCAGTAAGTAATAGTCTGATTTTTCAGACCATTGTACCGAATGGTCGTACGTTTTATGCTGCGCAAAGATTCAATCAGTTTAATTTTGGCCATTACAAGAAGTGGGTTATTGATGTAGACAAATGCTCATGTACCCTTTACAGCTCATTTTATGTATGTTATTACCAAAGATGAAAAAAGCCAGTCAGTCACTCAATAGTGTCTGACAGTGAAGTCTAGCAAGTAAACGGGTTTCCTTGCATAATTTGAATATTAGGACACTGCTAACGTTTAAATTTCACAGATAGGACATACATGACATATTCATCATTCCTGCAAAGTTCTCACAGAATTTGATGTTGGCTGCAAAAGGGACATAGTATCTTTAATGATAACTAAAGTTCCTATTATGCTTTCGTTGTTGTATCAGAATTGACCTTAATGAATGTAAGGCAAAAAGAACTATATACATGTAGGTGAATGTTAAATCTAAGTCTTCCATATCAATTTTGGATCTATTCATTGATACCATAACTTCTCTTCCATCCTTTCTTTCATCTCATTCTCATATGCAGTGTATATAACAATAATCGTTCGGATAGAATGACAAAAATAAACACAATTTGACAATGAATTCAGTG
Source organism: Mesocentrotus franciscanus (assembly GCA_037976565.1). Classification (NCBI taxonomy): domain Eukaryota; kingdom Metazoa; phylum Echinodermata; class Echinoidea; order Camarodonta; family Strongylocentrotidae; genus Mesocentrotus; species Mesocentrotus franciscanus. The sequence goes on along the minus strand of CP137685.1, from coordinate 26,212,493 downwards.
ATTAATTTGTTTTAAGTTTGTTCTCCATTATAATTATCAAAGTATGAAATGATGCCATCTCTTCACATTGCTTTCTTAACTGACGTCGTTAAGCTCGATAAATATACCTTTCCGGGTAATAAGGAGGTACTTTAAATGATTTGACACAAACTCAAACTAAATTGCTATGTATGCTGAGAAAGGTAAAAGAATCCATCTGGATAAAAAGGATTAATCCTTCACTGAATAGGGACACTGGCTATTCAATGTCACAAATCTTCGCCCCGTGATCTCGGGGCAGCAGACAGAAAAAAACTGTGTGAATAATCACTTGACTTGAGAAATCCACAGGAGTGGACGAAAGCTTTCCTACTAAAGTTTAAGATACTTCGGAATATCTGAGAGATACATTCATATGAATAAATGATTTTCCACGAACAATACACTGGACTCGTTGAAATACCACTATTACTGAAATGCGTACATGTAGTTTTTGAGTGAAAAGGTGAAAATTCATTTTCCAATAGCGATGAGATTGAATCAATTCAGAAAAGCTGTGACGTTATATAACATTTCTATATGTCGATATTTGTTGTGAATTCAAATTTAAAATCAAATATAGTAAAAATCTTGATTCTTATTCACACTTGAGTCCATGGTAAGTGCAATAATCATATTAGTTCATAATGGTATCTGAACGTTATCAAATTTTGAACTCGGTAATTACGATTTTGCTGCATGATAAGACTATGCTTATTTAGAATTTTATCGACAAGTGTTTTTTTTATAATGTCTTGCATGAGAATAGAAAACATACATTTTTAGGATCATAATTGCGGTTAGTTTGACTTTGAACTTTGAACTTCGATTTAGCCGGTGATGTGATTATTTATTGTAAATAGGATAAATTTACTATTTTCAGATTCATGTCATAAAAGTAATAACTTCTGAAATATTTAGGTTTGTGAATTCTATTCACTCGTCACATATATGTATATGAATCAATAAACGTGTTAACACCTGGTGTGTGCCTATATTTTTACAGTTTATAATATAACTATAACTGCATCTAAATATTGGAATAGGCTACCTTTAATACTCAGGCAATCACCATATGTCTCTTCATTCAAATAGGGACTTAAAACATTTCTTTTTGTAATCCAGATTTTTAGGATTCTGTAAGTTTTCGTTTTCATTTTTTGTATGGTTCTTCTTGTTGTAAGCGCTTTGGGCCGCTCTGGGAAAAGCGCAGTATATTGTTTTGTTTGTTTTATTTCCGAGAATCATCATAAAAAACAATAACACAATATAACAAAATCAAAGACTTATATAACAATGATAGCATGATAAAACGGTTGGATAGTCCATTTCAGAGCCATTAACCTAATGGCTCTGTTCTTCCATGGAGTCCAATATAAATAATAATAATAATATAATTCGTATTGATTTTTCAATAATCCGAAGTTTTCCTACCTAATTCATCTTACTCTTTTAATTTTGATCTCTAACAGTTTTCTTTCCAAATTTGCTTGGTAGGGCAAACATTATGGCTTGTCCTGCCTAACAACACGGAATGTTTGCAATGCGCAATCTGACTATTGAAATACAATTATTCGTAACAGGTGAATGAAATAATTTGTTTTACATTAGACTTCACAAGCATTCTAGCATGTTTAGGTAGCACTTTTCATTTTTGTTTAACAAACTTAAGAATCATGCCTAAACAATATATCGTCACGTATTATTTGCTGCATATTCTAAAAAGGGACATTCCTCGTGATTGATAAAATAAACACGAATTGAAATGTATTGACGTTCATATAATTATTTTGCCACTTCAATTCAAGAATAGTATACTGGATGCGCACATTATTTGTGATTATTTCAGACAAACATTATTTTTGGTATATTAACTGTTTGCATGATTTAAATATTACTGGTTCACAGCGATGCGATGTTATAATTTACGACTTTTGAGTATACGCCATACACTTCGACGAATATAGAACGGAACTATTCGTAACACCACTTACTATACGTAGACGCTTCAGGCATAGATCGGAATCCATGTGGTGATACAAACTTCTAATTCACGGCTGTCGTTTGTTGATAATTTACACCAGCACTGGGTATCCCACCGCTGCCGCAAATTTTAGTTTGTCCTGTAGGATTCCCACCAAATGCATTACCACGCATGGTAGTGGGAAGCGCGAGGGGTATGCCTCCTGGTAGCATGACATAGGGTGATGGCACAGGAGGCTCAGCTCGTACAATCGCAGGGTCTTCCTCGGCTATAGGACGCCTATTCCAGGATGGCTGGATAAGGTACACCTGCTGGGTACCTATCATAATAGGGTGGACATGGGGTCCCTTTGGTGGCTGCCATGTTTGACGATTTCCCTGGTTGTTTGGACTTTGCTGCGCCTGTTGTTTATTCTGTTGTCCTCTCTGGTGTCCATTAGGTTGCTGCCTCTGAGATTGCTGCATCCGTTGTTGTTGGAGGATCTGTGATGCCGTGACAGTACCGCGGTTGTAACTCTGTTGCTGCATATGTGGCCCTGGACCTGATGGTCGCTGTTGCTGCTGTTGTTGGTTCTGTCGGTTGTGACTCTGTTGAGGAAACCTGTTGTCATTTCCGTGGCTGTTGCGACTTGGCGGCTTAGTCTGGTTGGTGTTCCTCGAATCTGTACGGCCTTGATTCGCTGCTCCCTTCTGCACAGCATTAGCGTAGGACCCCCGTGGCATCCCGAAGGACTGTTGCTTCTGCTGGTAGTGACAGTAAGGATTGTTAGGACGGCGTTGTTGTTGCCAATTTCCAGGTGGTCCGGGCGGTCTCATGTTGTTTGGATCGTAATGTCTATTGTTATTTGGCACCAATCCGCGGCCAAGACCAAGTCCTAGTTGTGGTGGGAAGCGATTGCATTGGTCCATATTCCACGATTGATCCATTGGTTCAGGTTGGCGTCTGTCGGTGAATGAATTCGTGAACCGCGCACCAGCTCGCATTTGTCCTCGTGAATGATTGGCGTCCGACTTGTACACATAATCGCTCCATAGCTTTCGGACCGGGTTCGACGACCGTCGCCTGTTAGTGCCATCATCGTCCCATATGCCGACGAACTTTTCACTCGCTTTCTTTTTGGTGACTTCCGTGAGATTATTCATTTTCGAAGAAGCATTTCCATCAGCCGCGGAATTCGCAGCCTCATGATTGCTCTCTTTACTGGTAGCATTGCAAACTTTCTCGTTCACTTCCTCCGACTCGTCGTTGGTATCACTGTCGCTGTTGGACTGGCGACGTCGACAGATACCACCAGGGCCCTGTGCATTGTCATCATCACTCGCCTCTTCATCACTGCTATCCGTATAGCGTTCATATGATTCACAGCTCTCGACGTACGACACTGCCTCGTCACTCGCGTATTTGGACAGGTGAACACTTTTCTCGTCGTCACCACCGTCACCCTCATCACTGCCTTCGCCCTTTCGATCGTCATCGGCATCGCTTTCGCTGTAACTGTCGTCATCATCACCGACCTGACATGGTACATACGTCATCTTATAGCTGCACATCGGAGCGGTTAGCTGATCATGAATGGGAGAATGTTCGGCATCACTGGGCTGCGACAGGGGTAGTTCGTCCTCCGCCGCGACTTCCGTTGGCGATCTCGAGCTTCCATCCACGTCATCGTGTTGCGGTGTGGTATCCGACATCATACCGTTCGGTGTACATGTACGATCAGCAACTTTATTTCGTGCTTCAAATGGACTGGTTTAGCTGTGAAATCAAACCAATTGATGTCATAATTACGTCAAATGTTATTGACACGAAAAAGTGACTTCATAAAGTTACCCCCTAAAATATAAGTACAAATAAATAGACGAATAAATAAGCTAATGTCCTATACCAGTATTTGTTAGCCATTTAAATATTTGATACCGTTCCTACAATGTAAGAAATCAAATGAGTGATTTCAAGTTGGGTGTTTATGGCTGGTGTTAGTGTTTAATAAACACTAACACCAGCCCTAAACACAGAGATGGAAATCAGCTGGTGTTAAGGCTTTGACCTCTGAATATCGTCAACTTCCGGTAGCTAGTGTTATCGACTTTGCAAAATTGTCGTCTGCTGAACCGACCTTTGTGGCTGGTGATAATATTTTACGTACAAATGTCCTATTTACTAACACTAGCCCCTAGGGATTAAGCAAATGTTGATTTCAACTTCGGTGTTAGTGTTAATCTATCGATATTGATATCGCTATCGGGCTCTTAATTTCATCAGCAAATTTTAAGCTCGATTTAAGAGCTCTTGACTGCTCTAAACACTAACACTAACACTAACGCCCAACTTGAAATCACTCATTGCAATGCATTAAAGGATTAAATCATTGCAATGGATCATTGCTATTTAATGTAAATAGCACTCGAATGGAGGTAAATTGCGGTTAACACACACACACACACACGCACATAGTTTGCAAGAATCTTCAGTCAATTGAAGGAGGCAGACTTAATCAGAAGAAGAAGAAGGAGAAATCCATTTCGAGTTGGGGTGGAGGAAGGTAGAAAAAATAAGGGAAAGTTTAATGGAAATGCGATGAATTAAAAATAAGTAAAGTCTAAATACAACAAAAAGAAGAAGAAGAAGAAGAAGATTGGATGGGAAGGGGAACATGAAAAGAAGATAATACCATCCTTAGACACTCTAGCCATCGCTATTAATTTCATGGTCTTAATTGTTACCACCGAACGTGTGAGACCGATGCCCTAGGGCCGCACCCCTTCTCCTTCAGTCATAATGCCGGTGCCCCCTCCCATACGCTGTGTGTCCGGACAGGTATTGTATCCGGAGAGATAATTTCAGACAGTTATTTGAACGAGTCTGCATTAAATCTTCCAAAGGAAGAGGATCTACCGGTAAGTTGACAATATTATGAATGAAAATGAACACGTGCTAGACTATTTGATGAATATTTTCCTAAAAACCCAACGAGACGACTTCAGCTTCTTCTTATTGATCCGCTTGGCGAAAAACCGTGCGTGAGCACAGCTTATCGGGAAACAGTCGCACTGTCAGAGGCAGTCTTTAAAAGAGAGACACGAGAAGAATGAAATACGCCAGTTATACGGAAATCATAGTTCATAGTTCATACGGACTGTATTTTGTTAGGCGTTCAGAGACTCCAGACACACAACCCGATTCATATAAAAATCCAAATGATAATTAAATCTCTTTAAAAGTATAAAACTTACATATTATATCCTCTGTAGCGGAAAACTGTCTCTAGAAGCAGATAACAAGCGTTGTCCTTTGAAATGAACTTACAAAACAATAAATCTATGTAGCTTGCTGGGCAGTAAAATCGAAGTGTCACGTATTGCATGCCCTCATAATCATATAATACCGGTTGCTATAGAAATATTACAGATGCTATCCCGCGTTGCTGGGCGCGTCGGTTGCTGGATGCCTGGCAGATTCTGCGCACTGCGTTTTACATACGCAAATATCTCTTTATGACGTAACAATGAATGGAAAATCTGATGCGCAATGGTCAACCACCTTTTTAGAAGAGAGATGTTTGAAGGCGCGGATCCAGGGGGGGGGGCAGGGGGCCTTTTCCCTCCCCCTTCCCCGCCAAAAAAATGAGAGAGAGAGAGAGAGAGAGAAGGAAAAGAATAGAAAGGGAAAGAGGAGAGAAAGGGAAAAAAAGAAGAGGAAGCAGAAAAGAAAAGGGGAAAAAGGAGATCGGGGGCGAAAAGCCTTGCCTCCCAGGCTGTTGCCTTCTCCCCCATCCCAGCAAAAAAAAAAAAAGAAAGAAGGAAGGAAAGGGAAAAAAGGGAAGGAAATAAAGAGGAAGAATACAAAAAAGGAGGATGTCTAACAAGTTGGGTATCGGAGGGGGGCAAAAGGCCCTTGCCCCCTCCGCCAAAAAAAGGGTAAGAGGAAGGGAAAGAGGAGAGCTAAAAGGGAACAAAAAAGAGGAAGAAGAAAAGAAAAGGACAGAAGGGGAGATCAGTTGCGATTAATTCGGCCAACAACGTGTGGGTCGGGGGACCGAAAGGCCATTGCCCCCCCTCCCAGCAAACTTAAAAGATAGGGAAGGAAGGGAAAGGGAAGAGGAGAGAAAGGGAAAGGAAAATAAAAGAGGAAGAAGAAAGGTGGAGGAGATCAGTTGCGATTTTCCCCGCCAACAAGGTGTGGATCGGGGGCGAAAGACCCTTGCACCCCGCCCCCCCCCACCCCCTCGGTAAAGAGAGAAAGAGAGAATGAAGGGAAGGGAAAGGGAAAGAGGAGAGAAAGGGAAAGAAAATATAGAGGAAGAAGAAAAGAAAAGGGGGAAAATAAGAAAAGATCAGTTGCGATTATTATCGCTTCTTCTATCATCATTGTACAACTGTCATTATACAAACGTATTTATTTATTTATTTATTTATTCCTGTTTGATAATAATAATATGAATATAAACTCATAATAGCAACAAAACAAAATACAGAAGAATTATTCATATTGTTTTATTACATCTTGTGAAATGAAGGATTTCTCGGTCAATTTCGTAAGCTTTTCATTCGTTTTGATACAAAGTTCATTCAAATTCGCGAAATAAAGCTGCCGGCGTGTAAATTTCATTCAAAATAACACTTTTTTCATTTGATTTACTTATTCGGTCAATGGATTTAGCACTTGTTTCATTCAATTTAACAACCGCTTACAAATGCGCAGTTTGCATTCATTTTCGTCAACAATGGCAAATCGGACGTCCATACCATTCAATTTCACTTTGGGTCATTCTAAATAACAAAGTTTTCATTCATATTCGCCTATCTTTACAAACCTATGGTATACATGGTATATGCACATGTTTCTCATCTAAATTAAACAAATGAGTTATTGGTAATTGTGACTGTGATCACGATCGTGATTGTGATTCAGTGTGATGGTGATTCAGATTTTGATGTGATTATGATTGTGATTGAACTGATACTCATAGATTTTTCTTAACATGTTCTATACAGACTAAATATAATTTACACACATATAAATGGCTTCAAAGAGATTACGAACATCGAATAAATTAGAAAAAACAAAACCAAACAAAACATAAAAAATAAATCAATGTATAGATTATTGATAATCCCCACCATTATGGTACGCCACTCCAATAAATACAACTGTAGTCTGTAAACACACACTTTGCATGCACTTATATCATTGCATATTCATAAAAAGACACTCTTGCTTAGTTCCATGCTAATTCTATATTGATGTGGCTAGGTTCAGTTGCTAAATAGTGATGATTTAGTGGGTATACACCCCTAGTGAGGACAAATAACATGTTTGTTGCTTACCAACCCATACAATTTTAAATGGATTTAGCATGGAACTAAGCTTGCGGGGTTCTATATATGATCATACTGGGTAAGATTTACATGTTTAATTTGTCTGCAAAACGTGTGAAATTGTATGCAAAGAAACGAATTCGAATTCACGGTAGACGCTATTACGTAATCGCGAATCGTCTCGCTTTAAATTGAATGAAAATTTTACGAAAAAGAAACACGTTTTAATTCGAATGAAAATAAAATGTTTTTGAATGATCGTTTTATGAATTTAAATGCTAAAAAACGAATTTGAACGAAAAATAACAGCTGCGGTAACAGAATCGGCGAAATTGAATCAACATAAAATGAATTTGTGTGGCCAACTTACGAAATTGACCGAGAAATCCTATAGTATGCATTTAAGCTTTCGGAACTTTTTTGTGTATTTGTATGAAATACAGCGTTTGGAACTTATAATGCGCATGATGCAATTTCAGGTGCAATTTACTGCAGTTGCCCCAAAATAGAATTTAAGCATGGTTTATTTCTAATTCGATACTAGTGAATTACAAATTTTGCTGAAAATGACATAATTTTCCGGGATTTTGCCTCATTTTTTAGTAATTATACTTTGTATGCATTTGTTGGAAATGACAAATTCCCAAATTTACAGTCAGGCAAAAAATATGCTTGATAAGAGGCCTACATGTCAGGGCCCGCGAAACGGCGGGGCTCGGGGGAAAAAGAAAAAATAGTGACGTGCCAGTGTCACAAAATAATGAGGTATCAATATATGCTCATCTGATCGTGATTTAATACCTAAAACCCCTGAGCTTACGGGGCTCTGCCCCCTGGATTCCACCTAGTGCTCTAAAGCGGGCCCTTGGATGCTAATCTGACCGTAATTTAATGCATAAAACCCCTGAGCTTGCGGGGGCTGCGCCCCCTGGAGCCCACGCCAATAATTGGCCTGCCAGTGTCACAAATAAGGTATCAAAATATGCTCATTTCATCGTAATCAAATGCCTAAAATCCCTGAGCTTCCGGGGGCTCTGCCCCCTGGACCCCACCTAGGGCCCTAAGGCGGGCCCCTGGATTCTCACCTGACGGTAATTTAATGCCTAAAACCCCTAAGCTTCCGGGGGCTCCCCCTCCCCCTGGACCCAACTGCCAGTGTATATGCTCATCTGACCGTAATTAAATGCCCATACGCCCTGGCTTCCGGGGCTCCGCCCCTTGACCCCGTCCGGGCTTTGCCCCTAGACCCCACGCCGATTTACGCTACGCTCTTCCTGATTGTAAATACTTTAGCCCCCCCCCCCCCCACCCACTTTGAAACACGTTCAGCAGAGCCTGCATGTAAGAGTGGTGGTGATGCGTATTTTTTTCTGCCCCCCAAACGATTTTGCTCATTACGCCACTGCTTTAGTGGTCACCATTACGTACCAATATTTGGCTCGCACAATTTCAAATTTGGGCCCACCCCCTAAGAAATCATGGATCCGCGCCTGGATTAATATAGCCTAATTTTTATATAAGCTATACCGGTTACGGGAGATTCAATCTACACAAATAATACCCCCTCCGTTCCATCCCTTTTCCCTCCGTTCCTCAATTACCCCCGTTTTGTAAAAATATCCTTTTATCGTTTTGCTAAATATTAAATAGTTTGCATCAGATCTAGAGGGAATTTTCCTGGCATTGCCGTACAAAATCGTTTTCATTGCATTCCTTTGTATATAATTTACTTGTTTTATTGCTTTTCATTTTAATTCCGTTTCCATTCTTACATTTATATTCTCATTTCATTTATTTCTCTCAAGCTTTATTAAAATGTCAACATTTTGCAAGTTACTTCAAAAGCAGAAATGCAAGATAAAATAAATGACAAAAAGGGTAATTGTCGGTATTGTCACTAAACCTTATTATCCTCTTTTATGCAGCCCTTTGTCAGATCCTATTGTACGTCATTTCGGTACAGACCGGAACTGATAAAGATGTCTACAAACATCGCTTTTATGTTCATTGTTTTCTTTGTTGCCTGTAATGAGTATAATTATCTCTGGCAGAAATACTGAAAGGAAACCCCAAACGGCCTGGAAAAATGCGAAAAGACGATCTCTGACACGCGAACACTCTTCGCTGGAATTAAGGAGCATTTCACAAGTCAGCATGAATCGGAATTTTGCAAGAGATGCATAAGTGGTTCTTTGGTATATTAGTTTTTATCATAGGCGTATGAGGAGGGGGCCAAGGGCCTAAAGCCCCCGATAATGTTGAAAGTACCCATTAGGCAGATAAGTAGTCTGTTTCTATGATTGCCGTAATTAAACAAACTAGCAATTTTGTCTGAATTAATATTGTTAAACTTATGAAAGCAAAGTTCGATGTTTGGCGAAGATGTTGATCTCCTTATTTCATTTCAATTTCATTTCATTTCTGGAGATGCATTTGTATAAGCCGAAAATTCGGTTTTTCTGAATTGAACTGATTATTTCATATTCTGAAGGTGACTAACCGAAGAATCATGCTTCAAAAAAAATAAAATAAAGACTGTTAAGGCTCCTTAAGATATGACGCAGTAAACCGCTCGTAAAAAAAACCGACACCGCGGTGTTTTTTACGTGTAAACGAATGGCAACTGCGCACAACAGAGGTCCTGTGCGTATTTACTGAGCTCTGGAAGTCATTATTTAAAAAAAAAAAAAAAAACAAACAAAAAAACGCGATTTTGCCGCGTCGTATCTTTAGTCAAAATGAAATGAGATGAAAATAGAATTGGGTGCATATCGAAATTCATCGCATTTAGTCAAAGATATTCCGAATTGGCGTCAGGAACTTAAAAAACGGAATAAGGTTAATACTTCCGAAAATGGATACACTTTCGCTATTCCAAAAATACTGTTACGTTCTTGTTTAGAAGTATTTGCAGATGTATTTTGTTTAAGGTCTTATTGACTAACTTGTACTGTCTTTGTTTCGATTAACGAAACATATTTCTTTTATGAAATAACTATTTTAATTCAGGAACTTTTTCCTGCGATTTACCACTTCAGGTTTCCTCCTTTTAAATCTGTCCCGATAATTGACTGACTAACAAACTGTAGAGAAACATTATTTGGAAGGACTTCTCCTTAACGTTATGTGGAACCTAATGAACCCAGTAAAGCTCTGATCAAACATCCTAATCTAATTAAAACATTCATTAAAAAAAACTTGTTTACTGTAACTTCGGAAGTGGATTAGTGCCATTGAAACAGAAAAGTACTTCTTCAAACTAATTTGCTTTGATTTGTGTGCTCATTACTGCTCAATGTTTGATTTTGTTTTGTTTGTGTGGTCGTTCGCTTTCCGTAGTAGAAAGATGGGCCATTTTTTCTTCTTTTTTTTCGTTCCCTTTCCGTAGAACAAAGATAAACTTCCCCTTTTAGTGTACAAGTTAATGTGTCACTTAACAAATTGCATTGCATTTTGCGCTACATTGTATAAACATGTATTGTCAATATCAATAATGGAATGGAATGGCGGAGATATTTTTTTCTTCTTCTCAAAATGACAAAAATACGCTCATCACTTCTTCTCACCTACATAAGTATCCCCTCTCTTTCATTCGTTTGCCCCTTATTGTTGTGTCTCTCTTTACCCCCCCCCCTCTCTCTCTCTCTCTTTCTTCCTCTCTCCTTCTATGCCTCTCTCTCTCTCTCCCTCTCTCCTATTCCCCTCACCCTATCCCTCTCTCTCCTCCCTCCTCTCTCTCTCTTTCTATCCTATATATGCTCCCTCTCCCCCCCTCTCTCTCTCTCTCCCTCTCTCCAAGCCACATTTTCTATCCCTCTATACTGTCTTAATCTCTTCACCTTTCCTTCTTCTTCGTCTCCCTTCTTTCGTTCTCCATTTCATAGTCTATGTAATATCGTCGCCATCCCCATCCATGAAATACAATTGTTCTTTCAGGTTAGTTCCTTTATTTTTTTCTTTCCACGAAATAAAGCCCCAGTTAAATATATTACTGAAATAGGGCCGATCTTGTAATCCTAAGTTCTTGTCACCGTGTTCAAAGCAAAAGTGTAATAATTCATGCCGGGAAAAAATATTTTGATTGTAATTTCATTTCTTGCTCTCAAAGACAATACATTTTTTTTTTAAATCTAGGGCTTATGTCAATAATAAGAATTTCAGACAATCTGGTAAAAAAAAGCGTTTCCTCCACACATCTGCATCAGCACAGTTTACAAACATGCCGAATGATTTTCACTTAAATAAAACACTTCAGCCTGACATAATGTTTACGATTAGCATGCCGATTTATTTTCATTCAAACACAATTAGTGTAAACTAGAGGTAGAATTGCCTCGAAAAATACGTTTGTCATGATTTATCTGCTATCAAATAGAATATATTGAAGAAATAAATTGATAAAGCAGTTTTGTTTGGTAACGAAGAAACTAGATTGGTGATTTAAGAGTCTCAATTTTTTTGAAAGCCAACAATCCAAAATAATTGCAAAGAATCATTATTATTCTTTACACTGTAGTAAATCTTCATGAATTATTCTATTTATGTGTTTTTATTAATATATATGACCCGATGATTAACGCTCAAAACATGAATAAAAGGAACATATAAATTTCGTATGAGCAAAAATCGTAGAAAATCGTATTTCCGAAAATTCCCGATGACAAATTATGCAAATATATTCACATTATTTTTGTGACTTCTTATTTCACTTCTTTACTGTTGTCAAACGAGTGTATGAAGCCCACATTCTGACGAGACTGTTGTGCTTTTCTGAGATCACAACACATGAAGCCAATTGTTTTCAAAGCTGCCAATTAAAGCAGTCTGAAGCTCGGCTAAACATTATTCACCGAATTGAACTCTTCAAAATGAAGTATCAAGATAGACTAATGCGCAACACTTAGTAGGACTACCCTTTTATTGTCGTTTGGTTACAACTAATTATAGTGTGCTTAGAGTGCTACAAAGAGCCGATTCATTGTTAATTAGGAAGACGGGATGGGTAGATCTTGAGCAGCCGGGATGGTTTCCATGCATAGTGGCCCGAGAACCGTTGCTTCCATTCACCGTGGTCCGGCTGAATGGTTTTTGGCATGAATGCATAGATTGCGAAACAATGCGCGCGCATGTTGAGCTAGGGGTCTTTGAAAAGGGTGTCTGATTAGTGTGTCAAGGGGCCGAGTAGTGTCTGGGAAGGCATAAGTCTGAAGTATTTAAGTTGTCTGGCTCACTTTCACCTCATCATTTCGTCAGAAACCCTAACCAAGACAACATCACGCTAATAATTTCTCAAGTATCTCTCAAAGTTGAAGTAATAAATTATCTAAAGTCACAAAGTGTGTTTTGTGCAAGCTTTGACGAGAGATTATTGAAAGAATACCTGCAACGCTCATCATCGCTCATCATCAGCCTGGACTCATCTCATCAAAGGGTTTCTACATTTCAGAGAGCTGAGACATCCTAGTGACGACATCGTTCCAGCGAAGCCAAGAGATTCAACGATCGGAGACTCACCACGACAATCCTCGGCACTTCTTCGGCGGATCTTCCCTCTTCTCCTCTCCCTTGGGAATATTTTTAAGGACTTTTAACCATGCATCGGTCATCGGATCTTCATCTGGCGGCTGTCGTCTGCTTGTTTTTCGTCACATCAGCGAGTGCCTTTTTCGCACCATTCCTACACGAGACGGCCTTATCGGACGACGTCGTGGCCTCAACTCGCACCAGACGGAATACTCTACCTCTTATCACACCGGACGTCCTCAACCACGATCAGCAGAAGAACTCGTCGATGATGTTCATGGTGGAATTGTTTGAGTCTCTCTACACTGGACATAATCTTGTTAACCCTTCCAAGGAAGAATGCCGAGCTATCGAGGAGGCGGACACCGTACGGAACTACATTGGTGCAATCCAAGGTAAGAAAGAAAGAAAATATCGTGAATATAATTATCCCTGTTGAAAATATTATATATATTTTATTTGTTTCATGTGCTGTGTGTGTGAGGGTAAATCATGCAATCTAATGCGAGAATTTAATGAGTACCAAGGCCAACAATTATGTTGATTTTCTTTCATACTGTTATTTCATGTCATTATTATTGAATATTTCTGGTTGTAAAAGTTGATAACAACATTTGCAAATTAGAAAGTGGCATGAAATGACTAGTCTCAAGTATTTACAAAAAATAGAGAATTATTATGTAGATTGCATGATTTACCATAATTTATTTACATTTCGATCAGTGTTCGGGTGATTCTTGCTGGTTGTCTAATAATCCATTTCACATAATTAACTTCTCCGTGTTTGTTATCAAAGTCGCAGTAAGGTTTCAATAGATTGTTTACATTTTCAGGAAGCAATACAAATCTTAAGCTCACACAAAATTTACTTTTTGTTTGGTTATGACTTGATTAAGTGCATTACGGTCGGATGTTTGTTCTAAAGATTGTTAGGACCATTAGAACATCGTGAAGTATATTGCTTCGTGAACATTAAACATACGGTAGTGATTATTCAGCATCAAATAAACAACTTTGAATGAGATGTGTGTGAGGTTAATTTGGTATTGTTTCAATTTTGCGGGCAAATGTATTTCAGTTGGTCAAAACCAAAGTATGTTATTTTCTTAATATTTACGGGAAGATTAGAATATTCAATAGATATGATTTACAGTTATGGATTATCGCCAAACATCTTGCACAAGTGCTAGTCGAGCCTTTTTCATTGACTTTGTTTTGGAGTCTCCCACTTCACCTCTTAAACACCTGTACGAAGTGGCTGTAAATTCTGCCCCAAATTGTTTTCTAATTAACTCGTCTGAGCCTTTCCGTTACCGGATAATCTATCAAGGTGAAAAGGGGCATTCATCTAGAAAACGATTAACCCATTCACACCCGCTCTCTCACAAAGGAGAAGAATAAAAGGGATGGGACGAGACTCTTTTGTTTGAGGGTCCATCCGAACGCCGAAGTTCGAGTCCTCTGTGTGGGGAGCATGGCGGGGGTAGCGCTTTTCATTCGAGGGGTTGCTTCAATAGCCTGGCTTCTGAAGCCTTTTGTGGGTCGAGACTGAATGAGTTAAACTATGGTCTCTCAGAACAAAGCCAAAAATTGATACGTCGCACTGGAACACTGAAATGACTGGGTTAATAATATTCTCGTCTGGTATCGAACTGGGTTGCAGACATAAATATTAATAAGATTATTTTGCCACAGATTCTTCATAAAATATAGCAGCATTACTTTACTTTGGTAAAACTTATTGCTCAAACCATACAACTGAAAAACATAAATATAAAATGTATTTACTCCTGATTATGGATTTATACTTGTATAAAAACAAATGTATCTTGTTTTCCTGTTGATAATTTAACTAATCAAATGTTCTTTTCCTTCTTTTTATTTCAGATGTCAAATCGTCTTCCGACCTTGTGATGACCTGGGTGACCTCTTTCCCGACGTTTGACCAGCCCGCCAACGAAGTTGTCCATCTCAGCGAGCTCCGAGTTCAACTCAATGCCTCAGAGCAGTCGTCGCACCGTTTCGTCATCCAACTCCACCAGTGGGTCAACGTCTCCTGCGACGATGGCATGTGTCAGCAACGCAAGCTAATCCATTCAAGGAATATCGACGCTCGCCACGACGACTTCGATGGCCGGGAGGTGTTCGACGTCACCAAGATCGTCCAACAGTGGATCGCAACGACCAAAGACACGACGTCCCCAATGGAGTACAGCATCGAGCTACGCGCCAAACCACTCGTCGAATCAGAAGCTGACCACGACACGAATGTTCTCAAAGCCCTTCTTGCAGCCGACATTCAAACAGATGTCTTCGACGATACCGCACTAGACTCTAACGATGTTCCCGTTTTAAGCGAGGATCACGCGGCTACCAATCAGCTCTTCGTCACCGACGTGACACTCGTCGTCTTTTCTCGTGCACCCAGCTCGCCGATCATCCTCTCCGACGCTTACGGTTCGGTGCGTACCCGTGCTCGACGATCAACAGATGAGTCTCGTCGCCGCAAGAAGGAGAAAGATCTACGCAAACTCCAACGCGACGAACACAAACAGAGAATGGACGAGAAGCTTCGCTTGGAACGAGAACAAACTGGGCCTTGTCGTCGAGTTGATATGGACGTTGACTTCGGTCGAATCGGCTGGGACGAATGGATCATCTACCCAAAGCAGTTCAACGCCTACCGTTGCGTCGGGACGTGCGAGGGACCTCTCGACAGCGGCGACAACCCAAGCAACCACGCAGTCATGCAGGACTTGATTCGACTCCACCAACCCGAGAGGCGGACACCTGAACCTTGCTGCGTACCAACTATTCTTCGACCTCTCAGCATGCTGTACTTCGAGGAGGGAGCAGTCTTGGTTCGACATCACGAAAACATGATCGTCCAAGAGTGCGGTTGCCGGTAACGTGACTTGGCCTTTGCCTTGAACTCTGAACTCTTACAATTTGCCAAAACTGTATTTTGAACGCCCACATGGATTGGGTAATCAGAAAGACTCAATCAGCAATCTTAAAGAAACTGCAATCTTGGCTCTTTTTAAATATCGTATTTTTTTGTTAACCCGTCGATTGATTTTCGTGATTTTTACTTTATGAAAGAATGTATTTTTCATAATTTTTGCCGAACAATTTATTACGAGAGGTACATGGCACATGTGGGCGCGGTACCACCTAATTTTAAGGGGGAAATATTACCCTCACAAGTTAGACGCATACAACAAAATCTGGAATTGAGAGACGGAGAATGCGTTATCCAAGTTTGATGAACGTTTTATTATCAAACCATTCATGATATTTTCAATTCCATCGACTTTCCAAGGTAATACAAATAGAAATAATGTACTCAGTACTATAATAATTATGTTCTTCTACATATTTGGATACATAATGTATCCGAGCACATAGCCCTAGCTATGCATTTTAAAATGTACTTTTATATATTGTATATTTCCATGTAAATTATGAATTCAGAGAATTTGCATATTATTAAAAATAAAGCAATTATAAATTTCACACCCTTCGTTATGATTTGATTGATTCATTTGTGACCTCTTTAAATAAGTATGTAAATGCTTACAGAAGAAATGCCCATTTCTAAATTACCAAATGACAGAGTTTAACTTCCACGAAAAGCATCACAAAAAAGCTGGGTACAATTTCCAGTTGGAAAAGACTTCAACATTAGTAGGCCTACAGACTGAGATAAGCGAATGCTTAACACACGAGAGAGGAGAAAGAGAAAGGGCATTCAAGATTGCGAGAGGGGAGAGAAAGTGGAGAGAGAGAGAGAGAGAGAGGGGGAAAAGAGAAGAAGATTTCTGTGGCCATGTTTTTTCGTTATGATGGACTACATGCATTCTCGGCCAATGGAAAGTGATTGCAAAACTGAGTGAGGGCGCACTCAATTTTGTTTTGGTTTGTTTGTGATTGTCTGTTTATTGTATCTAACATCTGTTCTTACTAACAAGGAAGAATTGAGAATTGTTTTTATTACGTAATTAAAAGAAAGAAGAAGGAAAAAAAGAATTTTGATGAAAAGAGTCATTGTCATGACTTCTGCACATTGTATATAAGATTTGCTAAAATGCATCTTCAAGCATTTGCAGTCCCAAGTGTACTGCAAGAATTGCACTTTTTTTTGTAAAGTGTTAAAAAAAAAAAAAAAAAAAAAAAAAATTGGTGATGGTGGACTAACAACATTGCATTAAACTTTAGAAATCAATGCTTACTAGAATTACTACTCGGCAGTGCTACTGGAAAAACATGATTTTTTAAAAAAAATGCAGATAACCTAAAGTGTGAATGTGGGGAATGTGTGGCATAAGATTATCGCATAAAATCTACATTTTGTTTGTTTGCTTGTTTGTTGAAATTTTGTTTAAAAAAAAAAAAAAAAAAAAAAGTTTGGTGATGGTGGACTAACATAAGGATTCAAACATTGAAAATTATTTCATAGCCACCACATGAGACTATTTGAGTTGATGATGCACAGGCTCCTAAAAATAAACTTCTCATATGACCCACCCAAATACTTATTTATATAAGGAACAAAAACAGTAAGAAAAAAAATGTAATAATAAAGACCTTGACCAAAAATGGTCTGCACAAGGTTTTTCCCTGACACCATGAGTAGTATTTGAAGAAAAAAATATAGTAAAAGGTTTGTATAGTTAGGATGATAATATTTAAACATAATTTTCATAGTAAAACACTTTGCTAAACTCTCTATATAAGCACACATTGCCAGTTCCAATACAAACTTCTATAGATGTATTCATCTGAAAAGGGCCAAAATTTGAAATAATATTGCATAACTCACATTTTCAAAATTGTAAATGCTCAGGGGCTGCCTTCTGAAAATGATGTCATCTTCTTTTTGATAAGGAAAATTATGTTACTTGTCATAACAAACTCAAATTAAGCAAAACTAAGACTTACCACTGGTGCTTGTGCAGATATCTCTTTTAGCTCTACAAGTACCGGTATGCAGCCAGCTTTGCGAAGGCATTAACCAATGACTTGCCCTAATTTTGATCTGTTATGACAAATAACATTGTTTTACTAACTTAAAAGATGAAATCGTTTTCAGAATACAACCCCAGGTAGCTATTCACACAAGCCTATTCTTAGTTTAAAAAATATTAATCACATACCGGTATCTAAGAAACTTTCAAATATACAAATAAAAACCATAATGTGAATGTTACCTAATCTCTCACGTATACCCAGTGAAAGATCTGTTGATCACACATTCCCTAACAATGGAATGTTCATACACTATAATATAGTTGATAACCTTGATATATATACAGTTAAAGGCACTATGTCCCTTTTGCAGCCAACATCAAATTCTGTAGAACTTTGCAGGAATTATGAATATGTCATGTATGTCCTATCTTTGAAATTTAAACGTTAGCAGTGTCCTAATATTCAAATTATGCAAGGAAACCCGTTTACTTGCTAGACTTCACTGTCAGACACTATTGAGTGACTGACTGGCTTTTTCATCTTTGGTAATAACATACATAAAATGAGCTGTAAAGGGTACATGAGCATTTGTCTACATCAATAACCCACTTCTTGTAATGGCCAAAATTAAACTGATTGAATCTTTGCGCAGCATAAAACGTACAACTATTCGGTACAATGGTCTGAAAAATCAGACTATTACTTACTGGCTCTATAGCTCCTAAGTCGATTCAACAACTAATAGTCGTTATTTTCCCACTTAAAGACATTTTCAAGCCCCCTTTTTTTTAGGGAAGTTCTAAATTAGTATTGTCTTTCAAATGCCGTTGGAATTTAACCTTTTCATTTGTTTGGCCTGCAAATGGGACATAGTACCTTTAAACAACTCAATTATTCCTACCCTTACCAAGTTTTATAATTTTTCAAGTACGTGAAAAGTTTATTTGTCCTGATTTATTTTTCTTGAGAATGTGGCATATTAAAGCTTACATCTAAAATTATTCAACAAAGGCCCTAATTCAACCAGTCCATCTTTCTTTCTTGAGTTACCAAAAACACAAATACAGTCAAACCTGCTTTAGTGACCACCTGTCTACAAAGACCACCTGCCTACAAAGACCACATTTTTTGTTTCCCTTGAAAATGGTTTCTCATTGAAACATGTACTAAAGGAACCTGTCTACAAAGACCACCTGTCTACAAAGACCACTTTTTGTGTTTTCCTTGGGCGGTCGCTATAGACAGGTTTGACTGTAACATCATATTTTGAGGGGTATGATTAATTTAGTTGTTCACTGTGTATTCTTAAGAAGCGGTCATCTTGTTACAAATACAGTCAAACCTGTCTATATCGACCGCCCAAGGGAAACACAAAAAGTGGTCTTTGTAGACAGGTTCCTTTAGTACATGTTTCAATGAGAAACCAATTCAAGGGAAACAAAAAATGTGGTCTTTGTAGACAGGTGGTCGCTAAATGAACTAGCCCATAATAGCCACAGACTCATACCAAAAGATAGCCATATAAATAATTTCATCTGTTGTTATTTCTTGTTTAAAGTCTCTGAATGTCCCGTACGTCACAATCCAAATAGCTTGGACCTGCCCGTCTACATTGCTCTCCACACATGTGTTAAATAGGTAATGGATATCAAAAAGCATATAATTCAATTATACTGTATATTAAAAAGTACTAAGCAACTGCAATAATTTATCAGTCTTAGGTAACAAATTCAAATTGCGCATCCATAATCATTGCTAATAGAAGCACCAGTAAAACAAAAATAGAAGTAGTACTAGAAGACATTCAAAATTTAATATTTGCAATTATTAAATCCAACTACTCTAAATATTCAGAGGTTCCTTAATCCTTTAGCAACTAAACTGCCCGAAACCGCCCCTCTTTTTACTCACTGAACCTCCCGAAAACGCCCGTCCGTTTTCAATTTTCAATGCGCTATAGTATCCGATCTAGGGTCTACCGTGATAATGCTATACACGCGTAATCCTTACGATGTCTACAGTAGGATTCTGCATAGAAAAATAGCGCATGTTTCATATTGTTCAGAACAATGTCAAAATGAGAGCAATATTGCAACATCTTCCAGTGAGTAATAGGCCAGTTTTACAAAATCTCTAGTCGCTAATGGGTTAAAGGAAAAAGTCCACCCTGATATTAATTTGGTGTTACTAGAAGCAGAAAAATGAGAGGAACAGGTCAGTGAAAATTTGAGAAAATTCTATTTTAAATTATAATAATTAAGAAGTTGCGATCAATCAAACATTAATTGGCAAAAATATGTAACATATCTTGCGAGGTCCTCTTCAATTTGCTCCGTATATAACATTTCATAAACTTTCATTTTTGGTAGTTATTGATGACAGAATACATTTTTTCCATACATGGGTTGTATAGAAACATATTTGCAATAATTATATTTAGGGTGCATGTATGCTTGAACAATTTTCTTGAGGGAAAATAGACATTTCTGATTTTCTTTTTTTTTAGTAAAGAGCAAATGGGAGGGGACTTGTAAGATAAGTCACAGAGTTGCCAATTTGTGTTTGGGTGATTGCAACTTCAAAAATTCAAAACTTTCTTATTTTTCATCGGAATTTGCTCAAACTTTCACTTACCTGTTCCTCTTCTTTTCCTGCTTTTATTTAATATCAGAGGGGACTTTCCCTTCAATATCAACTGAAAATTGGCAAGATTTGCCACTCTGTTAACCAAGTTTTACTCATAGAGACTTGTTCACACCTAATGCACTAGTCTGTCTCAAAAATCACTGACGCAAAATAAGGTTAGTACACTTCACATTATCTGTTCCTTTTTACACATCAATTAGGAATTATGCTTAGCAGCCTTTGTACAAGATTACTATATTTCCATCCCACTCATTTCTTTATAAGTACCATTCATTTATATGAAAATTTGTTTGCAACAATTTAGCAACATTGTATTTTGCTTTTCTTTCGGGGGGGGGGGCTTAGGTAACTTAGCATAGCAAAATGTAGTGGCACTAAAAGACACGTCTGGAATGCAAAATTCGTAATTGTTGAAAATCATGTTTTAAATTTTTTTATTACACAAAAGTAGAACCCCATTGTTAGGAGATATAGCCAGTATATAGCTGGTAAATACATGTATTATCTTGATCAGGCTACTATTCAAACTTACATTCAGATATGTCAAAAAATAAGTTTTAAGTAACAGACGTCACTAACTATTATGCCTTTTGCATTCCGGACTTGTATTTTTCGCTACATATCGCTAAGCTCCCTTACAGCATCAAATGTGAACAAGGCTTAATGGTGGTGGTGGTGGTGGAGGGGGGCACAGTCTTACCCCTCTGAAGGAGCTGCTACATTTGCCTGTGTAAACATACTGTCCATGGCCTTCTGGTAATGTGGTGGGGCTGTTGTCTTGTTGGGTGTCACTATTGTGAAGGCGGTTGGCGGGGGCGTGGTAGTAGGAGCGTAGTACTGCTCATGATTGAAGACAAAGATGTCGGTGGTGATGCACTGGAAGATAATGATGCTTGCCACCAGGATGATGAACCAGAATTTATTGGCACTCTGGTATAGAATTTCAGAAGAAAAAGAAAGAGATAAACAAATTTATATAATACGTGGAGTATGTGTTTTACGGCAGCATATTGATCTACCGGTAACCTTTATTGGCATCCTAGAAAATATCAGACAAAAAAAAAGAGCAATGACCATAAACATCTGCACCATTTCTAAAAACCTCGCTGTATCCACGTATGTCAAATTTGCTAAATATATTACTTATTGCAGATGTAGTATCGAAAATCGAAGATCAGATACCACCCTATGTCAACAACTTACACGCCCCCAGGATCCAATTCCTCCACATAGACGGGACGGCATTGTGTAAAACATCCCTTGCAAAGGATGTGAAAGATCCTACATCGGTGAAACTGCCCGTCCGATAAAAGAAAGAATCACTGAGCATAAGAGGGACGTCAGGCTCCGCCGAACTGACAACTCAGCCGTAGCCGAACATGCTTGGGATAACCAGCATCAACCAGACTGGGACGGGGTTCAGTGCCTTTCCCAGGAACGGCATTGGTACACACGGAGGGTAAAAGAAGCTATCAATATCCGTCTCAATCCCAATAATTTCAACAGGGACAACGGGATCGATATCCCCGAATTTTGGATGCGTACAATACCCCGCCATGACACTCGATCCCCGTCCAGCTGGCCAGCACCGGTCGATTCCAATCAGCAGACGGGCCGAGCCAGCGGCCCGTTGATTGGTTGAGCTCGTATTGTTTCCGCCTAGCAGGCGAGCCGAACCAGCGTCCTGCTGATTGGTCGAGCACCGTGTGCATCGGCCAATAGGCGTTGTGCGTTATTGTTCCAATTATTGATCGAATTAATTGACCGCCGGTCCTCCCGTAGAGTATAAAAACACGCTTGCTTACATTAGTTTTTATCACTGACGAAGTGTTGCAGCGGCGCACGAAACATCGTGATCTTTTAGATCCCTTATTGACCACATTGCAAGACAAACGAATATCACTAGCGATATTATTTTCGATATTTCAAATTTGTTGGCAATCCTATCCTATCTCAAATGAATTGTCATAATTTGGCGTCATCATACCCTTCTAAACACCTAAGCCCCACAAAAAAAAGACAAGCATGTTCAGACTTACCAAATCTCCTGTTCTGTACCACCAAAGCTGTTCAAACAGATATGAAAAAAATAAAAATAATGAGTCACAACTGATTCTAACAGAAAACTGATCACAGAGACAGATGAACATAGAAAATCAATATTTGAGAAAAACAGGGCTAATGAGTAAGAATGACAGGAGGACCAAGATTTTGCATGTTAAACAAAACAAGTCAACACAAAGCGTAGCATCCCCTCGAAGGGTACAAATGGCCTATATACGTCAGAACAAGTTACCCCCATTAGACTATACAATTATATTACTAGGCAAGGAAGTTATAAACCACATTTTCACATATATAATTAGGTGTTTTTGCATATTTAATGAGCTATGACCTTTCACCTCTGACCTACATACTTCGAAATGGAACTTAGGCTGCGTTTGATACCATGTACCTCCATATCAAATTTGATTAAAATCCGTCAAACATTATTAAAGTTATCGAACGGAAACCAGATTCGCATATTTAATGAGCCATGACCTTTGACCTACATACTCCGAAATCGAACTTAGTGTGCGTTTTGATACCATGTACCTTCATATCAAATTTCATTAAAATCCGTCAAACATTACTAAAGTTATCGAAGAGAAACCAGATTCGCATATTTAATGAGCTATGACCTTCGACCTACATACTCCGAAATCGAACTTAGTGTGCGTTTTGATACCATGTACCTTCATATCAAATTTCATTAAAATCCGTCAAAGATTACTAAGGTTATCGATCGGAAACCAGATTTGTATTTGTCGCATATTTAATGAGCCATGACCTTTGACCTACATACTCCAAAATCGAACTTACCCTGTATTTTGATATCATGTACCTTCATATCAAATTTCATTAAAATCCGTCAAACATTACTGAAGTTATAGATCGGAAATCAAATTTGTTACGAACGGAAGAACGGAAGAACGGAAGGACGGAAGGACGGAAGGACGGAAGGAAGGATGGACGGCAGCATTACTATCCCCTCCGACTTCGTCGGCGAGGGGATAATTAAAGATGATACCTCTCAAGATCAGGCCCATGTTTTCTCCATTTTTATTAATTCATTGATTTATTTATTCATTTACAGCTTGTGGGAAGGAACACCTTGATCAGCAAGAATGTTGTTTTTCATATATGCATAAATTATGTAGGTCCACTCAAGCTTCAGAAGGCCTTATAATCAACTGACTCCAAACATGTACTAAAGCCCAAATAGCTGGCTGAAAACTAGCCAAACTTAGTCAGGTTTTTATAAATAATGGCCCAGTAAGGTATTAAATTATAATAAATTGCACAAACAGGCTGCAACCTAGTACCGGTAAGCAACCTACTCACCAGAAATGATATGATTACACAGCTGATGACTAGATTTACAAAGAGGAGATAAAACGTGCCATCTCCTTTCCCTTTGATTAAGCAGAATAACATGGCAAGCTGAAAAAAAAAATGAGAGAAAAGAAAACATGAACACATCAGAGTTTATAATCACTACTACCATATAGAATAGTTCTATATATGGATACAGAACAAAACATATATGTATAAATATATACATAATTATACAGTCAACAGTTTTTTAAGTACCGGTACACCTGTATATGAAAAATTGATTTGTCCAAATTTATCTTTCTTGAGAATATGACATATTAAAGCTTACATCTAAAAAGTATTCAACAAAGGCCCTAATTCAGCCGGTTCATCTTTCATACTATTGAATAATTTAGTTTTTAACTGTATATATATACATATATATATATACATACATGTATATACTTATATATTATCTTGGTAATTCTATGAGATCCCATTATGACACTTACCCAGACTATCATACCCTGTAAACTATTCTCCAAGAACAATTACCTGCCTAGATCAAGTACCCCCGGTACCCCCTCCAAATTAACTACCCCCTCCCCACTTACTATCCCTCTCTCTAATGTAATAACACCCCCCTAAAAATTCAATAGTTGAATATTAAAATCAAATATATCAAAGGGTAATCAAGTTTTCTTTGATTTCCACGATATTTTTGTAATTCTTCTGTGCATCCGCACGTCAGTCTTAAAAATGAAAATATATAATGTGGGTACATAATGCATTCAAAATGAAATGTACAAAGAAGTGTAGATCCCTATGACCCTATGTATGATAAACACACCAGGGAGGTGATAGAGAAGGAGTGGAAACTCTTGTAATTTATTCAAACACATGCGTGAGTTCTATAAAGCGTAACAATGGATCCGCAACATTCCACTTGGCTTTGAAGTTCCATGCTCCGAGCCACTCTTCCACTGCGGGGAATTTCGGAGGCCAGGCACCAGTTTCACATTTATTAAATTACCGGCAAAATTTAAGTGTAAATTATAAACTTTATATGGGGATTGTATTGGAAAAAGTGCATCAAACAATTCTTCAAATTTAGTACTCCACCCTTCCTATAATTTGTGTGCCAGAGTTGGTAAAAGAAAAATTAGATCCTGACAAAAACTAATATTTTAGGATAATCCGATTATTTTCGCATGATTTACAATCTTCGATAACTTTAAGTTTGCTAATGCATGCTTTCGCGTGCTTTGTGTATTTTTGCAGATAGAAAAAAAGTATGAAATTACAAAAGTTTGTGTTTGCTTGTTCTACTCATTACACATTCAACTGATGAGAAATCATTGAAAGGGACAGCGAACATTTGCTGAGAAACAGGGCCGTAGCCAGAGTTTGATGTTTGGGGGGCACATACATGTAATTGATCGACGTCTTGGGGAGGGGTCTATGAGGAGGGGTGTATGATCTTGGAAATAATTTTTTTTTTTTTTTTTTTTTGGGGGCATGTGCCCAACGCAACGGAGATCTCAATCATGATTCTATGACGTCGTTATCTATTATATATATTATCGCTATCTATATCTATTCTTCCTGGGTGGGCTTGAAATGAGCGAGAATCAGCGTTGATAGAAAATCGCTTGAACGATCTCCCGCAGTAACCGTGTTTTGTAACAGCGTTTTGATTTGTGATTCATGTTTGTGATTCTAGCTTCAAAACATCGATTGAACGCACCCTAAGACACAGAAAATGTACACAAAGGCCTTGCATGGATATTGAATTGGAATGAACTTCTGTACACAGCAAGTATTATGTGACAGTATCATGCTTTCTTCTCATAAGTTAAAGATAAAGACCAGTTCTGGGGGGTGTTTCATGAAACAATTAGTCGGTGGTTTTCACCGACTAATATCATTTTCACCGACAATGTTATTGTCACCGACTATTTTCCAGGCCTCTGATTGGTCAAATTTAGTCAGCGCCGACAGTTGTCGGTGGACAAATGTTGATGAAATGCCCCCCAGGTCATGCGATTGCATTGTGAAAGAAACGTTGTGAAATCGATCAGAAAAGGTTGATCATCTAGTACATAAGTATTGGTGTGTACTGCAAGGTTCTGGAATCATCAACATGATATGAAATTTGGCCCAGTCTTGGTAAAGTTACAAGCACTGTACACAGAAAGATGTATATGGGACTACGCGACCATGTGCACGATATCTATTTGGTCCCAATAGATATAATAATTTACCAAATATATCAATTAGTAGGCGGTTTCCCGACTTTCCCGGCAAAATTTGTATCATCACGTATTAGTCAAAACATATTCTTTCACATAATTGGTAATGAGAGCTTCCATTTCATTTTTGGGAGAGGGGCGTTTCCAAAACTGGTCTTTACCTTTAATATAGTGAGATTTCAATATTTGATATTGCATTTTCCTTTTATCTTTTATCTAGAACACTGATGTTATGAATACCTTAGAATATCACACTTTCACCAAATAGACAGTGATTTTTACATGCATATAGTTGACTGCTCTCCTTGGAAATTTAACGAAATACTTACCGCCACCATGATAATCGTGATGCCTGAAAATATCCTCCGCATCCATAGCTGAAATAACAAATATGAGAGAGAGAGAGAGAGGGAGAGAGAGAGAGAGAGAGAGAGAGAGAGGACAAGATGAAAGGGACAATGAATTGCATGTTAACTTCTTCCAATTAATGTTTGAAATCAACTTTGCGGATAACCAACCTGTCATACATCTACTTGTTGCCAATGTCTGCAGTGATGCATAATATACAAATATACCAAGCTGTGAGAAAGAATAGTGGAAATTATTTATCTGAGGAGGGACTGGCAAAGTACTATTTTACAGTAGTAACTATTGCCAGTCCCTCCGAAGATATATAATTTCCACTATTCTTACGAACTAAATGCTTGGTATATTTGTTTTATATCCCTTCTTTACGATCCGAACCGATTTAACACCAATGTTGAAAAATCCCTTTAAAGATCTGTGTAAGGTCAACGTTGGACTTAATGATTGGCTGGCATATGGTTTTTAACGCGCTATCAATGACAATGACAATGACAATGACAATTTATTCTCATGTCAACCTGTGCACAGTTATATTAACGCACGTTTAATGAGACGCGCTAATTGCGCATTACTTTTGATTGAACGTGTGATGTCACAATGCTTATCTACCTGAAAATCTCAAAGAGAGCATGCGCAGTTCTGCCAAGGAAAAAATAGTGGAAAATATTCGGAGCTCTGGCAGAGATTTGTTTTTAATAGTGAAATTATACTTTATCACGTGACCACCAATTGACCAATCATCTATTTAGAAAACTCATGAATATTCATAGAAGGGATATAACAACAAATATTATTAAAAAATGTTTAATTTAGTAATATCATTCACAAGCCTCGAAAGTCGAAATGCTATTTATCACATTAAAAAATCCCAAAATGTGTGTAAAATGAATGAATGCCCAGATGTGGGAAGCTTTTGTGTTTTCAATGTCCAGTGACCATTGTTAATGAATTAGATCAACATGGGCCATGGCTGGTCAGCCGCTTTTTCTTGTTGTGAAAATGATTTTGAAAAATATACAGTGCGTTCCACAAAAAACGAAAACGAGAATTATCCATTTTTTATCATGAATTTATAATCACATTTATAATTAATAAATGACACATATTTGTAAAGATTAGATCCTCCTCTTTCATCTGATGTAACTCATATGATGCATATTTCACGCATGAGTGATTAAATGTTTTGTTGACGATCAGCCATGCATGAAGTCTTTCGTCAGATCAACTCTGTTTGTTGCTACGGCAGGCAGCCAGTGAAAACAAATTCTTTTATTAAAATTATGGAAATGCAAGCCTTACTTTAAACATACAAAAGTTTGTTATTCCTGGCTCATTTTTCCTGATTGAGGTGTCATAAGAAAGGGCAGAAAATAAACTTTCTAGAAATGTGATTTTCTTTTTGAAATTCAGATACCGTTCGCCAATTGACTTTTTGGTACCCTTTCTTCAAATTATTTTTAATCACTCATGCGTGAAATATGCATCATATGAGTTGCATCAAATAAAAGAAGAGGATCTAAGCTTTACAAATATGTGTCATTTATTAATTATAATTGCGATTAAGTCAGATAAAACATCAATAATTCTCGGCTTCGTTTTGTCTAGGAAAAAGTAGGATAGGCATATTATAGATAGGGTCTACATACATGTAGATGCACGCGCAGTGTATTCATTTTGATTTTGAAATCACACAAATCGGCACACTCACTCTTTAGAATACAACTTATTACAAGGGATGATACTTCTACAAGGCTCCCCATGATTACATGTAATAAATTAAAAGGGCTTAATCAACAATCATTGATAGTATTGTCCAGTTCCGGTCCCACATGTACATATTGATGTAGCCCTAGACCCTTGTGTATTTTCGACTTCTATTCTATCATGTTTCAAACTATAAGTATAAGAACGCTACGTTTAATCTATACTTACCATCATCGGGGATATTTCATGATACACTGGTCCAGACGATGAACTGTCCATCTTGTCTTCTGTGCCTGTGCCGCAATCGAATATATCGGTATGAATTAATCTGATAA
Source organism: Mesocentrotus franciscanus (assembly GCA_037976565.1). Taxonomy (NCBI): domain Eukaryota; kingdom Metazoa; phylum Echinodermata; class Echinoidea; order Camarodonta; family Strongylocentrotidae; genus Mesocentrotus; species Mesocentrotus franciscanus. The sequence continues at coordinate 26,184,019 of CP137685.1, read as the reverse complement.
ATGAGTTTCGGTCGAGCCAGGCCAAGTCTGTTGTGATCACATGACTGCGCTGCGCGTACGTACCCCCCAAAGACGTTTAAATATAATAACACAGTTTGGATGGATGGATAGATAAATAAATAGATATACATAGATACCTAAATACATAGACACATAGATACATAGATACATAGATATAGATCCATAGATAGATAGATAGGTAGATAGATAGATATGTAGATAGATAGATAGGTAGGTAGGTAGATAGATAGATTATAGATAGATTGATTTAGATAGAGATAGATAGATATATGTCTAGATGGATGGTGCACAGATACATGTAGTAGATATTGATCGCGGCTAGTCGAATAGATAGACAGATAAATAGAAAATAGAGAGCTAGATAAAACAGATATACCGACCCCTAGAAAATGCACTCTTTTCCCCTCCAAATTTTGTTTATTATATATCTGCACATAAAATGCAATTTTAGAAAATCTAATTAGAGATTCCTTGTTTCTTTGAGTATACTAATTAGGCTAGTGAGGGGCATGTAGGCAAATAAAATATAAGATGACACTGGTCAACATGTGTGAAAAAGAGACATATAATTATTAAGTACATGATTTTATATTAAAAGTATAGACGACAGTTTGCAGGTGCATGGGGGGGGGGTATAGAAACAGGGGATGACATCTCATTACATTAAAACTGTTGTTGCTGCTGCTATTGAATTTTTTAATGATTACATGTATAATAAAGTAGTCACTTGAAAATCGTAACAAAATCAAGGAAATACATTCAGACATTCAGTCATGCTCGAAATTTAAAGAGTGAATCTTAAGCATCCGATGATAAAATAATCTACCATCGTGATTAGGCCTCAAAAAGGACTGTCACATAATTAATCTTAAGAATGTTAATTTCTGTGTTATAGAAAAGGGGCATTTAATTGTCTTATCATATTGGGTAGGCCTATTGGCTAAATTACTAATGGGAAAAATTAATTAGCAGGAAAAAATGAGAATAATATAGAAAGGACACACATTCTATCGCGCGAGGAGCAATTTTTTTCCACTTGGACTATTTCTTGATGCATGACCAATAAAATTAAGAAATATATGTCAGCTACAATTATTATTCTGGCTGTCGGGGTTGACGAAGCAGCATCGAAAGTTGCGGAGAGGGCGCGTCATCGTAACATGGATTAAGTCTTACATTGAATGGCAGCGCATGCAATGGGAGGGGGGGGGGGTGGTGGTCAAGGGGTACATAGTGAACCAACCGCTTTAGTACCCCAGATATAGTTCCCCATTTAGATCACCCCCCCCCGTTTTCCGTTGTTGTGAGTGCCCCTTATCCTTTCAATTTATTCCTAATTTTCTTACAAAACGTGTATTGTATACTGCATGCCCATTATAAGATCCACAACCTGTTTTTTTATATAGTAACTGAACATCATATCTATACAGCTGAGGCAATGGAGCAAGGGGGTGGAGGGGCGTAGTGTCCCCACTTTTACAAGCACATACAGTGCTCGATCTCTTTCAAAAATTAAACGTGCCTCTTTTCACTGATTTCAAGTGTCTTTTTCTCGAACCATAAAAAGGGTATTTTTTCCCCCTTTCCCATTAAACGTCAATCCCATAACGTGCCAATTGGGGCCTCTTTGGACATATTGATGATTATTCTTCAAGCGCCCACATGTCCTGTCAGTTTATCATGCTTCGAAAGGTGCTATTTTGTGTTACTTATGCCATCATTTAAAAGTGCATCAGTTTCGAATGAAACATGTAAAAACGATACACTGACGAAAAATCTGTCTCAATCTATCTCTTTCTCTCTAATCATAGTTACAGAGTGTTCATATATATGCTTCAACCACATACCCTTAACATTTCAAAATTCAAATGCGGCCTGTATAATGTTAACCACTTAAATTTGCGAAAGGAAAAATTATGCATACCGATTAAAAAAGATATTTCAGGAGAACTATTTTCCCATGAATATCCTGCCGACCTAATCTACAGGAGGGGGTGGGGTAGCAAAAGGTAGGATTTGCCATATCCGCCACTTGCTGAATCCGTCTTTGAGTAATTTTTTCTTTAATTTTTGTTTATCAACTGTACGTTGTTGTTCGATGGGGGCACCTTATTTTCGGTCCTCTTCCAGTGGATACACCACAGGAATTGTAGGTAGCGATTATAACCAATTAATTATTTTCCCCCATTCGGCCATAACGTTCTTATAATTCAAATTCAAATTGAAATTTAAATTCAAATTTTGTTGATTAAAATCCAAACAAAATAGGATCATTCTCATTTTGTTATAATATTGGAAGACAAATTTCAAAATTATAGTGTTACATAGATAAATGAGTGCAAGAGTCAAAATTATAACCAGGAATGGCAAAAATTAACGTATTAGTTATTACTGCATATCTCTTCTCTAAAATAATACAGAGATGAAAATAAATTAAATTACTCGTAATACTTTTTACAACTTTTTGTTTCTTTTCAAATAAAAAGGAAAACAAAAATACAGTATGAGATTAAAACGATATATATATTATGTTTACGAACCCCTCCCCACGAGATGACCCCGACAATACGACCTTAAACTTCCAAATTCAACCCCGTGTGAGACAGCTAGGGAGCATGGGATGACAATAAATAATGCTTTTCACAATACTAAATTCAGCGAGATTAATAATATGGTAATAATTAATATTTCATGTGAATAGAAGAAAACAACAACAACAAAACAACAATAAAAACAAAACAATCAATGATCTATACGAATCTCTTATATGGTCGTATCTTTATTTTATACATGTAAACTTGAACTTCACTATTATATATATATATACATATATATATATATATATATACTATATATATTTATTTATTTATTTATTTATTTATTTATTTATTTATTTATTTATTTATTTATTATTATTATTATCATTTTTTGTTTAATGGCGTGGGGGATTTTATTGGTATCTTATGTAGATTTTTTTTTCTCCCTCCAGTAGGTCTATTCGTCAAACGAATAACTAGAAGTGCCTGTTCTTGGACCCGCCAGATGGGGTGGGGGGGGGGGCGATCGAGTTGCATGCATGGAGGCACTGAGTGAAGCTATATAGCTAGCCAATTTTGCTCAGATCCAGCCTACCTTGTACGCTCACGGATTTCTCTTTCGGCGAGTCTGGGTTAGCTTTACTCTAGGTTTCCCCCTTGAAAATTAATGCTGTGCATAATTAATGTATGTCCTAATGTAGGCCTACCCCGGCCCATCGCCCCCACCCTTTTCCAGCCTATATGCATGATCTGCCAGCTACTATATATAGCTGGAGCTGAGAATTTGTAGGCGTGTGTGCGAAATTAGGACACTGGTTTTTCGGCATCTGTTTTCGACGTTTTTGGAGCTGTTTCATTGGTAAAGTTGATGATGCTGTGTTTGAAATTATCCTATTTCATACGTATTGATGATTATAATCCTTTCTTTAGTTTCTGTGATTATAAAGACGCTGGCTTTGACTTGATTGTCTGTCTCAGCTCCGTGTATGTGTTGACTGTTGTTGAGGTGCACGGATAGCGAGTGGCTGCGCTGCAGTGGCCCCGTGCATCCCGTTGCGTTGCGCAGGAGCCGTCCGCTCATGGTAAACAAGCGCCGCACCCCGATTCAATTTCATGGGAAAACTACGAATAAAACAGTTAGTTAGATACATGTTATGGAAACTGTCCTGCAAAAATCGTGTTTTTCCCGTAGGTGAAACATTAATCTTTTTATAGCTTCATTTTCCCTTTTGCATTGTTGCTGAGCCGAGTGAGTGAGGTGTGTTTGTAAATTCCATCTGACAATTATGGGATGCAATGCAATGGCAATGCCATGCCAATGTGCTATGCAGATGCAAATATTTGTTGGACATTGCACCGGTTCGTTCTAGGTTACCAGTGTTTATGCGATCACAGCTAAATTTAGAAACAGAAATTTTATGCTGTTTAAATAATGGTAACAACTCTGGATCTAGTCATGCTTTTAAACAGCTCTAGACAAGATCTAGTAATAATGAGAAACTAGTGAAGTTGTCACGGTTGTAGAAAGGGTAGGCCCTAGCCTAAGTTAAAGCCCAAGTCCACTCCGATTTTCAAAAATTATAACATGTAAATAAATCAAAGGTTAAAACTGTCAAATATCACGGGCGTACTTCAATCAGGTGATTTTTAAGAGCGATTTTTGTTTTGGGTATTTCGAGCAAAACATTTATATTGCTGTACGGATGTGACGTATGCTCCTCACAACGAAAGTGCCAGCGGTATACATTCTGACAATAGGTTTTCGTAACCAAATTTAATGCATACGTTTGTGAAGTGCCTCTATACAAACTATTTCATTCACCTGATAAGAATAATAGTGTTTCATTATTCTTATCAGGTGAATGAAATGGTTTGTATCGAGGCACTTCACAAAGACGTATGCATTAAATTTGGTTACATTACGAATCTGTGTTGTGAGGACCCTACGTCACAACCGACTCGATCATTAACTTGTTTTTTGCTCATTAAAAAAAATTATTAAAAATAAATCTGAGCACCATTTTCCAAAACCAAGTTATAGTTGGGCTTTTTAGATTTTTGTCTATCTAATCTGCTCAACTTTTCAGTGGAGTGGACTTGTACTTTAACTTAAGGGCTTGGAGATAATGTGAAATATTTCACATTATCACCAAGCCCTTAAGGCTAGGTAGGCCCACTACTAGTACTAGTGAGTCGTGTAGAGCCAATTTTTTTTTTTGGGGGAAGGGGTTGAGGGGGTTGGGATCTGTCTTGTACTGAGTTATTTTTGGAGTGTGGATGACCATTTAATTTACTTCCACTGTTGAATGTGATTCTCTGAATGTTTCGAAATTGTTAATAAAGATGTACTGTACATGTACGGATTGGAGTCGGGCTAACTCGGACCCCGGGGACAACTCAGCCTCGCTGCAAAAACGGTCACGGTCAGTTTTTGCAAGTTTAGGGTTAGGTTTAGGGTTAGGTTTAGGGTTAGGGATAGGGTAAAATTACAACAAAAAATGGCCGTTTTTTCAGCGGGCCGAGTTGTCCCCGGGTCCAAGTTAGCCCGGATCCGTATGGATTCACATGTACATGTACTATCGTGTTAGGTCAGACAAGTATTCAGGTACCCGTTTACCTCACCAGGGTTGAGTGTAGCTATTGTAGATTGATGTCATGTCAAAGGAAGTTCTTGATGTGGCACGGACTCTAACCCTGTACCTTATGGCTTATGCTCCACAGTCCAGTTACATATCCACTTGATCACTACAGAACACCTAATTTATTATCTAAAAAAAGACATGTACACAGTTTTATAGTTCAGAGTAGGTGTTTCTGAAATACCACTTTGTAGTTAATCAAATGTTGATATAAACGTCCGCACCACAATCTTATCAGACTTTTGTCATCCAAGTTTAAGGAATAGAATAAGAAACGTACGCACACTAGATCTATGCGTACGTATAGCATGCTGACTGCTGACGTAGATTGTAGTGATGAATCACAGAATAGCGTCACAGGGGTTAAAGGTTTGTTTAGGCATGCAGTTCTTAATAAAGTGGGAGTTAATAATTTCAGACTCTATCCAAAAGATAAGAAAAGGCGTGGTCTATTTAATTGATAAGACAATTGCCCATGATTATTTAATACATGTACAGTAAAAGTAACAGCACCAAATTGGCATTTTGTTTTTAATGTCCTTTGGCAACTGTGATCAACTGCAGTACTCTGTGGAGTGACTTTAAGGTGTGATTTGATTTTACACAAATGTACATGTACATGTACATGTACATTTACCAGACTGCACATGGTGTGTAGTTTTACAATTGCTTTGCTTCTACAGTAATTGCTCAAATACCAATTACCTCAAGTTCAACATTATTAAAAAGGAAGCCAAAATTGAGTCAATTTGGAAGCTCTGATTTTGAATCACCGGTGTGTTTTATTTGCCTTTGTTTTCTTGTTAATATGGATTTCAGAGACACAGGCCTTGTTTCACAAAACTGTCATACATTTAGTGCATGTACATACATCCAATTGACACTCTGTTTGTAAATTAACCCATGTTTCAGTGGGATGTTGGCAAGCTTGTACTCATCACAGTTTTGTGAAATGCTGCCCAGCCTGTGTGGAATAAGTTCATGACGTAAATTCAACGTCGAACCCCACAGACAATAAATGGAAATGACAATACTGATGTTTAAAGGCAGGGTATTTAAGCACCATCGCTACCACTGCTGTTAGTGTAATGTAAATTCAATGGCGCCATCTTTCAGTGAAATCATACGTAGAGCGATTTCCGATTTCTGTACCCAAGCATCATCACATGCGCGTCATGCAGTTGGTGATGCATTGTGGGACATGGTTGTCGACACATCGAGACATTGTGAGCAGCAGATCGCAGTATACATGTACATAAATCTGAAATAGTGACAGTAGAATACCCTACCTTTAATCCATTGACTGCTGAATTTTCTCATTCCCATAGACTGTAAGACAGGAGCACCCATTTCTGTAGGTAAGGGGTTAATCCTATCTTTTTTTCCTTCTGATTCATCCATTAGATTGTACCAACTACTATTACTAATCTGAAATCATCATGAGTTATCCAGGCTATCCCCCAGCAGGAGCACCTGGCTACCCACCGGCGGGTCAACCTGGTTACCCCCCTGCTCCTGGCACCTACCCGGTAAGTGGTCTTTCTAAATCTGGACCCAGTACTTGGGTATTCTAATAATATTTGTTTGTGTGTGTTATATTTTACGTGGTGAAGTGTAATACCCTTTACATTTCTGAATCTTATAACACAGAGCACAGTGAAAGCGTGCAAGTTCTTTGATGTTCGCAGTTGCAATTCATTTTACACGTAAAGAAACTGCAGCATTTTCTTTTACAGTACGTTGGTTTAACGCACCATATCTGAACAAGCCTTGAAGTCATGTAAACTATGGAGACGTGGTGAGGATGTTTTTTATTTTACCTGAATGCTATTACAGCTTATAGCAGAGCTCCATACTAAAATTTTTTTTATAGAATTAACGGTACGAGTATGATAAGCTTCATATTTCTGTATCGTATAACACAGAGCTCAGTGAAAATGCATAGGACTATTGTTTCTCACACTTGCCATTCATTTACATGTTGTGATAAAAACTGCCATGGTTTACCACTTTACATGTATATCTGAACGAGTCTGAATTTTGCTTTTAGATTGAAACAACCAAGGTACCTTGTGGCTTTAAATCTCATTAGGAATTTATAATCGAGTGTCACTGCTTTAGCAAAAGGCAAAAGTGGTTTTAATTTAAACTGTACCCGGGACTTTCCATTTACTGGCCTATGTTTATGGCTCTACCACCGATGTACCACTGAGTCACTGTGCCTCCTCAAATTTCTTTGTAAACTGTTGATTGTCATTAACCATTACATTTTTGCAATTAAGATTTATTATCACACTTTACATTATACATGTTCTTCTCATTTATAGCAAATAAGACGTATTTTTCAGAATACAAACATTTTATTTCCACCTTGAAAATTCACATTTTTTTCTTCTTAATTTCATACATTTCATTCATTCTTTGTTCAATTTTATTGAAATTAGACTTTTTATTCTCTCAGACAAATAATATGCTTTTTTTAATGAAAAGTAACACAATAACTTTTACTCTCCTTGCAGCCAGCGGGAGGGGCTCCAGGCTACCCTCCAGCAGGTGCCCCAGGTTACCCCCCAGCTGGAGGACCACCCTATGGGGCAGCTCCTGGATACCCCCCTGCAGGCGGAGCTGGTTACCCCCCTGGTGAGTCAAATGTGGTCTTTCTTTGAATTGAACCAGGCTTTTGAGTAATGCAATAAATCTTTTTTTTTTTACAAATAAAGTATAAAAGGCAAGTCCAAGATATATGTATTTTGGTTTTCATACCATACATTACATCATAGATTTAAAAACATATATCCTAAAATTATTATTTGGCATATTTGGTCTGATCCCAGCTATATATGTAAATATACAGTCAAACCTGTCATAGTGCCACCTCTCTATAAAGGCCACCTAGGTACATTGTACATTGTGTTTATAAATAAGATGTGTACATGTACCGCCCACGTGCCGCTTACACTGGAAGTCCCAGAAGTGGCTAAAAATTACATCCAAGAGGCTACATGTGTACATGCCGGCATTTCGGTCGTATTGGCGATAGTGAAAATTTTTGCTGTCATTGGACAACTTAGTGACCAACATGTATCATAAATGTAGCAATATATTTCTGCAGCTCTTTTTTAATTATTAAAAAAACAAAATCAATTGCTGCTTTACATTGTAGCTAGTAAAAATGCACTAGAATATTTTTCACATCATGAGTTAGACGTACCATGCTCTGCAGTAGAATAACCTTTTCAAGGGATATTCACTTGTCCTGAGACTCCTGACTATTAACTTAGCATACCAGTAATGGGGATCACACACTAAAAATGCATACTGTATTACTGTTTAACATTTTCAAGTGAAAATGATGATTGAATTCATTATATCTAAGAATACTAGAGAGATATTAGAATAAAGAAATCATATTTTTTTCATGGTTTTTGCATTTCTTGGTAATCATGCTTTTCATAATACTTTGGGTTGGTTTGCATTATAAATATCCAAAATATATTGAACATTGTCTTTAGAAGATAGAAATCATCAACAGGTTTGATTATCATTTAATTTAAAGGGGAAGTCCCCCATGATATCAAGTTGGTTTTAATAGAAGCAGAAAAATGATAGAAATAGGTAAGTGAAAGTTTGAAAAAAAATTAATTAAAAATAAGAAATTCATGACTTTTTGAAGGTGAGATCAATCAAACACAAATTAGCATGTCTGTGACGTATCTTGCGAGCTTCCTTCCCATTTGCCTTGTATTAAAAACTTCCAACAATTAATATTTTCCCTGAAAAATTTTTCAATCATACATTCACCGTAGATATAATTATTGCAAATTTGTGTTTATACACTGTACAACCCCTTTATGTAACAAATCTATTCTGTCATCAATAACTATTAAAGGAAATGAACCTTCATGAAATTTTCTGTACAGAACAACTTGGAGAGGAGCGAAAGATACGTCACAGAGTTGCGAATTTGTGTTTGATTTACCGCAGCTTCAAAAATTCATGACTTTCTTATTTTTAATCAGATTTTGCTCAAACTGTCACTGATCTATTTCGATCATTTTTCTGCTTAAAAAAAAATCTTAATATCAGAGTGGACTTCCCCTTTAGGTATTTTTTATTTTAATGGCTTTTATTTTCTTGCATGCATGCATGTCCTATTGTCCTAAAGAATATACAGTGTACTAGTATGAGATTAAGTTCTCTGTACTTGTTAGTCAGAATAAATCATGTATTTTTAATTGGCAATTACATTTAGTAGGGGCACAGCTAAATGGGGGAAGTAATTAGACTAGAATTCATTAGGGGGAACCTGTATTTTGCAAAAGTATTGTCATTAAGAAAATCACCATAACAATAGTTCTTAAAAAAGTATAAACATCACAAAATATTTCATCATCTGTTGTGCTTACAGCAGTCTGAAAAATAAAGCAATTACTAATTTTACAATTCATATAATAAAAAAAATAACTATAATTATTGAAGAAAGAAGGAAAGATTGACAAAGAGGTAAAGGTGAATAGTACTAAACAGAACAAGATATTGCATTTATTATCAATATATGCGAACTAGTTTGATGATGCCTTTGATATAAAGGAGAACATTTGTGCAGATTGAGTGATACACAATCACCATGTTCGTACAAACCAGAAATTATTCAGGATATCATTAAAGGAGGAACTTTGATGCATGTTTAAAAATACATTCAAACCAGAAAAAATAATATACAGGATATCATATATTAGGATATTGTTGAAGCCTGAAGGAGGAAGTGGATGGACTTGATGTCATTCTGAGAATGGGGACGTACAACCCTATCTATGGCCTGTACCCACCATGTCTGTCATGTCTATTAAACAAGGAAGTGACCATAAAAGCCAGAGGGTACCAGTGCATGCACCTATTTAACTACAGTGTACTTCCTTTCTAATGGGAACAATTACCCTCCCCTAAATGATTATACTGTAAGAGTCACAAAAGCATTTTTAAAAAGGGGGAAAATGTCAATATGTATTCATGTGGTTTATTGAGAGCATTTTATGAAGTGTAAAAAAAAAAAAACCCACAATTTCCTGTTCAGTGCATGCCAAATTTTTTGTGAGAGTAGAATTTTGTCGTTTTTTTTTTTAATTCCTCATGTGTGTTGTACACAAAGAAAATATATTTCAAATTGTACAAATTATAAATTGTTGTTTTTATGTACCTGGATATCTGTAGATTTTTAAAACTTTATTAATATTGTGCCAAATAACTTTCCTATACAATAAGATCTTGTTTGTGTATGTGTTCATGTACACATACCTTTCCTGATTTATCATTCCTGTTGTACTAGAGCTCTTATCTGAAATTGAAATAAGATTCTCGCAATATTTATGCCTTCTTCCCTTGATTCTTTTACTTCAGAGTCCAAGTTATTTTGGTCTCACATCATACCTTAACTACATGTATGTATTTGTGCTATATATGTTATCTTCAAATAGCACAAGCTACCCCCTTTCCAAAAAAGGGGGAAATATAATAGAATCCGAGCTTAACAATTTCTTGAAACTTATGTGCCTTATCCCACAGCGCCAGCTTATGGAGGTTATCCCTGTAAGTTGCTCACGTCTGAATTCTCATTTCAATCTCATTTCTAACACTAAACTATACACATTACACTATGCTTTTATAAATGCCGTGACACATGCATACTAATACTGGAGATTTTCCACATGACCTGCCTTACTATGAATTGCTGTGTATGTATCTATAGCAGTCTGGCAAATTTGAGTGACATGATTCTTGTGTCAGTTGACACAACTGAGATGAAAAGGTCATAAATTTCTGATCGAGACAAATTTGTAACAGAGTGTTTACTGTTTATGCATGTGCAAGGGGATGTGTGTTTTATGAAAAAGATTACATGTAACTAATGTTGCTTTGAGTGGTTTTATCATTCCAATATTACTAACAGTTACGACTGATCTTTACATACATTTACAGTGTTTAGTTGGTGTATAATTTAATATACCCTGACATACATGGTAGTTAACATTAAGGGTATTGGGTCAAAACATGTGTTTATATATGTGCTAGTGTGCTACATTTCATTATTACCCATATGATATACTGTACAATGTAGCGGTGCAGTGTCTCCTTTTAGTGATGTTTTCGCATTATCTTTTGATCCATAATGCTAGGAATGACACATTATACATAAGCAGAGAGAGCAAAGATCACAGGAAATGTCGAGTCCATTTCCCATGCAGTACATGCACATTGTGCCTTTCTTGAATTAGAAGGATTTAATCGTAACTTATTGTTAAAATCTCTAAATTGGCAACGCAATGAAATTTATAACATCATAATTATCGTGTACAAAGCGGCAGTTTTTCAGTCAAATTTTTAAACTTTCTTTCACACCGATTCATTTAATACACATTTGTTATCTTAGGTATGAAGGAGTGGAAAATAAGATTAATTGTTGCCAATTTGAGGAGGAAAATTGATGAAATTAGAAAATAAGAAAACTGCTGTACTATACCTACAGTGTACATATTAGTAGGACTGTAAAACCTTACATCTTAATCTCATTCTGTTCTAGTGCACTGAAACCCACTGAATGTGAAAAGATCACTATTTATAGAATAATTATACATGTGGTTTAGACATATTGGTCCGAATTCACAAAGGAGGTTTGTCGACAAACCTCCTTTGTGAATTCGGGCCTTTATGCACATTGCACAACACATTGTGAAACTTCATTAATAAAGTCTTTTTCATAACAAAACGTGTGTATTCTTATATGTTCACATTAACATTTCTTTGTTGATACTAAAAATTACACCAGCGTAAAACTTGTCATTTTGAATGGGTCATAGGGCCTCCATGGAAAACAGTATTTAACTACTGATGGAGCCACCCTACTAAAACAAGGCTAATAAATAAATAAATAAATAAAATAAAAAGCAACTGTGACTTCCTTCTCTCTTTCTCTCTTAGTTTCCGTTTCTTCCTACTCCTCATCCTAACTTGTGCTCTTTCTGTCTTTTACTCTCAACCCCCTATGAGATGGCCATCGAATGTCCAGTGAACACCAAAATTTGCATGTTTGTAGATATTCACGTAAGGAACAAGATGGTATATAATTATTTTTTTCCTAATATAACCTAGTTGATATGCAAAATGCTAATTTTATGTATTTTACAGAAAACTCTACATATTTGTCTCTAGACTTGTGAAGAATCTTGAAAATGTATTGAATAAATGTTTCCTTCATTTCAAATTCATGTTGTTTCATTATTTTTATGATATTTGAAAATGCATAGGTTAATTTGCATAATTTATGAATATGCAAATTACATGATTTTTTTTATTTGTTTTTTGTTGTTGTTGGAAGTATGTTTAGCACTGTGAGAAAAGCCAAAAACAATAATTTCACCCACTTTTTCTCTGTAGAATAACATTTCCCACTACCCATCTGCATATCGCTGCACATATCCTCCAAGGTAAAATTTATTTTGACACTTGCACACTGTACCTACATGTTAGTAGGACTTAGGCCTATAAAACCTTACATCTTAATCTCATTCTGTAAATTGTACAGTGCTTTCGTGAGTTTTGTTATGATAGAGCATAATATATGTAACCGCTTTTGCTCACTTTCATTTTAGCTGCCCAGCCACCTGCACCAGGTTACGGTGCCCCACCCGCAGGCGGAGCCCCGGGATACCCCCCAGCTGCAGGTTACCCACCGGCAGGGGGCTACCCCGGTCAGCAGCCCCCACCAGCAGCGGGCTACCCCGGTCAGCCACCAGCAGCAGGCTACCCCGGTCAGCAGCCCCCACCAGCAGCGGGCTACCCCGGTCAGCAGCCCCCACCAGCTGCGGGCTACCCTGGTCAGCAGCCCCCTCCAGCAGGATACGGCCAGCCTCCTGCTGCCGGTGAGTACTATCACAACACTTCCAGTATATGCCCGTTTTGATTCTTCTTTTTTATTATGTCTGTATCAATTGGTTATAATCCAAAATTTTGGATTCTGTTCCATTCCATTGAATGTATTTCATTTGAAGTTGATGGTGTACAGTGCATTCAATAGTGGTTTATTTAATGCAATCAGAACATGCTGGTACTAAATCATTTTTTATGAAAAGCAGCCAACGCTGGATCAAACGTGTTTACAAGTAATGTTGGCATTATACATTTGTACTTTCTAAAAGACTAGAACATGTTATTATTGGTGGATTTAGGGGGCACAACTGACCCATGCCCCACTTTTTAACTGTCAGATATTTTTAAAGGAAATAAACACTGGAATTGTGTTCCCCATCCTCTTTACAGAATCCTTGGTGTGCTCCTGGTACAACCATGTATACACTATATCTATTTAATTTGTCGTTATTAAATAGAAAATGGATTTGATGATTCTACATGTAAAACCCTCAATTCAGATTCACCATCGTTCTTATCTTTTACATAATCAACCTTTCTAATAACTTGTAGACAGTTCCTTTCACAATCAGGGATGCCAGTTTTCAGGCAAAATCCTGAATTCAGGCCCTGGCGATTTAATTTCAGGCCATAGTTTAGGTGTTTTGTGTACAAAATAGCTCATTCTAGGTGATTTTCAGGCCCTCTGATCAATTCTAACTGGCATCCCTGCACAATGCAATGACATGACCAGTATCCAACGTAACCTTGAAAGCCACTGCACACCTGAAGGCTGTTCTACAATTGAATTCTTGAAAGAAATTGTAGGATTATAAACTGAAATAAGACAGTTTTGGTTCTTCCTAATTTAGGTCTAAAAAGGTCACAGGGATTGTTATTTCACAGTTGCTAGATATCTTGTGCCCTTCAGTCAGAGAACAGTCACAACCACAAGGCCTCATTCAGATATGATGTTGCAAAATTGAGGTATTTTTATGATGCTACCTGTATATACTGTAACATGCTTCATATTTCTAACACACAGCTCAGTGAGAATGCACAAGACCTGTGTTGCATGCAGTTTCCAGTTATTCACACATAAAAAACCACAGCATTTTAATTCATTTTTGTTGGCAGTGTGGTTAACCATGTCATTCTGAACAAACCTTGAATTGTGTATACATGCATGCCATTTCTCCCTCCTTAGGTTACCCACAGCAGCCTCCAGCAGCCGGCTACCCCGGTGCAGCACCAGCAGCATACGCCGCAGGGGGTGCACCAGGGTACCCTGCTCAACCAGCCGGTGCCCAACCTCCACCACCATCATCTCAACAGCTCTATGGTGCCGCCGGCGCAACCGTCGTAGCAACAGGTGGGTCGATGGTTCTACAAACAATGTCTCCAGCGGCAGTTGCTCAGCCATCAGTTTCCTCCCCTATGCAAATTCCATATGTTAACCCTCGATCAAACACAGCATACCTAGCTCTTGCCTTAGCCCTAGACCTGACCTAAAACAGAATTTCAACCCTTGCACTAACCCTACACTTAAAAACTTAATTACTCATACCCTTACCAAGTTCTGCAATTTATTAAAGCTTACATCTCAAAGGATTCAACTAGTCCACCTTTCGTTCTTGAGTTACGAAAAACACCATGACATCCGATTTACAAGGGTATGAATAGTTGAGTTTAGTTTAGAGCAAATTTTGGAACACCGCTATGGTGATGCTTCCTCTGTCTTCAATATCCGATGCTAATCGAATTCCTTACTCAACCCTCTAACAAACACAACTCCTGTACCGACCCCATTGCAACTCTCACCCTACTTGTGTATCTGTGACAAAGGAATCCTAGAGCAATTGTTGGCGGAGCAAATGCCGGTTCATCATATCAATCTATGCTGTCTAGACAGTTGTAAGCCCCATTCAGACACAATGAAGTCTGCCTGACACGATCATGTAGCAAGAGGTGCCGTGGACGAGTGGATATGTCACCGGACTGTGGATCACAAGGTCCGCGGTTCAAGTCCCACCGCGGCACTGATGTCCTTTGGCAAGACATTGATCTACATTTGCCACTCTCCACCCAGGTGTTAAATGGGTACCCGGTAGGATGCGAAAGTTAATGTGGTTTGATTAGCAAGTGGCGCTTGTAAAATGGCGACTGGCTGGAATGCTCCCAGGGAGTGGAAAATGTGCATACATTGTGTGCGAGTAAGCAGGAATCCGATGACCGGGGTAATAATATATATCTGTAAAGCGCATTGAGAGGGCCTGCGGTCCTGAAATGCGCTATATAAGGACGAACTATTATTATTAAGAACTATGAGTGTAAATGAGAGGTAGTACGTTGGGAGAGGGATTTGAGGATTGAGGGGGGAGAAAAAATTCCTGTTCACAGCAGTAGCCCCTAATAATGTACATTCTGTTTGGTAGAGATACAACACACTACAAGATCAAGCATTCTCCCGCTGACTTGACAATTCTTTTGCCATTGGTTCTATTCTCCACAATCTTCTAGAGTTCCTGCCTTGCTCAGCAGGTGTATTACTCTAAATGATCTACATGCATATCAATCATTGGGGAGGGAGGAAGGGGACCTCTGGTGTATATATATGCCTCAAAAGGTTCCCACAAGGAGCATTTGAAAATATTTAAATTTTAAAACAATTATTTCACATAATACAGACATTTTATGCACACCATGCTAGTCTCCCTTCATTTTGTCACAGTTTTCTGCCTGAAGCTTGAATCGACCATGAAACGCAATATTTGGTAGCACCAGTAAATTCTGTAACTTGCATTTTGATTGGTACATATATATATACTGTACCATTAAAGATCAATAATTGATCCCCCCCCCCCAAAAAAAAATATATTATAGCTCATTTAGTAGCGGATTGTATATACACAGAAATATTA
This sequence comes from Mesocentrotus franciscanus, assembly GCA_037976565.1. Lineage (NCBI taxonomy): Eukaryota > Metazoa > Echinodermata > Echinoidea > Camarodonta > Strongylocentrotidae > Mesocentrotus > Mesocentrotus franciscanus. The sequence continues at coordinate 26,167,999 of CP137685.1, read as the reverse complement.
ATAGTGACAATACAAATCTATCTGTTCAGTGCAAGAAAGGTATTAACTTTGTGTTAAAGTATATGAGTTAACCCCCTTCTGGCTCCAAACAGACAAAATAATATACAAATAATACACAGGTGTGAGTGCGTTATGGTCGATGCAGCGCATGAGGGTATTCACTACGGTGCAATAAAATTCATGAGGCGTAGCCGAGTGTATTTTGTGCCATTATGAATACCCGAATAGCGCTGCATCGCCATAACGTCACTCACACCTGTGTATTATTTGTTTTATAAAATGGGTCGACAATCTTACTAAGGCAATATTAAACACTGCAAACCTGCAACCTTCATAAGAAATAATGATCGCGAGGGCAGTGACCTCGTAAACAAACTGCGCAATGCATGGTAAACATCCATTGATTTACACGCAGCCGTGCATTATGCTTTTCTGTTGCGCACTTTTTGCACGGCTGATGTCACCAAAATGCACTCCCCGTGTGCGTATTGTTAAAATGAATGTGCGTATCGTTAAAATTAATGCACGCACACGTGATCCATTTTGACGCTTCTCATTGGCTACATTCTTGAACCCATTTTATAATAATGTTTATGTCACCCAGGGTAGTTTCATCAGGGCATTAGTGATATGCACTGCACTTGGTTGAGTCACAATGAGACGGACAATGAAGTCGACAACTCTCGTTCATTAGGGACTTTTAGATTTTACACGACGAGAACGTGGACTGCCACGGTGACATCCTTTTAAGGTAATGTGACGTCCTTTTAAGGCACTGCCGGGCACGGGCCAGTGCCTTGAAAGAATGACACACGTGCCAGTCCACTACGTCGATGTGCAAATCTAAAAGTCCCTATTATCCTACTGTGACTTAACCTGCATGCAGTGCATACCGGTATTCACTAATGCATTCGCAAACATGTATTATTTGTATACTGTATGTGAGTCAAAATATTGGTGAATCAGGGAAAGCTATAGTACCAGCAAATGTTGAAGATGATCCTTCGTGTGCAAGGAGAGATAGATACGTACCAGTATGAGTGTCATGAGTGTCGTTGTGCAATTGGTAGATCATATGTCCAATTAGTAAACCAACAATTCATGTTTGCAAGTGGATTAGGGAATATGCACTGCACTCAGGTTAAAGGGAGTGTAGCCTGATGAGACTACATGTCTTTCCCGTGCATGCAACATAATGTACGTGAAACCAAAGCATGAGGAGAAATTCGATTTGTTTCGCGAACGCTGACCATGTAGAGATTAAGTCGCTGACTACCATTAATCAAGTCCATTCGTTTACGAGACAAAGAAGATGTAGATGGCGTCAACCAGTATTTGCCAAGCTACACTCCCTTTAAGTCATAATCGGATTATGAATGAGAGTTGTCAAGTTGCTCATTGTGGCTTAATCGAGTGCAGTGCATATCACTAATGCAAGAGCTTCAAAGCCTGAATTATTTGTTTTATAAAACGGGTCGGCTTTATAAGAATACAAAGTCAAGAAATAAACAATAAACTCGATCAAACTGCCAACTGTCGCACAGTCATGGAGGCCACAATATGTACTTTCTTGAATGACATCAATTAAGCACAACCAAACAGTACAGTGCGCATTCAGTGCATTTCATCGCGTCTTAAAGCCCAAGTCCACTCCAAAAATAACTTACTTTCAATAGAACCAGAAGAATCAGACAACCAATCAAAAAAAGTTTGAGCAAAATCGGATAACTAATAAGAAAGTTATGAATTTTTAATGACATGAAAAACTTTGAAAATCACTACACAAATTGGCAACTCACTCATGAGTCTGTGACGTATGGTCCTCACTATCCACTAATTATTTTCTTTATATTGATAATATAAATTTCCTATTTTCACCCTAAGAATCTTATTTCTTCACACCAGCATCCAAGTTAGATTGTTAGTAATATGTTTTTGTGTGGATGCACAAATAAAGAGTAATTTTTGTCCAGTTAAATCATGAAAAATTGAATTTTGATAAACTATTTATATAAAAATCAATAATTATGAATATACAATATTCAGAAAATAGTATCAATTCTTCAAATTTCATAAAAGATTTTGTGAAATGTCATGCAAGCAATATGATACAAATCATATAACCTGGGCAAAGGCATGGGGAAATCAAGTTTTGGGGATAAAAAGGGAAATTAATGGGATTAAACTATATAAAGCAATTGATAAATAGTGAGGACATGACGTCACAAACTGATAACCAAATTGGCAATTTGTTTAGTGATTTCCATTGTTCCATAGTTTTACATACTTTTTCAAAAATTCATAACTTTCTTATTAGTTATCCGATTTTGCTCAAACTTTTTTTGATTGTTTTTTTAATTTTTATACATGATTGCAAATTTAATATCAGAAACTTGGAGAACCTTGAGGGTAAAATTATCTGTATCTGCATTCTGCGATTCTATTTTTTTAATCGCTGATTTTTCCCTTCTCTTTTCAGGTATTGCAGCTCAGTATGCTCAAGAAAAACCTAAGCCAAGGGTAAGATACCCCCACAAAATTCTTATTTACCTTGATGTATTAAAGGCTTCAAGTATAATTACTTACATGCCCCTAAGGAATTTTTTTAGGAGTTTGTGTGTGGAATATTATTACATCTACTTTAACATGTGATTTAGTCAAATAGGGAGACTAAGCACCTGTTTAGCCGGCCAGAGTCATTACGTGGATGACACCAGGGCCAGTTTTTGAAACTGTCATAAGTCTAAGTTCATGGACATCCCATAGCAATGTTAATTCGATAACACATGATTCTATGGGATGTCTAAGAAGTTAGCCTTATGACGGTTTCGAGAAACGGCCCCCTGGTCATTAAGGGGATGACACCGAGGCTTATAGCCTAAAGGGTCATGGAAAGGAAATCCCTGTTTCAGCTCTAGGTGTATTTGGCTTTGTTCAGGGGCAGGGGTCTCTCTTCAATGTAGAGGGCCATCTGATCCTGGACCTTTTTGAACTCTGTATCAATTGTTTTGCTCCATTTTCAGAGCTTTGATTTCTGAGCTAGTTTGTCTCATCCAGACCTTTTACTTGTACAGACTAATCAGCCCCAACATGATTAAGGGTCGTTCAGACCCGCGTTTTTAAAAAATGATGACGTAAAGTGTAATACGCTTCCCATTCCTGTATCTTATAACGCAGAGCTCAGTTAATACGTGTGGGACAATTGTTGCACGCAGTTGCCATTCATTAACAAGTTTTTTAAAAATGTGGCGGCTCTTTTGCTGTGTCATATCTGAACGAGCTTTTACCGATGTCTCCCTAATCTGACATCATCTTTGTTATGTCCCCTATATTCCATCCTAGGCCCCTCCTGCAGTCCAGGAACCGGTGACCTCGCAGCTCTCGAGGATGGCCCTGACAGACCAACCGTTTGAGACCCACGGCACCGTCAGGCCACACCACCCCTTTGATGCGGAACAAGACGCCGGTGTCCTCCGCAAGGCCATGAAAGGAATAGGTAAGTCCAAACCTCTCCTCCTGGTGATGCCAGTTTAACCCTTGTAGGACAGTTGCAAACATTTGATGGTGTTGTGTTGTTATTTTTTAATTTTAAGATCTGAGTAAGTCCTATGTATTTTGTCCAAAGATACCTTTACAACATCATCAAAGTTTTGAGTATATCCGATGATTCCTGACAGATGTACTAAAGCCTCAATCAGACCAAGTAACAAGAAATATGACATTTTACAATGCTAATCGTTGTTAATCTTTCATTATTGTTGGTAAGATATGGGACAGAAAATGACCAAATACCTCAGACTTGTTCATCAATTAGCATTACCCCAGATGTATGAACAAGGAAATGCATAAATTTTGCTCACAGTGTGTTCATTTCTGTAGTATTGCCCTCTACCTTTTGACAATAAAGTTTTTGAAATTTTGAAATCCTTGACTTTGCAACATGTTTCATTGTTGAAAATCATTATTTACTTTGACTATAACTCAATGCTTTAAAAATAGCCATGACTGCCATGATTATAGATTTGAGATTATTTGAACGTGAATGAATTTCACTTAGCAGCAAGTAAAAGAAATCACTTTATAGGAAGTATCGAAAAGCTAAGCACATTAGACAAAGTAGTATAATTTCCTATGATGGAAAGGGATTGCTATATAATAATTCATGAGATTGCTATATAATAATTTACGGATACATGAACTTCTACATCTGTTTATAATTCACTTCTTAAAACTGTTCTAGTAGAAGAAAATCAACTCATACTTGATTGAAAGTCTTTGACCTAAATATGATAATTTTAGCTATGTGCCTTTTTAAAAATACAAATGTAAACTATTATTGCATGATGTGGTCGCTGTTTTGAAAGAAGGAGTTGCCTGTGAGGGTAAGAAAAAAGCTATTTTTAACAAGACTTGTTGCATTGATCAGGAACGGATGAGCAAGCGGTCATCGACCTCATCACAGCTCGTACCAACGAGCAACGCCAGAGAATCAAGCTCCAATTCAAGACCATGTACGGCAAGGTAAAATACGAGGAGTCCATGTTCATCGGCACTCAGCAACAGTCATTCCCTGGCATGCTTTGTGATCCACGCCAAAGTTGTGCCCAAGTTTACTGTTTTGTTTTGTGCCCATTTGACAGCATTCCCTTTCCCTGTTCTCAAAGCACCAGCAGATTCACAGCTTGTGCTTGTAGCCATCGTGATGGGAAAATACCCCAGCATCGCTTGGTTTTGTCAGCGGAACCTGTGATTCCATTTTATTGCATTCAGTTTGGTATCATCAGGCTGCACTGTTGTTTGTTTTATGATGTCAGTCTTATCTTTGTTCTTCTTGTACTCTTTAATGAGTATGGCCTTGTTTCCACATTTTCTTCTTCTCTATCAATCTTTCATTTTCTCTCTGTCAACCGACTGACTCCTTTTTAACTTTCTTTGTCAATTTGTCTTTATTAATTTTGTCTGCCATTTTCTGCTTCACCGTGTCTGTCTCTGCCTCTTCCTAAGCTGTCTGTCTGTCTGTGTCTGTTCATGTGTGTATATATCTGCTAGTCTGTCACTTTTACAAATACTCCCTGTCACACACACATCCACTGTGTAATGTACTACACTTCCTCCAAATATTCTACTCTTATACTCACCTGTACTTTCCTTGTGTTTCTCTGTATTTTGTCTACCTTTTTGATAACGAATATTTCTAAGTTTGTTCAATATTTTCAGGGCCTTGTGTGTGGTGATTGAAGCTACCCAATGCCCTCCTCCAAACAATTAACACAATAGTGTTAACTGGCTCACCCTGCTTTAATCCCTGATGTTTATGTAATATACATTTGTCTAAGAATGCTCCTTGTATGTGCATTCCCTTATTAACAGTGGGAAATGTCTTGAGAGTTTGCTTTCATCTTTCCTTATCAGGTACGGACGAGAAGGCCATTATTAATCTCTTGGCTACCCGAAGCAATGCACAGCGTCAGACTATTAAGCTTCAATTCAAGACCATGTATGGCAAGGTAGATGTAGTTGCAACCTTTAACGACTTTTGCGCCTAATTTGACAGAAATATGAACAACTCACTACTTTGCTTTGCATCTAATAGTAGTCTGATAATTTCACCAAATCTGCTTTAATTCTTCCTTCCTATAAATGACGCTGGCTCTATCAAATTTTTGATTGAACTATCCTATTGTTTTTTCAAGGACAAACTATAAATAAAATTCATGCGAAACTTTAATACAAATTGGCTGATTCTATCAAAGTTTGATTTTAACTTGTATTCAGTCTCACCTCATATGCGGCACGATACTGTTTAGCATTGCGGAACATAACAAGCAGGCTCTTTTTTTTCTTCTTCTAATCTTAGAAAGAATCAAATTCTACCTATAATCGCATTGCTTAATTCTCCTTTTAAAAATAAATTAGATATGCATGCTTGAATTTCCAGTATGTAGAATGAAGCATGTTATACTAGGAATAGTTTAGATACACTTTCCTACACTGCATGCATTTAAGCAATAATCTGAGGCATTTGGGCGATGGGGAGAGCAGAACATTCTCTATCCTCTTTTTTTTTTTAAGGGAGCAGTTACAATGGTTGTACGATACTTGCTCCTGTGAAAATTGCTCCATGTCAATTTATCACTCTAAGTAAATTTATAACTGCTACCCTTGATGAAACACTATACCCAACCCTTACCGCAAACCTAATCCTAAACCTAACCCTAAACCTAATCCTAACCCTAATCCTAACCCTAAACCTAATGCTAAACCTAATCCTAACCCTAAACCTAATCCTAACCCAAAACCTAAACCCGACCCTAAATCTAACCTTCATGTAAAACCCATCTGTAACCATAACCCTAACCCTATATTTTTGAAGAAATAAACCTCAGAGCAAATGTTGCAGGAGCAATTGTTGGGTCATCGGGTAGAGATAACAAATACCTCCCAGATTTATTGACACTTTGTGAAATAAAGGGTAGATTTGTTCGACATTCATTCATTTTCTTTGGCGTGAATTAAAATATTCATGTAATAAGATGACAGAAGCGAGGAGTCCTTTCTATTCATCGTTTGGGCTTGTCATCAACCCAAAATGAACGAAAAACAAAGCAAAACCAAGAAATGAAAATTGTTCTCCTCTTGCTGTACCGTTACTGCTGTGCTTCTGCGATTACTAACTATAACCCATTTGCATGATTCCACAAATATATTAACATTTCTAACCAATGTTGGGTAATACAGAAGGTATTTCTTTCTTCTTTCTGTCCACTTTTACAAGGGTTCACGAGATTGATAGTCCACAAGAACGATGGCCAACGGGACCGAAAGTTTTCCCTACACATATGTATTTCTTTCTTTTCTTATCTGTCTTGTTGGATGTCGGTCTCATGGACCATTTGAAAATTTCTGAAAATTCGAAAATTCATTTTTTTTTTCTTGTGCATATTTTTGTTTTGTTGGTCTAGTCAGTGGGACAACCCCTCTCAGATTACATGTGTACCTCCATTTTGCATCTTTTCCTGTTTACATAATCCCTGTACTTGTTACATATGCTTTATTTGTTATGGTAAATCTTTTATTTCATAGTTATATTGCTTACCACACATCCCTGCCTTCACCATCTGTGTTACAAACCTCATAATTGCCTTCTGTCCATATACACATGCACGTTGCTTCGTACTTGAAATACTAATCAATTCTTTTGTATTCTTGTTTATGTAATGCATGTATTTATATATCCTGGGGAGTGTTTCACAAAGACTAAGATCGACTTTAAGTTGGACTTAACTATGGCAGGCCGTTCATGCCACTGTTTTCTCTCACCATTTACTGGCATTGGTCTCTCAAGGGACGTACAAATCATGGTCACAAATCTACAGAATTTATATTTTCTGATAATTCATTATTGAAGGAAAAAAATATTATCTTAAGATCATAATGGTGAGAGCAAACAGTGGCATGAACGGCCTGTCATAGTTAAGTCCAACTTGAAGTCGATCTTAGTCTTTGTGAAACACCCCCCTGTATGCATTAAAACAAAATATCATATCCAGTGGTGCAAACTTGATGTCATATTACACATTAAAGATGGTTTTTCCCTTTTGCAGACCTAAAAACCTGAAGTTCTATGAATTCAATGGTACATTCTGAAGAGGTCTATTATTAGGAATCTCCCATCAAACGAATAAAAAAGGAAACTGGCCTTCAACGAATAAAGTTTAAATGTTTAATTCCAGATATTTATTTTCCAGACTTGAAAAATATTTGTACGTAATTAAAAATTAAATTGACCATTATATCTGTTCATTTGAGAATAGCTCCCTCTGCAGCAATATAAAAACAGTGCTAGATGTTCATTTCTTTCAAAGAAGTTTCAGAACCTATGAATGTAAAACTTCACACACAATATCTGAAGGATAAGTACATTTGTATACATTTATTATTATTATTATTTTTTTTTTTTTTTGGGGGGGCAAATATTTATTAGCATGAACATGTATCGGTTAATCATCTGTCACATTTTGGGGATCTAGCTTGTTGTGGTAGGCATACATATTAAAGATATCATGCATTTGTGTAGGAAAAATACTCATGTTTGTATATTCGACATGGAATGATGAACTTTCAGAATTGCGAGGGTCCCCAGAATAAATTTTAATCCATCAGATGCATTCTTTTTCTTTAAAGCTATGGTTTTTATGTGCCACTATACTTATTTAAATTACTTTACCTCCATTTTTAAAGAGAAATTTAAACTATATACATATTGCCTCATTTTTTGCTTAAAATATTTTTATTTTGCATCAATCAATCACTGAATGGGTTTCATACTAACCAAGTAGGGAATAAATTTGGTGGTATATTTTCTCAACATTTTCCAAAAATGTTCATTCCCAAGGACTTGATTCATGATCTGAAATCTGAATTGAGTGGTAAGCTGGAGGACCTCATCTTGGCCATGTTTGTTCCTGGTCCTCAGTATGATGCCTATGCCATCAACAAGGCTATCAAGGTAAGAGATATGATCACCAGTCTTGACTAGAATAATGTGGTACTAGTGGACTCTTGTAAAGTGCGCATATTTGTCAGACTTGATACTCCTGGCGCTTCACAATTGTTACCCTGGATTTTGCATGGCTGCCATTACGGTGCTCTAGCATTTCAAGGAATTAATTCCTGCCAGGTACCCATTTACATCACCTGGGTCGAGTGTGGCAAATATAGATTAATGTCTTACCAAAGGACATTGATAGACAGGATGGAGTGAAAACAGTAACAGTTTTTGTTTAAAGGAATCAGATATCCTAATTATTTTGTTGTATTTGTAATTGCATGTACATGTAGCTGAATAGCATCCCTGTGTTTTCTCAATTTTTTAAATGCAGAAGTGATAAAGATTGTGCTCTAGGGAAGTATGTAGGATTCCATTCAAAGTACAACATGTGAATCACGTTGTCAAGAACTGGTAGCTGTCTTCACAGAAAAGAGATAAACTGCCATGATGGAATTCATAGAATTGGTCACTGAAAACCTTCATATAGTTGTCATATTTTAGCATTTGTCATTGTACATTTACTTGCTTTCCACAAATTCTGTTACACAAAAGATGTAAGAGAGTTGATATGCTTTAAAATAAAATTCATGCAATCTGCATCAGAATTTGATATTCCTAAGTTTGTTAACATTTATAAACAAAGTGATATTGTATTATACTTTCTTTAATCTTACAATGGTATGAATCTAAATATTGTTTTCCAGTTCTATTTTCTAGGTAGATCTCTGTATAATAATGCATTCATTGTTGATTGGACTAGAGTTGATATCTTTTATGTATACTCTTATCCATTTCTAGGGTCTTGGAACCGATGAGGAGATCTTGATTGAGATTCTGTGTACCCGTACCAACAAAGAAGTACATGAGATTAATGAGGAGTACAAGAAACGTGAGTTATATCTGGGGGGTGTTTCACAAAGATCCTAAGTTGAACTTGTCTCTAAGTTGGACTTAACAATTATGGAAAGCCATTAGCATCTATGAAAATATATTGTACAAGTTATTTTAAAAGGCATAAAATATTTATTCAAATCCTTCATATTTTCTATTGATCAAGGAGATTTCATGTTCTTGATGTGGAATTAATAAAAAGTCTAAAATACTTGAAATTTCGCCTGTATATATATTTTTTTAAGGCTACAAATGGCTCTCCATAATTTTTAAGTCCAACTTGGAGTTAAGTTCGACTTCAGATCTTTGTGAAACACCCTCCAAGTCCTATAAGATTCTGACTATGTTATAATGACTTCCCCTAGACTGTCACCTGTTGGACAACTGCCCAACAAAGGACAATTACCCCTCAACAACTACATGAACCTTTAATAACCAGTTAGTCTAATTCCCAGTTTGTCATGCCCATTTCGTCTACTTTCCATAAGGCTAATAATCATTGATGATTATTATTTATGATTAAATGATTATTAGACCATATGGATAGTAGACAAAGTGGGCATTAGACAAACTGGGAATTAGACCCACTGGAAAGTAGACTAAATGAGCAATCAACCAAATGGGTAGAAGACTTATTGGAGATTTGACCAGATGGAAATTAGACCAAATAACTATTGGCTTAAATGATCATTAGACCAAATGATAAGTAGACGAAAGGATTATTAGACCCTGTGGATAGTAGACGGGCTGGTTGTAGACCATATGGGAATAGACTAGTTGGGTAGTAGACGAACTGATTGTAGACCAAATGGCAATATACTCTCTAGGACAGCTAACTTTTACACGTACCTCTCACCTGCTGGAAAACTACCCCTATGAAGACCCCCCCCCCCATTACCCTTAGACATAGCGAGTAGTTGTCCAGGGATGGGGTGGGGGGATGGGTAGTACAAGTAGTTTTGGGTAATTTTCCCTGAGGACTTGGTAATTTTCTAGATATTTCCAGTTAGGGGGGCAATTATTCATCATGTTTTTTGTCCTAGGGCAATTGTCCAAGGTGATAGATGCCCTAGGGTAGTTGTCCAGGGACCATTGTCTGGTGGTGATTGCCCATTATCAAGTTGTTCTAGTATCTATTGTGCCAGCTTGTCGGTGACATTTAAATGCAAATTAATCAATGAATTTGTGCTTGGACTTGCTACATGAAAGTGTCATGCAAAATGATTCAATCATAAAACTGAAATGAGTCTTGAGAAAGTTCGGTAAATGGCAGCCTGGTGTCACGGGATAAACCCAAAGGTGCGAATCTATCTCCTCTGTACTCGGTCCAAAGACTGTAGAGCGGCATTGGCGTTGTCTTGTAGAGGCTTGGTTCTCCCTTGTGGCTTGTAAAGGATATTTAGGATGACTTTGTAAGCCCAACATATCCCTTAGCCTGACACTTATTCACCATAGCTCAAACCACGCCCTGTATACTAGCTCACTCCTCTCAGTCCTTACTCCACACAGACTTATAGCGCTCTGCCTACGTGGCGCGAACCTTGTCTTCCACTGACATAGCAACAATAGGCCACTTCATGCTTGAACGCATCACCTTCCTTTCTCTAATTACCTGATTGCGGTACACTGGCCTTAAGCGCTCGCGCATTTTGACACTTGTCATGGAAATGCCCTGTGTTTCAAATTCACATATACATGTATGTTTCTTGGTTTGCAGTACACTACATTGAAAAACTGTCATTGAGTTAGAATTCTATTTTTTGAACAGTGAGTGGTTATTAGTACAATGTGATAATAACAAAACAATCTGTCTATTAAATTAAATTCACAGAATTCCGCACCACCATGGAGAAGGATTGCATTGGAGACACCAGCGGACATTTCAAGAGACTGCTGGTCTCAATGTGTCAGGTGACTAATCAATTCAATTCAATTTTTCCATGAAAAACATAACAATTACATAATGAATACATACAAAAAATACATTTGAAGGACCCTAATAAAGCAAAGCTTTTTAGAAGGGGCCCTGTTTAGTAAATTTAGTAAATTTTGGTACATGTATTTAAAAGATTTCCACTTCTTGTTGCAAAGTTCTTAACCTGTCTAATACAGATTAATCATCAAGACTCGTTCATCTGATTGGTGAAGTAAAAGCACCTGAAATTTGTAATTTTTCTACAAATTGTATTGAATGGACAAAATTTTCAAACTAAACTTCAAGATAATTTAGGCTTAGGTCAGTGGAAAATTCATGCCCGCAATCAGTCAAAAATCTCATGAGAATTCAACGTTATATGGATAAATATTTTATAATAGTATCCCTTTTGAATTTAGTCTCTTGTTACAATGACATGTAAGATATTAGAGTTGAAGGCCGCCAAGGCCCTAGCAATGGTTGACCCATCGATTGGGTCCTCCCAAAGGTCACTGCTTGGCCTGAGGGATTTTCCTATTGGTGTTGTAAATAAAAGAATTTGCCCAATAGCAAATATGATCTTGCTCTAAAAATGACAAAATTAAAAAAATTTGTGTAGGGTTATTTTTAACCGTGGTAGGAATAGAACTCTCTTTAAACTGTTAGAAATTTATATTATTTTATTTTTATTTTTAAATACACACTTTAAGAATGCGTTTTTGTTTTGTTTTGTTTTCATTCCAAGCCACATTGATAAACTGTTCATATGATTTTCAAAATGAAACTGTATCTTTCTGTAAGAAATGTGTTCCATTTATAATTTTAATTGCACAGGGCAACCGTGATGAGTCTAATACAGTAGACATGGCCAAGGCGCAGGCAGAAGCAAACGCCCTCTATCAGGCAGGGGAGAAGAAGTGGGGTACCGACGAGTCCGAGTTCAACCGTATCCTAGCCACAAGGAACTTTGCTCAGCTGAGAGCTACATTCAAAGAATACACCAGGGTGAGTAGAGTGAAAAGGCATCATGATTTAATTCTTTTCTCTTTGAAAGGGGAAGTCCACCCTTATATTAAGTTGGTTTTGAAAAAAGCAGCAAAATGAAAGAAATGAAGTGGTGAAAGTTTGAGCAATATCTGATTAAATATAGGAAAGTTAAGAATTTTTGAAGTTGTCATCAGTGGAACACAAATTGACAACACCGATACATCTTGCGAGCTCCTCTCCAATTAGTTATTGATGACGGAATAGATTTGTTTCATACAGGCCGGACTTTCCCTTTAAAGGCCATTTACACTTTTGGTAAGCCCTAAAAAACTTTTTGTCAAATTTGATTTAGAATAATGACTAGGAAGATACTAGCAATACTTAATGATTGTGAAGTTTTTTCTTCCTTGAGTGATATATCAAGCAAATGAGAGGTGGAAAATAATGTAGATTCCATCCTGGGACCTTAAATTCTATAAATGGCAACCCACACTACCCCTGTGTAAAAACTACGAAGATTGTGTGTATACGCTACAAGCTACACACATGCTGTCTCTAATCGAAGTGCTGAGATTAATGTTCCGGGTGCGATTGATTTTGCAAAACCATTGTGTTGCACATAGCAATCCATTCCTCAACCGATGCCTATTGTTTTGTGCGAAAATGTATGTGTTGCAAGTGAGCTACTGTGCATACAGTGTGAGTCAAAAAAAAAGTTTACACCTAGAAAACTGCTACCGGTAATTATTTTTAAAATCATTTATGAACAGTAAATTATTATACATCTTATGAAAGAGTGTTTTATCCCAAATCATTTGGTATCATTTTTGTGGGGTATGTGTTCACGCTTGGATGAACAGGAGGCATTGTTTGCGAGAGTGCAAAAATCGACTTGCGCCAAAGTTGCTTATGTGATGTTTGAATAAAACAATTGGGATTTGGGTATTAATTGGGTCTTTGCAGATGTAAATAACATCCTTAACAAAATTAATCATGCCACACATATCAAATATCGAATATCAAATATCAACGAACATTTGTGCACGTGTGTGTGTGACTTTGCTTCTGAAAAAAGCATATGCAATGCATTTCATTTGATACATTCAATTTTCTCTCACTCCACTAATCCCAACATAATACATGCTGTAGGCATCACTTTGGCGCAAGTCGATTTTTGCACTCTCGCAAACAATGCCTCATGTTCATCCAAGCGTGAACACATACCACACAAAAATGATACCAAATGATTTGGGATAAAACACTCTTTCATAAGATGTATAATAATTTACTGTTCATAGATGATTTTTAAAATAATTAGCAATTTTCTAGGTGTACACTTTTTTTGACTCATACGGTAGAGTCGAAGAAAGCAACGGAAGGGTTCATTACATTGACAATTGACATAGACAATGAATGGAATCATTAATATTGAATAAAAGTGATTGTTTTTATCTTTGTCTTCAGATTGCCCAGCGTGACTTGTTGAACAGTATTGATAGAGAGTTCTCTGGCAACATCAAGAATGGACTGAAAACAATTGGTATGTGACTTTGAAGTTTACCTATCACCAGATAGTATTTTACCACGTATGTTATGGTTCCATGTCACTAATTTCCTTTGGCAAGACATTGATCTACATTTGCCACACTCAACCCAGGTGAGGTAAATGGGTACCTGGTAGGATTATTCCTTGAAATGCACTGTGCGCTGATTACGGCTGCCGGAGCTAAAGCTAGGGTAATAATTTCCAAAGCTCTTTGGAAGTGCATAGAGATGTTATTTCATAACGTATTATGAGCTATACAAGAACTGGACTATTATTATTATTATTATTATTATCCATAGAATCCCAGGTAAATGTTTTTAGGTTGATATTATACATTCTATTTGTACAATTTTTTTTTTTCAAAGTTATTTGACACTTTAAGAGAATTTTGAGTTCTGCTTACATTTAAAAAGAATTGTCACAGGATTAGGTTTGAATGTTCATGACTACTAGTAGTTGATATCTGCTGAAGAATTTTCGTAGAAAATACCAGTATATCATAGCTGAGTAACGAACAGAGAAAGGTACATGTAAGTCATGACCACATGATACATGACATATCCCGCTTTCACATGGAAAAAGTCTTTAAAGCTGATTAGTTTAAAGAGCTTTAAACTAATCAGCTTTACATACAACGTCATTCACACACAGAAAATTTCGGTGTGATCGTTTCGAGATTCACTGCTCTTAAATGCGCAGTAGGGCCATTGCGCACTGTGTGTTTACTATCAGGCAGATTGACGCGCTAATTGGCGCCCGGTCTTAGCTCCGCCCAGTTAAGGACGTATATCCGTTCACACACAAAATGTCTTGCTCTTAGATACGGACTTCGTATCTGCAGCCTGCTCTGACCGGTCTTTGGATCGCGAATTCGTATCTGTCCGAACATTGTATATTTCGAAGTTCACACCTAAAAATTTACTTTAAAGCTGTTTAGTTAAAGAGCTTTAAACTAAACAGCTTTAGATACAATGAATTTTACCCCTGTGTGAAAAGGCTGTTATATATGCACATGTGAGTTGCAATGTAATACTTAATACTCAAAGCCAATTTCTCTTTCTCTTTCTCTCTCTTTAATTTGTCCAGTGCAATGTGTTCAGAGTCGACCATCCTACTTTGCTGATCGTGCGTATCGAGCCATGAAAGGTGCTGGTACCGACGATGACACGCTGATCCGAGTTATCGTGACACGCTCGGAGGTATGGAACTAAATAACGCAGTGGTGGAACCAGAGGGGCGCCTACCTCCCCTTGCCAAACTTAATCTCCCATATCTTAATTACACAAGTACAAAGAAAGATGCCCCTAAATTGTACGGTATTTGCTTATGCGTTCGTGGATCAAGGGGGCACTGGGGACATGTACCCCCCCCCCATGCTCCCTTCCTTGCAAAACTTAATCTGCTGTATCTCAATTCCACATAAAGTATAAAGAAAAACCCTTAAATTGCACGCCTTAGTTATGTATTGTGCTTTTGTTTTTATGATGTGATTGAACCGTTTTCGAAATTAGAGAGAAAAAGGAATTTGATATTTGTATTTCATACACATATGATGTTATTTTTTCATGAATATTCCAAATATGATAATGAACTAGTGTTTTTCATACATGAAGTTGATTCAGATTTGGATAGTAATTTGTGTGTTGTTATAATGTTAAACCTTAAAAGTTCCCTCAAATCATACAGGTAAGTAAGAGATGAAATTTCATATGATGCTGCTGATGATGAATAACAGCATTTATATGACCTTATATTCTTATTTAAAGACATATAGAAGTGGGCTTTCATGGGGAATTTGACACCATTCGGGTGTTTACCCAATAACGGGTGTTGTTAGCCTTCAGTTTTACGACCAACAGGATTTATGTAATGCTCTGTCTTTTCCCCATATGGTAAAGTCCTTATCAGACATTTGCAGACTCTCTGAGAGACGAGGGGGTATTTCTTGAGTGGCCTATGGGTTTGCTGTGTGCAGACTTGTACACCCATTAATGGTATTTCCACCAAGTCTGGTGTCAGCAAATTATGACCTTCTGCACATGGAAACTGAGGACCCACTCTCTTTAACAACTTGAAATGTGCTATTTAGTTATGAAATTGATCCATTTTCTTTTTATTTACTGGTATTTTTTCTCATTTTTTTATAGATTGATTTGGTTGAGATCAAGAAGGCATTCCTGGAGAAATATCACAAGACCCTGGGCAAGATGGTCTCTGGGGATACCAGTGGGGACTACAAGAAACTCCTTGTGGCTCTGATTGGACAGGACTGCTAAGCCCTCTCAGGACCAGGACTAGAACCTGTCCAAGGACTGCCATTGGTTCCTTTACACAACCTTGATCAGATCAGTATCTCTTTGTACCTGGACTGGTTCCTAAATTAAGACTAGGAACCAGTACCAGGTCTTGGTCGAATCAAGATTTGTATGTGTACTGGTGGACTGGTTGCTAAATTAAGTCTAGGAGCCAGTATTAAGATCAAGTTTGTGATGAAGACTTTTCTCTTTACCTAGGAGGGTTCCTAAATGATGTCTAGGAACCAGTACTAGTTGTTGTTTTAGAACCTAGCTAGTTTCAAGAAACTCAGGGTATCATCATTGACAAGGACTTGTAGAGGAACCAAGGACTATCCTTGGATCATGACTGGCAGGATTCGGTCTACATTTGACTTGCTCTATAGCAAGCTAAGAATGGATCAGTCTCTGTTAAAGTTGAGGCTGTCTATTATTTTAACCTATACCTTCCCTCAAATGCAAGTCAAGTGCTTAATATAAATGCACAGTCGTTTTATATAGTGATTTAGTTGTCCTATTAATCCACCTCAGCTTCTAGTATTAATACCATCATATTTATCCTTATGTCAAATAGAATTATAGTGAATATTTACCAAAGTGGATCCTGGTAGTAATTTATTTCAGTATGGGTGAAAGGGGTTACATAGATGCTCATTACATATATGATAAAGAGCTATGTATATTAAAGATAACAATGTCTTACATGTATATAGCGCATTACATAATACATTTCAATGCGCTTCAGGGGATCACTCAATTTACAGAATGAATCAAGGGATAGTGTTTGTCATAAAATATATATTTTTTTGCTTTAAAAAAAAATCTTTAGGAAAAACGTTAAGCTGCATCATCATGAAACACAAATACATCTCATATCCGGATATTCATGTTATATTGTTATACACCAATTTGTTAGCTTTTTTTTCTTCTCCATAATTCTTCTTTCATCTTGTTTACATCGTGTTCTCGGTCATTGCTACAATGTCTGAATCATTTCAGCAAAGATTGCATGGCTGAAATCTTAAAATTGGGATCTTTGTATCACATTTTGTATCATTTGCAGGAATGAACCTATAAGAAAAGGATTTGTATGCAGACAAGTAACTCTGTACTGGTGTGCAAAACATAGGTATAGGGTTTATTGTTTTAATTTCTTTATTTGTATTATTATTATTATTATTATTAATTTAGTTGTCTTTTCCAATGTCTTTCATAATTGAAAGTAAAAAACCTATCTGACTTGATTTGTAAATTGAACAAGTTAATTCCAATGGCGAAACATCATGACCTTAGACAAAGTTAGTTTAGTGCCTATGAGGCAACTAGGAATGACTTGTCTGTTTTTTTTGTTTTTTTAATCTGATGTAAAAATGTCTTAAGAAAGACCATTTAATGCATTCATGTTTACCTCTACTTTTTCAATGATTCTTGCCTGTTCATGGTTCATCATTTTGAAAAAATGTAAGAAAATCAAAGTGTGACATATTTTAGATTTCTCTATACTATGAATCAAATTCAAATGACAAATATATCTAAATTGAATACAACTGGACATTCAATATGTTTGAAAGCAAATACAATAGTAAATTTATATCTACTCATATGTGATTATTAATCATTCATTGTACTTGAAATTGCCTTATAGTTTATCAATTATGTACATTATTTGATATTCCTTATGATTTTGTGTAGTTTATATTCAAGTGTTGCTGGTATAATAAATGTTTGTGGTGTTACCAATGGTGATCATATGACTAGTGATGAATATTGTGAGCTGTAGATAATTTGTTGTGTTCCTAGCAGAAAGATACAAACACAAATGTAAGTTATGAAAGCTTTTCAGCTTTGATGACTTAAAGACCCTATCCGATGAAAATGCAATTTTATATAGTTTATGTCAATAAAAAGCTGCATGAACGTAGAGTAAAAATTACTGCACAAAAGCAAATTAAAACCTTATTTTCAGCACCCCTCCAAATTAGTGGTCAACAGGGGTCAAATTTGCTGCAGTTAAGGTGAATACATAACAACATAACAATCATGTGGACCTGGTCGGCTCGCTTATATGGCCGGGGCAATGAGCTAGACGTTCTGAACATAATTTTAAATCAAATGTCTCTCTTCACTTCATATCTGCTACAATCTAACTCTTGTAGGGCTATCAACTTGATACAATGACCAGATATATTAAAACATGATGAGAAAAATTACTGGATTTATATAGCACCTTTCCCAGAGGATACAAGGTGCTGTCCCTTAGTCTAACGACAAGTTAAGATTCAAGAATATTTCAAATATGTTACATATTTGACAAAATAGCCTAGCATATCCCAATAAACTGTCACTGTTGAATCTTTTGTTAATGTATGGGTATGGACTGAAATATGTTGCGTTGATAAGTATAGAAGAATAGACATTCATTTGAAAAAGCATTATTTTTTAAATGTGTGCTCACTTTCCGTCGATACATTTGTGCATCTCTGCCTGGCACACAACAAATTCAGTTGGGTGTTTGTGAATTTAGATGCTGATATCAATGTGAGCTTGTATATTTAGTTGTAGAAAGGGCAAAAGTAAATAGTTCAATAACTGTGGCATTTATAACCTTCTTCCATTGAAGAATTCTCAGTGTTATAATATTTGTCATGTAACCTTAGTAATCAAACTTTCCAAATGAGCGACGAGGAAAACATACCTGATCAAGAATTAATCAATAATCACATTTAAGAGATTGCTATTTGTACATTTTGCAAGTAAAGTATGAGTGGTGCATGGCTTTTCTTGTTTGTATGGAGAACTAGTTTTACAGATGCATGACCATCAGTCCATCACTATTCTATAGGAAAGATTGTAGATGCACCATTTATACCAAGTAGCTTGTTTGGTGATGGAGGAGCACTTAGTTCAAGCTCCTTCAAAGTTGCATATAGGTGTAAGACTTCAGGTAAAAGATTATGAAGTGAAATCTTTTGGTGAAAAGTACAGCATTAACAAAACCTTGTACAGTTAACTCTGCATAAGGCGTATCTGTTGGGACCGCCAACAAAAACTTGTTTGACTTGTGCAAAATTCAATTTAAAAAGTGTAATTAACACTTTTTGTTCATAGTTTGGTTTTAAAGTTGATTTGATAGGAAAACTTTGACTTCTGTGACTTCAAGTTATGCAGATTTAACTGTATGAAATTTGTTAGGAGTGGAGGAAGAGGGGGGTCCTCTAAGTTGCTGCTCTAGTGTAGTAGTCTTGAATAATCATTGATGCTTCTCACTCTTGATAGTAATTACTTCTAAAGTAATTAGAACAACAACAAAAACAGGTTTGTACCTGCGCCAAATCTGGAACGCTGACTGCTTTTAACTTGTGTGGCTTCAACAATCTCACACTTTTTTGTGGGTAATGTTCCTATTCGGTCTGTGTTGACCAAGCATGATGTGCGTGACCTGATAATTTAAGCCTTGGATACAATCTCTCTCTTATGCAACTGCAAAGACCTTGGAGAAATCAACCCGGGGCATTTTCAATACCCAATTTTAACACGATCGCAACCGGAGGCAATTTCAATAGCCTTGTGCAACACCTATTGAAATATGCAATTATGGCACTGATTTATTACGTAATCCGAACATGAATTCTATGGGATATACATTGGACATACAGTATTGATATTGCCCTTGAGTTGATTTTTGAGTCGCGTTTTGCATATCCCATAGAAATCATGTACGGATTAATAATACGTCATTGTAAAGTTTGTGCATATCAATAGGTGTAGGATAAGGCTATTGAAATGATCTTTCGTTGATTTTCGAAAGTATTTCCAAAGTATATTGCTTGTGCACTTCAGAGTTCCAGCTCTTGGCTTAACTGCCATCTAAAGATATTTAGATGTAGGAAATCATGATCATTCTCACTCTATCATTTCCATTTTGTTTAGCTTTCTCTATTTGTGTAATTCTTAGTATGAATTCAAATAATATTCAATATAGTTATTATATATAGGTATCGTGGCAGCCCTGATAGAAAGCTGAAGTACGGTTTATTTGATATTGAGTTTGGTGCCAAAGATTTGACAGTTTTTAAGCTGTAGGAATACTAATAGTTCACATTTGTTTAAGAAATGTGTTTACTTTTTATTTTGTTTAGGAATTTGCAGCTAGCATATCAATTTAATTTCTATGAAGACATATCTTGTTTATTCACTTGCCTATATAGCTCTAGAATTTTGTATCTGTTTAAGAAATTATGTTTACTTTTTTTTTCTTTAGGAATTTGCAGCTAGCACATCAATCCATTTCAATGAATTCATGTCTTGTTCATCACCTGCCTAGCTCTGGAATATTATTTATGCTTCCGCTTTGTACGCTTGTAATTAATTCTGTTCACATTTGTTATGAGTTATAATCTACTCATGTATTTGTTGTTAATTATAACCTTTCTCATTCTGTCATGAATTAATAAATATATTTATAGTGGAACTTTTGCAGGCTTGGATGAATAGTCGATTACTCCTCAATCGTAGTACTAGATAGTCATTACATTGTTGTATCTGATTCTATTTAATATCAAATTGTCTTTATCGAGTTGTCCTTATGTGCCTAGTGAGTGTGTGTTGTACGGATGTATTGTCAAATCTTCATGAATATTGATATTAGAGAGTGTTTAATAATGAATAAGTAGCAGCTGTTCCCATTGGAGATAAAATAAAACCCATCTGGCATAACTAGACCCCATTCTTACGACTCGGCCTTGTGTTATTTCTTGTGTGATATCAGGCCGGGGTATTTCCAGTGCATACATCGTAAAAACACATCTAGTACAAAAGAAAAATATGCCTATGTTTTTGTTGAGCCCCCTCCCCCCTCCGTGGCAATTTTAGATCCCCAAAGCACAGTTAAAAGCTCGGAGTAAAAAATATCAGAAATTGTGCCGTTCATGCTAGTACAGTGTATCTATAAAATGATCCCGGTGATTGCCTAATACGCTTCCAGTCACGATGGAGTATGTATTTTAACAGTGGCATATCACTGGTAGAAATGGATGCAGCCATTACAGCCGTTGTACATGGCGTCATTCCTATGGTGTTGTTACCTGCGCTAATCAAGCCTGACATATGGAAGGGCCACCTGCCCCATGCCCCCTTTATCTCCGCCTCTGAACATAGTTCAGGGGTGTTTCTAAAGATCCTAAGTTGAACTTATCTTTAAATTGGACTTAACAATTGTGGAAAGCCGTTAGCATCTATGGAACTATTTTGTAAAAGTTATTTTAAAAGGCATAAAATGTTGATTCAAATCATTCATATTTTCTATTATCAAGGAGATTTCATGTTCTTGATGTGGAATTTATAAAAAGTCTAAAATACTTGAATTTTCGCTTTTTAATATATTTTATTTTAAGGCTACAAATGGCTCTCCATAACTTTTAAGTCCAACTTAGAGTTAAGTTCGACTTGGGATCTTTGTGAAACACCCTCCTGTCATTTGATTCCTTGTCTATGTTGATAAAACACAATTCATGTTTGAGCTAAGGTCTAAAGACGAGGTTTAGTACCAATATTATACAGGGCGCTTCGATTAATCGTATTAATATTTTGACTCGGGCAGTTGTTTGTCGTTTCAATATCACTTTATTAACAATCATGATTATTAACAAAGGAAGCAATAGTATATACAATTGTATAGACACTCCAAAAAAAAAGTATAGAAAAGTGGAAAAAAGCCCAGGTTATGTTTTATTATTAAAAACGCAGGGCTAATACTTCATATTATTCGTGATGGAATACGTGATACACAAAGATATTAACCTACACGTTTAATATATCATTAACAAGTGTAGAGCCAGTATACATTGTTGATTTCTTTTAAATTACTTAAACGATGTCGGTCATTTTGGAAGTAAGGCTTGTGGGCAATTTCTAGCGTATCAAACAGGAGGGTGCAAATTGAATTTCAAATTCAAATAATTTTTTGAAATCAAATCCTGGCATGATAGGATTATCACCGAAGCAAACAAACATAACAAAGCAGAACTAAATAAGCTAGAAAGAAACAAAATGGAAACAAATCAAGAAAACTAAGCAAAATTGTAATTAGAATATGTGCATATTATGATCGCATTCCATTCAATAAAAATGAGTATATCCCTATTATCAGAATTAAAACAAAACACAGTCATGACCATATGAGCATGTAGAATATATAAATAGAAACCTTAACAACACAAATACAAAAAAAAACCAACCAAAAAAGTAACGTTGTTACCTGCATCTGATCTAATATATAAAGTTTCGTGAACCATAAAACTAATATTGGAAATGAAGGTGACTAATTCTGACTTGACTTTTTAAAAGTAGGTTTACACTTCGGGATGGGGGTCATTTTTACAACTCCCTCTGAGCGCGGCTTTGTATGATCATTATACGCAAAACTGTAGCTATATTTATTACTTTATTACAACACTATTAATGTAATTGGCCATTGCGGAACCACAACTGAAACTTTAAGACAACTTAATATAATACAAACATTACTGTATATATCGTGTTATGTACATGATCATTGTTATAACACTCCCGAAACGCCTTTTCTACAACCTTACTTTGGTTACAGATAAATACACTCTGGAATGTTGTAGCAATTCAACATAAACAACGTTGATTCATCATAAACAAAAATCAAGTACTTGTTTTGGCAAGTGCATTGTAAAAGAAACTGCCCGGAATACATTGGAAAATGTTGATTGTTTTCATAGGAATATACATGGGGATGATTAATTTACAGGTTTAAAAATCACCCTTTTTTCTTCCAAATGTATTTAAATACGATTGGTTTTAGTACTGCTGTACGTCTTGGTATTAGAGCCATGACAAAATCGACATTATAGACATGTTAGAAACGTTAGAAATAACAAAAACAGTCTAGGAACTAATTAAAATTGCGAAACAAATAAAAATGAATATAGATAATACAAAGTATGTTGAATACAAGAAATAAAAAAGTAAACAAAATATATACCAATATCGATTCCTTTAGGAAACTAAAACCATCAAGGACCATATCAACTGAAATAAACTAAAGAATACAGATACAAATCATAACGATATGCAATCTTGCTGAAAACTGTAGTATACAGTTAAATAAACACTGCACACACACACTAGTGGCCATATATATTAGGAAAGCAGATATGTATCATCAATACCTAGTTCAAAGAAAAAAGTTACTTTGTCATCTTTTGAATATGATACAACCTTTATGAGCAGTCATCTCAAAGTAATATTGCTCCAATGATATTCTTCCGCCTATATAAAATGAATTAAAGAAACTCACAAATCAAAGGAAGCCAATACCACAAACCTTAACCTTAACTTTTATTCATTTGATTTGTAGCAATACAACAGTAACAGTTTTCATACAAACTTATAATAACAAAAAATATCCGCTGCTTTAATGTTTTATGTACAAGATCGTTGTGGTAATACAACTAAGTTTTCATACAAACCTTATAGTCGTGAAGTTATTACCTAATGAACATGATCATTGGAGCAATAGAGCTGAAACAGTTTTCAAACAACCTTGCAATAAAACAATGTACCATCGTAAATTATTATGCTATCATATATACATTAACTTGATTGTTGTAGCCATACAACTTGAACTGTTTTCATACAAATTTATAATAACGCATATATTCATTTCAGTTATTTCTTAATGTACAAATTCAATTCAAATTCAAACTTTATTGATTTCAATCCAAACAGATAGGATCATTCTCAATTTTTTGTACATTGGATAACAAATTTCAAAATTATAGTGTAACATAGATAATTGAGTGTAAAGATAACAATAAACAGGAGAACATGATCATTGTAGTAACATAAATGAAAAGTCCTCATACAACCTTGCAATGACGAACATATCTTCTGTAATTAGTATCATATATATGATTATTGTTGCAATAGAGCTAAAACAATATTCATACAACTAAGAAAATATCTCCTGTAAATATTATCCTATGCATATGATTATTGTAGCAACAGAACAGCAAATTTTTCTTTCAACCTTGAAATAAAGAACATATCCTCTAAATTAATTAATAAAACTTGTATATACATGCTAGTTGTAGCCATACAAATAGAACCGTTTACATACAACCTTCTAATAACGCATATATTCATTTCAGTTATCACTTAATGTACAAATTCAATTCAAATTCAAACTTTATTGATTTCAATCCAAACAGATAGGATCATTCTCAATTTTTTGTACATTGGATAACAAATTTCAAAATTATAGTGTAACATAGATAATTGAGTGTAAAGATAACAATAAACAGGAGAACATGATCATTGTAGTAACATAAATGAAAAGTCCTCATACAACCTTGCAATATGACGAACATATCTTCTGTAATTAGTATCATATGTATATGATTATTGTTGCAATAGAGCTAAAAAAATATTCATACAACTAATAAAATATCTTCAGTAATTATTATCCTATGCATATGATTATTGTAGCAACAGAACAGAAACTTTTCAAAAACCCTTGCAATACAGAACAAATATCCTCTTAATTTAATAATAAAACTTGTACATACATGATTGTTGTAGACATACAAATAGAACCGTCACCATACAACCTTTTAATAACGCATATATCTATTTTAGTGATTACCAAGTGTACATATGAGCAGTCCTCATAAAACCTCGCAATGAAGAAAATATCTTCTGTAGTTATTGTCCTATGTACATGACCATAGTAGCAATACAAACGAAACACTAGTCATATAGCCTTATAGTAGAAACAATTTGGTATGTCATTAGTGTCTTATTTACATGATTATTCTAGCTATATACTGAACAGTTTTTAATTTATTGTATCTATTGAATCATGTGCAATATCATTGTAGCAATGGAACTTATACAGTATTCATACAATAAAGAAAAATTCTTCTGTAAGTAGTATCTTATGCATAAGATTATTGTAGCAACAGAACAGCAACATTATCAAACAACCTTGCAATAAAGAACGTATCCTCTGAAATTATTAAGCTACCTTATTTACATGATTGTTGTAGCCATACAAGTAGAACCGTTTTCACACCACCTTATAATAACGCATACATTCATTTCAGTTATTACCAAGTGTACATGATCGTTGTAGTAAAATAAATGAGCAGTCCTCATAAAACCTCGCATTGAAGAAAATATCTTCTGTAATTATTGTCTTATGTACATGACCATAGTAGCAATGCATATGAAACACTAGTCATACAACCTCATAGTAGAGACAATTTGGTCTGTCATTATTGTCCTATTTACATGATTATACTTGCAATATAAACTGAACAGTTTTTTATTTATTGTATTTATTGATTCATGTGCAATATCACCGTAGCAATAGAACTTAAACAGTATCATACAATAAAGAAAACTACTTCTGTAAGTATTATCTTATGTACATGATTATTGTAGCAACAGAACTGAAATAGTATTCATACGAACTTACAATAAAACCAAATATATTCTGTAAATATTATCACATATATAGGATTATTGTAGCAATAGAATTGAAACGGTATTCATACAACCTTACAGTTAAGAAAACATCTTCTGGAAATATTATCGTATGTATATTATATTCTAGCAACATAACTAGAACAGTATCCATACAAACTTATAATAAAGAAAAATATACTGCAATTATTATCACATGTAAATGATCGTTGAGGAAACGAAACTAAAACAGTATATTCATACAGCCTTACAATATAGAAAAATAACGTTTGTAATTATCATATGTAAATGATTATTGTAGCAATAGAACTGAAACAGTCTTTATACAATTATTTAATTACGTTCTTATGCAAATAATTATGCACTAATTTTCTATCAATTTGAAGTAATTTTCCAATTGTATCCCTGTATTTTACTGATTTTTTCAATCTGTTAAAGTCACGCAATTATTCATTTTTTTAACAACCTATTGCAACTATTTTAATAGCCGTCTCTGGTTACAAACACGATCCGTTAAAAAGCATTGAATATCTAGAGGAAATATTATTATTGCATGTACATATTTATATATATCTTTATATTTTAAAATTTTACTATGAACTGGAACGAATTTTTAATTTATATCATGTAATGTTTGATTTCACATGTACTATTGTATTTCAATGTTTTTATCAAATTGTAAAAAGTCACACAATTCAGCCTTCGGGCTGTGAGATGATTTTGAATAAAACAAACCATTTTTATTATTGCAGTAACAGAATTGAAACAGTATTTATACAACCTTACAATAAAGGAAATATTGACTGCGATTATTATCTTATGTACATCCATTTTTGAAACAGTATTCAAACATCCTTACAGTAAACAATATCTTCTGATAATATTGTCATATATGTAAATGATTATTGTAGCAAAAGAACTGAAAAAGTATTCATACAACCTTACAATAAACAATAACCTCTGATATTATTACCATATGTAAATGATTATTGTAGCAATAGAACTCAAACAGTATTCATACAATAAAGAAAACTTCTTCTGTAAGTATTATCTTATGTACATGATTCATACGAATTTACAATAAAAAAAAAAATATTTTGTAATTATCATCACATATATATAGGATTATTGTAGCAATATAACTGAAACAGTATTCATACAACCTTACAATTAAGGAAACATTGACTGCAATTATTATCTTATGTACATTGTCATTGTTGAAACAGTATTCATACAACCTTACAATAAACAATATCTTCTGATATTATTATCATATGTAAATGATTAATGTAGCAATAGAACTGAAACAGTATTCATACAACCTTACAATAAACAAAGTATATATACTGCTATTGCAATATGTTTATTATTATTGTAGCAGCAGAACTGAAACAGTATTCATACAAACTAACAATAAAGAAAATATATTCTGTAATTATTGTAATATGTATATGATATTGTGGCAACAGAACTAGAACAGTATTCATACAAACTTATAATAAAGAAAATATATTCTGCAATTATAATATCATGTACACTGTCATTGTTGAAACATAACTGTAACAGTATTCAAACAACCTTAACATAAAGAAAATATTTTCTGCAATTATTGTCATATGTATTTGTTTTGGAGTATGCTGCTGTATGGATCAGAGGCATGGACTCTGAGGTCGGCTGACATCAAAACGTTTGAGAGTTTTGAAATTCCACTGTGGAGGAAGATGGCAAAGATAAGTTGGGTGGATAAAGTGACAAATGGTAAAGTTTTACAGAGAGTGGGGGAAGAGCGGAAGTTTGCAACAACATGAATGACAGGAGAAATAAATTGGGCATGATGAATTCTGCTAGATATCATTGAGGGAAGGATGGAAGGAAAAAGACTAAGGCCTACCAAGCACGTGTTTCAAACAGGAAGTTATTTTACACCCCCACACACACAAACCTATAAATGTTTACCACTCTAAATACTCCATATCTTAACCGCCTTCTTAACCGTGAAATATAATTACAAAATAAATCATTATCATATGTAGCTTAACTACGTGACTCCAAGCAGCATTGGGTAGGGAAGAAACAGCATTTTCGAGATTCAGGCTGAGAATCATGCATACTTAGAATACATGTTTCTCAAGACGTACGCTGCTCAACTGAATGCATAAATTAATTACAAGTGATTCCCTTCTTGGTCGTGGGAAGATAATAAACATTTCACTGACAGGGTTGCCTACTTCTTTGACTCCCATACTTGTCTGACTTGTGCAAAGCGCCTCCTGCTACTTACTAAACCGGAATAGATAAGAAAGAAAATTAAATAGTTTGAGTATTTTGACGTGTTACAAACTGATGGTTCACAAAAGAAAGTTGGGGAACAAAAGAAGGAATTCAGCAATTCGAATATTTAGATAAGCTACTCACTTATGGTTTACATAACGAAAGGGGAAGAAAATAAATCAGGAATTCTTTTATTGAAATTTAATCCTGAAAGAGTGGTAACGTTCATTCACTTTTGAAGCTGTTGTCGTTAAAAATTTACAGCCATTGTTTAAGGTAGCGCTCCCAGGGATTTGGAAGCATTGTGGTTCATTGGTGGCTCTGGACTATGAGACGCCAAAGGTCAATCAATGTTGGCGTTCCATACTGGACTATAATGTGGGAGGTCCCACGTTATAACCTAGCTGGGTGCTCACAATATAGGACAAGTTTGTCTCCCCAACTTATAATGTTCCTTTCGGTGTGTATTAAATGGGTACCTAACCATGCTTGGGCAGTATTCGAAATAGTTCGAGCACATACCAGATCGTTTCGCTGAATACTATAAAGCTTAGTGCCTTTGGCTATGGTTTATTAGAAGGGAGTCCGGAAATTAATTATCGTTTCCATCTTTCTAACAATAAAAGGTAACTGTTTAGTCTTACAAAGCTCGATGAGTAGAATACCGTACTTACGGTCGGGTAGGATGACCTCAGCTGCGTGGCCTAATCCAGCATTTTGCAATGCCAGATGAAGTTCATCTACCTGCTCACTAGGTCGAACCTGTCGTCTCCAGTCACGTAGCATCTCACCAAAGCCCGACCTTGAGACACTCTCAAATGACACGTCTGCTGGGTCGTTGTATTCCTCCATAGATGAAGAAGAGAAGCCAAGCTGGTAGCCAAGGGACTTAAGTCTTTTGTTGTATGGATCACATCGGCCATGGTCTCGAGAAGATTGTTGGATACATACTGCAATCGCCCGTGCCTGTAGGTAAGTAAATTCATAACATTCGGCGGGGGATGAAAACATAGAATATATATAAATAAATTTAAATAGAATACAAGCTGATAGAGGTTTGGTAGATTCCTTTGTAAAATATTGACAGGAATCATTGTCCTTAGATAAATCACCATCATCACAATTAATCCATACATCAAGAATAGACTAACAAAAACTGGTTGTCGATCAGTAGCTTAAGTCTAATGTCTATTCTGAAAAAAATATCGTGATTTGGATCTGTGCCGTGACTTTGAATCGGACTTTGAAAAGTAGTATTTTCATGGACTTTGTTACAATATAAATGATGGTGATGATGGCGTTTTCCCGACAGCTTCTTGGACAGGTGAAAGCGATCCCAAAGAACGACGTGGTGTTGGTCATTGGTGACTGGAATGCCGAGGTGGGAATTGATGCGCACCCACATTGCAATGGAATGCAGGAAGATTTAACCTCGGAGAAACGAATCGTAGGCGAAAGATGCTGCTGGAATTCGCCAATTTTTAGGACCTTATTCCGGTAAACACCCTTTATCCCCAGAAAATGTCATGAGAAGCTACATGGCACTCACCAGATGGTGAAACACAGAACATGATGGACTAAACCATGATCAGTCGACGTTTCCTGTCAAGTGTAAACCCTGCTCAAACCAGGTCATTCACTGGAGCTGACATAGGGAGTGACCATAATTTGGTAATGACCTCAATTAGGTTGAAGCTTAACAAACCTAAGAAAAAAGGGGTCAACAAGAATGAAGTTCTGTTTGGAAAAGTAAAAGATCCTGGCATTGCTAAAGAATTAGAGGCTAAGATTAGAGGAAGATTTGCTCCACCTCCATTTGCAGACACAGATGCTGAAATCTTCTACAATGAGTTGAAAGAGCAATTCATTGCCGGTTCTTGGGAGAGCAAGGGTCATGAAAAACAAATGGATGACCAATGAGGTGTTGTAGTTGTGTGACAGGCGCAGTGAGTTGAAGAAGGAAAGGTAATTCAGCGATGCTGACTGTCAAGCATATTATAGAGAATCCATCAAGGCACTTAAGAAAGCAACCAAAGAAGCCGAAGAAAAGTGGATCAATGACCAGTGCAAAAACGTCAAAAATAACACAAATGTAACAACACTGCAGCCGCCTTTCAAACAATAGGAGACCTATATTAGAAGGAAAGGAACAAAAATTACAGTTAGACCCAGGCTACAGTAGACAGAAAAGCAGGCTGTTCGGGGTAGGTGGAAGGGATACTGCGAGGAACTCTTTGATTACCAAGTAACAGATCAGAAACTGCTAGATATGCTGAGGTCAGTCACAGTTACTGAGCAGAAGAAACGTCCACCAATTCTTCAGTCTGAGGTTGAAGAAGCTGTTAAAAGCTTAACAGATGGAAATTTACGGGGTATAGACAATGTTCCTATAAAATTTCTGAAATTTGAAGGGCAACCCATAATTGAGGCAAACAAAAAGCTTTTCAACAAGGTGTGGAGAACTAGTGCATGACCATCTGCTTGGACAAGGTCAAACATCACACCACTCTCAAATAACGGGTAACCTCAAGTATTGTAGCAACTACCGTACAATCAGTCTGATAAGTCATCCCAGTGAGATACTCATGAAGGTTATCCTCAATATACTCAGCTAACAAGCATAAATAATCATGGCAGAAAAAAGGCAGAATTTAGGATAGGCCACAGCACGTTGCATCAAATATTTAATCTCCGGATTCTAAGTAAGAAATTCAGGATTGACAAGTAGGCACTCTTTCATAATTGGTAGACTTCATGAAAGTATTCGACCGTGAATGGCGAGATGGAATGATGAGGATTTTCCTCAAGTTTAACATCAGCAAATGCATCGTTAATGCAATTGAGGCCCTTTACAGTGCATCTCACAGTGCTGTCCTAGACGGAGATGAATTGAGGGATTGGTTTCCTATACCAAAGTTGGCGTCTGGCAAGGTTGTTTGCTTTCACCCACCATTTTCAACATTTTCTTCGACATATCATGACAGAAGCTCTTGAAGGCTTAGAGGGTTAAGTCAGGCATAGGTGGAAGATCTGTTACCAATCTGAGATTCGCTGATAAAATCGACCTGATCGCTGCAACACCAGATGAGCTCATTTCCCTCATAAGACAACTATAAAAGATGTATGGGCATGGAAATCAGTCCTGAGAAAAGCAAGATTCTAAAGATGGGTTCCGATGAGAATGGAAGTGTTAAGATTGGAAGAGAACAACTTGAAACCATTGATCAATTCAAGTGTATAGGGTCAACTACCACAGAGCATGCTAAATATTGCTCAGGAAGTAAACATTACCTTTGCCACATGTGCCCTTGGAAGTCTGAAACCAAGATGGAATGACTGGAGCATCACAATGACATCTAGATTGAGCTTGTTGAGAGCACTGGTAACATCAGTGATTCTATACGGCTGTGAAACATGGACACTGAATGCAGAGATGCACGAGTGAATCAATGCTTTTGAGATGAATTGTATGAGAAGGCTTCTGCATACATATCCATTACACCTCGCATACGTCCAACAAGAAAGTGAGAGGGATAATGGAGAGTTATAAAGGGAAGACGGTCACCTCATCACAATTTCGAAAAGAAGACAGCTTCAGCGGCTTAGGCATGTCACTAGATGGAAGAATAGCTTGTCAAACACCATCTTGAATGTAAGGATGAACCGATGGGAGAAGAAAGAGGGGCAGACCAACTAGGACATGAACTGATAACATCAAGCAATGGACGGAATATCATTTTAGCAGCTAACTAGAACAGCTGAAGACAGGAAGTTATGGAGAAGCTGTGTCTCAAGGTCCATTTCATTGCAGCCCTAGTGGCCTCCAAGCTATAGGACATAGATGATGGATGATGATGATATTCGTTTACTTACGAATCTGTGTGATCGACTGCATAATCCGGATTATCTGCATTAAATGGAATAAAGAAATACAATAGGACTAAGGGGTTAATTTTTTCAGTATTCGGAATTGCTATGAATTAAATATAAATACATGTGTTTTGAGAGATAGTTCCACAATTCAATGGTTTAAAACAAAAAAATAGAAGAGTTTTTGTTCTTCGCCAAAACCACTATCTCCATTACAGAATATACGAGAATGAAAACATATTTGTTAGAAACAGATTCGAGTTCTGAACAGGGCTACCCTACAGCTATTCTTTGATACTTTCTTTTTGGGCATCTAGTATGTGCTGTATTTCAGATTTTAAAGGACATTTAAATAATTTTTATTGAATGAGCAGAAAAACAGAGATACATTTGAGCAACATAAATGAAAATATGCATTGAATTTGAGGTAACTATTTACAGAAATGACTCATGTACGGTCTTTGAGATAAATGATTACAATAAATGACTTATATAGGGTATTCAAGGAAATAGGATACAGAAATGACTTACCGGTATGTAGGGTCTTTGAGGTAACTAGTTACAATAATAGACTTATGTAGGGTCTTGAGGTAACTGGCTACAGGATGGACTTGTGTAGGATCTTTTAGGTAACTAGATACAATAAATGACTTATGTAAGGTCTTTGAAGTAACTGGCTACATCTGGTGAAGTGAAAGATACATAATATCCTACGTCCTGATAATATATGCTTACCTTCTATTGAAATGTTGAACTCTCGTTCTGCACGTGTTGCTGACCCTTGTAGTATGTCGATATGGCCGTTCTTCTTTCCTTTCTCTTCAGGAGAGAACAGAAGCTCGAAGTTAAGAGGGCTGCACTTTCCACTTATTATACTCTTGATGGGAATCTTGTTTTGAATATCATGGGAATAATAATATGAACGATGATAATATTAATGATAATGATAATTATAATAATAACGGCAAGAACAATAACAACAACACCAATAAAAAATAATAATATGATGATAATAACAATGATATAATACTAATAATGAAAATAAACACGACAACATTGTGTAAGCATGTGCATGTGTTGTGTGAGGGAGAGAAAAGATCGAGAGAGGGAATATATTTGATTTGTGGAGATCCTCCAATTTCTAAATAAGGAAGATGTCTGATCATTCAATGACTGTTTAAGAAAAAAAGTGTAACTTCAAGTAAGCTGATTGTTGCATTTATGGAAAAGAAGGTCATGTATAGATGTCGTCTTGAAAAGAACATGTATATCTGGAAACGAAGTATACAGGTCTGTAAAAGAATTGAAAAAACCAGCTTCTAGAATGTACATCCAAAGAGTTAAATTATAACTCCTTGGTCGACCACTATTCTTCAACAGACGTAATAGAATAAAATTCAGGCATATTTACCATTCTTTTGTTTCTCTTCGTCCCGTCGTCGAACAAAATCTTTAAGTCCCTTTCTTTTGACTCTATAGAGAACGTGAATTCCTTCAGGACTTGGCAGTAGGGTACAGAAGAATTTTTTTCCTTCCTCGTTATATTCTGGAATATGACAAATATAACCCAAATCTAGAAATTGCAAAATAATTAGATTTTACGCAGGTCATTAACCTCAACTATAGTAGGTTTGCTTAAAAAACATATACATTACCTTTTCTTACACATATGTAAAGTTCATTTCGATTTTTGACGTAACAATTAAATGGTAGAAATAAAATTATAATTAAATAAGTAGTATTAATCAAGAGTTAGGTCCCAAAATATGTTACTTATCTGATTCATTTTCTAATATCCACTTGAGTGATATAGTCGATAAATGCAACAATAGTGCACTTAAGCTTGATATTCACCGTAAATATCAGTTAATAGGCCTACCAGGCCATTAAAATTGATGTAGTTCCAAAACATGCTATATCCATATTTTAATGACCTCCCCTGGAAAGGCTAATCACAAAACTCGACGCCATGTATGCACGGTAGATTTATGTACTGATCCCCACTTACCATCTGATACAGCAAGCATCACAGTAAGATAATGTACAAGATTACTCGAAATGTCACTGTAGATACTTCGTGGATGTCATAGTCCAGCATACAAATTTTAAACCTTAAAGTACTGCCCCCCCCCCTTCACACGTGCTACCACAATATGTATTGTTCCATGAAATAACATATTTGGCATGAATTCTGATGATATAAATTTCCTGAGTAGTCTCTACTCCAGACTAAGTTTATTTTTTCTTCCATCCCGTATTTCAACACAAAGCCAGAATTTGAACAACTTTTATCGATTTAAGCAGGCAAAATGAAAACATTATAATTTCTGGACAAGAGTTATGAAAATGGCCGTTATCTGTAGCCAAGCAATGTTGATGTAAAAGGAAAAGTGTTTTTCAAACACATACAGTGCATATTAGAAATAATACCTATACCAGAACAAAGCTCCTCGACAAGCCTCTCTTCTCGCCTTTACATCCCTCTACCTAATCAATCCTCCTTCTATTCTGCTCCCCTTCCTCATTCATCCTTCTAACTTCCATCATCTGCCTCCCCTATAAACCATATCCTTCCCTCTTTTCCGCCGTCTTTTTTTAAAATCCATCCCATTTCTCCTTCTACTTTCCTTCCCACTCCACTCCCTCCTCACTTTTCCTCCTTCCCAAGACTCATCACTTTCTCTCCCTTCCCTCCCTCTCTTTTTTCTTAATAATGCTCTGATATTGTAGTCTGAAAGTCAGAACGAAATTCTAATGAAACGTTCTTTGGTGAATTGTAAAGTATTACCATAGGCCTTGCATAACTTAAAGAGTCCGCAGGGGCACCTTTTAATAAATACAGTATCAAATGGTGTCTGCAAAAGATAGATATAGATTATATGATATAAATACCTCTTTATAGTTCCTATAAGGATGATGTATGTACACACGTAGAGTTGGTTCCTCTGCAGGAGTCATGAAGAGAGGCTGGAAGACTACACATCTCAACTGGAGTCCTTGAAGATCGGTCGATGACAGAGCCCAGACTTGAAGATGACGTGTACTAAACGTGATCTTATCTTTTAAGATTTGTGACGGAGTCAAGCTCCTGCGACCGAATGTTCCTTTTAGTTAAAGAAAATAAAGATTTAAACATATTGATTATACTATCTTACTCCCTGATGAAATAGGCTTGTACAATATTCATAATTAGTAGAGTAGGAATTAATTTCGACTCAGTTCATGTTCTGATATTTGACTTAATTCAAGCCTTGTACAGCGAGTCGATTCAAATGGCATAATGGTACTTTTTCTTTATTATCGAGAAATCATTCAATACTATAAACTTTGACCAGCTTATCATTCTAAAAATAGATTCTCATGACGGAAAGGTTATTATATTTGATATTTGAAATCAGCTATTTACCTCATTTGTCAAATTATAAGGATTCAAATATCGAGTAATGAAGTTTACTTTTCATTTCAAGAGAACATAATCAAAACATGTCGATAAATTTGTACCTGGTCCTGTTTTTGTGTACAAGATAACAGAAGAGTCGTCTTTACGTTCATGGTGATTGGTACAGTGTGATAGTACTACCGTGGCAGGCTTGAGCAGTTCTTGTGTCAGAGAACATTCTATGGCTGGAGTAATGACTACCTCACCCTCCCGTACAGGAAGCCTAGGAGTATCATGAGTTGGGACGCGAAGAGTTACAACTGATCTCATCCCTTTAGGTATAGCTCCTTCAGGGATAGATACGGCAATACCAAGTTTATCAAGGATCAGTTCTCCACCCTTGTGATCAATGATGCCTTGCGAGATGAAAGGCATATAGCTTGGTTGGCGTTTCATGGCTAAGGAAGATAAGAAGGAAACAAGTTATTGATAATCCCTATATGAAACATGAAGCAAATAAACTACAGTTCACCTATATATTAAGTTGTGCCAATTTCTGTTCATAGTTATTTCCAAGGCAGTCCATTTTGGGTGATTTAGCTGTTAAGTGATTGGAAAACAAGGGTGTATTAAAACATGTTTGAAGGGGTTTGAATAAAAATGTTACAATCATCTTGAGTCAGGATTTGATTCGAGTAAAAAAAGAAAAAAATGATAATCTCGCTTTTCCAAATTTATTTTCTTAGAACTCTGCTGTATTGAGTAAAGTATGGTCAATGTTTTAAAAGATAGAAATCATAGGCAAAATCTCCAGGATGTTCCTGCATAATTCAAACAAGTTAATTTGTTGGTATACTGCGCTTCTTAGGTCTGAATGATAACTGGTGAAGGGATAATTTCCATTCCATTGCGTGTTTCCCCATCTAGCAACACGGCTTATGATTAGTCCTTCTTAATAGAAGTTAAAAGTACACAGACCCCTGTCGATTTTATGATTTTTATCTGAAGAGGGAATGTGGGTTTCTTTTAATATAGTCAGGCAATAATAAGTAAACATAATGAATTTGTCAAACATTTTTATTCTTCCACTGATCAAGTAGGCCTACACACTTTAATGTAATGTGAACGGAGTAGTGAAATGAAATTACCTTCTGCTATCTTGACTGCTGCATCGTTGAAACGGAAAGCCTGAGCAACATCTAGAAGCCTCTCTCTTGTCCCACCTTGGTGTACCCATTCTTTTAGCATCTTCAGAGTACTACGGCCAATCATGTGAGGCGGGAAGGTCACAAATTGGCTCATGATCTGCAAGACGCCAGAAGGTTTAACATTCAGGTGATGACACAAGTCCACTAGGTCTGTCTTGGATCCAATGGATTTTGAGATTTCTTCACGGCCTGTGGACAATGAAAAAAATGAAAATATCAATAGGAAGGAAGGAAAATATCCGTGCTAATGCAAATAGCATAATGATGGTGACGAATGAGGACATTGACGGCGTCTAAAACAGTGCAATAAACTTTAACACATTAAAGAATGTAGGGACAAGCAAAGAAACCAAAAAGAGTGTTTATGATTTTTAGATACATGTTAATACAAATATTTACCTACTGAAAAAAAAATCTTCTGTAATTATGTACAACCTATTGCCTTAACGCTAATAAATGCAATTAATGGAATGAGAAAAAGAACTGAAATTGCAAGTTTGAAGTTGAAACTTTTCTTTGTAAGGGTAAAACTGATATTTTCTTGTCAACACGATAGCGATTAAACCCAGCCTTGTGATTCCAACGAACCTGTTTTGACATCTGGGATGTGAAACTCAGAGAGAAGCTTAGCAAACTCATCTTCTTTTTCTTCTTCTTTCAAACTATTCCACCAACTGTCTACGAGCTGTCGTGCGATCTTATGGAGTGCTGACGAACCGGGTAGATCGATGAATCCAACAATGAGGTCATCATTTACACGGAGGGCTTTCCCAAGTAAACATGCTAGTGACAGATTTTTCACTGGAAGAGCGACGCTGCAAAGCTCTTCTGTGTCTGGTACTCCACCATGTCGGTCAAGGTCCTGAAGAGACTCCGCAAGTTTTCCCGGAGTTCCACTGGGAACATCATCTTTGAAGAAATATGATTCGTTGGTTTAAAATAGACCATTTTTAAAACATTGTATTTACTAAAACTTGTTTTGTTTGTTTGTGTAGACCGAGTTTGGTTTCAGGCATTTTATAACATTGGATATCCATACCGATTTGCTATTGCACTAATTGGTAAAGGAAGATTATCAACTCCTCTATTTTTACACAGTCCCGATATCACTATTGTGATGACATTAACAGTACATGGAGGTTAACAACTTTTATGATTACATAAACATGCATTGACCTATAAATTGTGCATCTACTTACCAAACATTTCAATGATCTCCATATCTTCAGGCCCACAACTAGGTTCACTTAGTTTTGTCTTTTTCACAGGAGTTTGTTCTTGTTTACGAGAACTACCTTCGTCTGAAAATGAAGACACGTCATTACCGAAACGTATACATATAATCTAAAAAGGAGTCGCTTTTAAATCATTAAATCATTATTAAATTTGAAGTAAAGGACTGTTAAAGTCTAAACTTCATAACACGACATGGAATTCATGAACACCTTAGTTATTTCTGCACATCTATAGAGAAATATATTGTCCCAATAAATGGTGTCAAAGGTCCCAATGCTCAAGAGAGTGTAATATGGTTCCCATTTAGTGTACATGTTATTGCCTTTCGGGTAGTAGTCTATTTAAACTGGTACATGTGGCCTTGTATTCTTCATTTGCAGTTTCATGTATAGGGATAAATCGTGTTCGTCCACAAAATAGTATGCATGGTTATTCTTATCCTGTGAATGTTTTCCTCCACGAAGCCCTCTGTAAATAAAAGAAATACTGAAAGTCGTTTTACATAATATGAGGCATAATTTTAATCGTTTTACCTAAATCTTCTAGGTTCTCCACCTTTGGTACTGCATTGACAGACTCCCAAACAAGTTTTAAAGTCTGAGTTGCTTTATTCCCTGATGTTTGAGATGCTTTCCACTTAGAAAGCATTTGGATGTTAGCGTCTTTCCTGTTAGACAGTGTCCGGTGTTGTATGTGTTCAAGCTCTGTCTTATTGAGACCCAGTTCCCGCCGAACTCGAAGAACTGCTCTGGTTTGATCTTTCGGGAGAATGCAAGAAGTGTCTTGTCCGGGACTTCACTGTTGGATGAAAGAAATGTCATTTGCACCAGGGGGAAGACATTTGTATATATATATATATACACGTGTGTGTGTGTCAGTGGCGGATCCAGGGGGGCCCGGGCCCCTCCCTAGGAAAAAAACAGGTAAAAACACCCTTTTTGAGAAAAAGAAGATGGGCCCACCCTGGCGCCCAAGGGGGGGGGGGGCGCAAAAAAATCACCCTTCCCGTAGGGAAAATTTTTTTTCGGGTGCAAAAAAAAAAAAATTGTAGTCACTACCCCTGGCGCCCAAGGGGGGTTGAAAAAAATTACCCTTCAGGGAAATTTTTATTTTTTTGCTCACTACCTACCCCCACTGAGCGAAAAATCGACCGGCACGATTTTCAAATTTTCGCACGAAGTGGGCCCCTTTTTAGGCCCCCTCCCTTGCCGCCGGCTGGGTCCGCCCCTGGTGTGTGTGTATGCGTATACGCATGTATAAATTCAGTTTCCTTTGCCTTTCTTCTCCCTCTCTTCTTACTTTCCTTCCTTTTTTCTTTATTCTTCTTTTCATTCAGCGTCATTTCTAACGTTATTAATTTTCTAGTTTATGCAATCTTGCGGTAAGACCACCATATTCCTTCGAGGAATGCATAGTATTTCTATACCACTTCTATATGTATTTAATCCAATGTCATTGAATTTTTAAATTGTATCATGTACTTGGATATCAATATTAAACTATACACAGAGACAGTGCCATTCGAATTATAGACTCACCCAGCAGAACCGATGTCTGATGCACGTAGATCAAGCGAAAGGAGACGAGATACATGTAAGGATATAAGGAAAGAAAGAGAAGACTATTTTAAAACTTGATAGCTGATAGCACGGTTGGGTTAAAATTGCTCTTTCTCTCTTTCTTTATCTCTGTCTCTCTAATCCATCACGATTTTTCTGAAGTGTTTGATATGATTGACCAGCGATATTTAAAACAACTAGATAATTTTCGAATGAGTAAAAGGATACATATATTTTATATTATATTTCTTTGAACATATTGCCACTGGTAAAATATCGCATGAACTGTAAATTCTTGATGTTCTATCCTTTTCTGCTGGAACTATACATACTATATATTTTTTTTGCAACACGAGACTATGAGATGAAGGGACACAAAAACCAAAACTAAATATTTTAAGAGATCGTCGCGCATTCATAAAATTACAAGAATAATTTGAACCTCAGTGGCTTTTCATTTGTTTCACTGTTTCCTTGTTTGTTTGGTTGAATACCTTGTGGTAGTGTGTAATTGGGTTTTTACAGACGTGTATCAATCAGATATGATTATTTACATCTGGGGACCGACCTTTAACGTCACCATCCGAAAGACGTGACTCAGTTTCGAACCTGCGTCCTCGGCTGAATCAGTTTGTAACTTCCACTGTTAGCTGGATTACAGGCGCACGCCACAACGCCTAGTTGTGTGTCTTGTGGTAGACATTTACCTCTGTTTTTATACCCTTTTGGAATATATTGACTTAATCACACCCCTGTATTTCCTTTTTTGTACCATATTTTACTTGTTTTTATCCTATTGACACCACAATCAATAACGTTAATCTCGTAACAAAATAAAGTGGAAACGAAGGGTTGAAAGAAAGTTAGATTGTCATCGGCGAACCTTTAATCTCCATCTCTTCAGCAGGTGAGTCTAAAGATTTCATAAGTGAAAGTAACTTTTCCTTTGCTTCTTGACCAGAGGCTTGCGCCTGTCGCCATGTTACCAACATGTCATAGCTGGCCAGCTGTCTGTCTCTGAACCTCTTGTATTCTATGACATCCAATTGTTGAATTGGGAAACCGAGAGCTACCCCCAGATCATAGAACTGATCCACTGTCATCTTTTCCGCAATGGTGTGGACATCAATATCTTCGACGTCACTCCTCGAGACTTCTTCAACTACCCTGAAAAGCGAGATAGAGGTATTACGTAAATTAGTTTTAATAATGATAATTACAGTTATTATAAAGAACAGCAACAACAGCAATGACAATTTGAATGATAATAATAATACAAATATTACTACTCATTATAATAATACTTCTAATAAATAATAAAAGAGCTCAATTAAAAAGGTTTCTACAAAAAAGCTTAGTAAAATGTTTAAAAAAGAAATACAACAATTTTTTTAAAGCTACGGGATAATGTTACTGACTACTAGGCAGGGGCGGCGGAGCGTCTTACAAAGTGGGGAGGGCACCAACAAAAAAGGCACTTTCTGGGAAAAAAGGGGCACCTACAAAGGGAAACCTCAAAGTGAACATGCACCATTTTTAAACATTTGTGTATACCCCTACATCGTCATTATTGTGATAACATTACCAAGGATGACGTCACTATTTGTTTCTCTCTTTACGTGGTACAATATACTGCTTAAGCAACACACTTTGCAGTTGGGTGTGATGGTCTGAATATCAATCTTCGAGCGAGCGAAAATTTATGAGGTTGCAGTTTAAAGAATTACACCTTATAAAGAGGACACACAAAAAACCTTGATGAGTTTTAAGCAAAATCTAATGAAGAAAGACTAAAAAGATCATTTATGAGTAACATAATTATAAAAACTATAAATGCGAGCGAGCTCTATGGAAAATGATAGAATAAGTGGCTCTAAGTCCCTTTGAATTAGGGGTGCATGTTATGGAGAAAGCAAAAAAAGGCATTTATCAGAAAGGAAACGAAAAGTTGCACGTGTCAAAGTGAAAAGGGCAATTATCAGAGGTGAAATGTGGCACCTCCTACACCTAAAAAGGGACACCTAACAGAGATGAAAAAGGCATTTGTGAGAATAGAAATGGGCACCTATCAGATTTTAATAGGGGCATTTATCAGATGTAAAAAGGGGCATTTTGAAATGGGGAAGGGGCTCATATAAATAAGGTAAAGGGGCACTTATCCGAAGGAAAAGTGCACTTATTAAAAAGGAAAAGGGGCACGAGTCAAAGTAAAAAAAGGGCAAAAAAAATCAAAGGTGAAAAGGGAAATTTTTCTTGCACATGAAAAGAGGCACTCACCAGAGAAAAAGGGCACTGATGAGAATGGAAAAGGGGCGCTTTTTATAAAGGTAAAAGGGCATCTGTCAGATTTTGATAGTGGCAACATTTGGGGGTGAAAAAAGGGGCATTTATGACAAGGAAAAGGGGCACTTTTAAGAAATAAAAAAAGGGTATGTATAAAAAAGGGGCACTTATCAGAGGTGAACAGGAGCGCTCATCAAAGAAGAAAAGAAACGAAAGTGGGCGGTTTTTACAAAGGAAAAGGCGCACTTGTCAAATTAAAACGTGTACCTGTCAGATTTGAATAGGGGCAATTATCAGAGGTGAAGGGGGCACTTCTCAGAGGTGGTAAGGGGGTACTTCTAGTACCTAAAAAGGGGCACTTACCAGAGATGAAAAAGGGCACTTGTGGGAATGGAAAAGGGACACTTATTTCCAAGGAAAAGAGGGACTTATCAGATTGAAAAAGGGGCATTTATCAAAGGTTGAAAGGGAAATTTATGAGAAAGTGAAGGGGAGCTTATGAACAAAATTGGGGGTGCGCTTATCAACAGGAAAAGGGGCACTCATTAGAAGGGGAAGGGACAGTTCTTACAAATAAAAAGGGGCACTTGTCCTATCTAAAAAGGGGCACTTTGGGGGTACCTGAAAAAGTGGGGGGGGGGGCGACTGTGCCCCCTGCCCCCCTCGGACGGCCGCCTCTGCTACTAAGTACAATCAAAGCCAAGCATTCGCATGTTTCTGTGTCTATTGCCTTTCTATTTCGCTGACGCCAAAGTCGTTTGAATTATCAAATAATGTTTGTATAGGTCTACCACTCAGTGAAACTCTGACCCACCAGAAACTTCCTCCAGCTTGCCTCCAAATCTCGTGGGAGGGGGGAATTTTATGATGATTGGGTGATTGACCGAGATCGCAGTGCATGACATAAAAACTGTTCGTCAAACAAGTACACTTTACTCTGGGTGATTCCAACATATATTATTGGGTAAACACCCGGATGGTGTCGAATACCCAGGGAGATTTCACAATTTGGGGTCTTTTACTTGGCTGAAGGGACACCATTTTTGGCCGATGAAATGTCCTATTCAATATCCATGTCAGTTGCTGTCCAAAACTCGCTCAGTGGATGAGAGAGAATTGGGTGGTGAGTTGTGAAGGAGTTTCGAATTAAGACAGAAATCACCTTCCCTACCCCGTCCCTATCACCCCCTACCCTACCCCCATGCTGCTACTAATAAAACATCGATATGAAAGTAAAATTCATGTCATTGGCAAAAAACACTATTCAACGAAAAATCTGCGAAGTAATAATACTGCTCCAAATGCAAGCTTACCGAACGAAGGAAGCGGGTTCTAAAGAAGGTTCATACTTCAGTTCATCTGTGATGTAACGAAATGGGGAAAAGATAGCAATCAGTGTTATGATGTGTACTGACTCAATACGTAACCTTATCATGTTCCAAACCTTCATTTGACAAAGGTACTAAAAAACCTGCAAAATATATCGATATAAAGACAATGATGTATTTCCGACGGGTGTTCACTTTTAGTGGCAACATTTCAAAATGTACTGACTAGTAACATGGCAGCGTACCCTCCCAATAGACCACTATAATATGGGTATATGCTACCGTCCAACCTATGATATTAACAAGGCTTTGTATAATTATGTGTTCATCTCTTTTCAAACATTTTGTTTGACTTAAACTATTTGTAGATTAAGCTTTAAAGGATTTTAAGTACGTGGACATGATCTTTATAGGAGTAAATTCAGCACGATTGCAAAGACTTTGAGGCAATCAACTAGAGCGCATTCCAGTACCCTATTGTAATAATGTGTAGAGAAACCACGCTCATGTCATTGGTATGTATTCACATTTCAATATGTGACGAACAAGGCCATGGAAATTAAACTAGTTCCAGTATTGAAAGTCTTTGCGATTGTGCTATTCTAATTTATTTATAATGCTTTACACCCATACAACACTTTTCAGTTATAATTGGGCTTCATCAGATAATACCATACTGCCCATATCAAATAGAAAGGGATTATATACATACCTGAGTATCTGATTAAGAAAGAAACATATATTGAAACCCCGACCTTTCCAGCCTGTGTAATCGTGATAGTTACTGGAAAATCTGTTTCATCCTCACGCGAAGTCACGGGTAGTAAAATGCTGTGTTTCAGTTTGTTTTGAACATCTTTTAGAGAGAGAACCTTTGGTCCAGATAATAATAATGAAAATCATAAATAATATTATACAACATCTAAGTAAATCCTTGTCATTTGATTGGATGATTGTTGGTCACATGATATTCAATAGATATACCATTGTACGGGCGTGCATTTTTGGTTCTATTCGCCGTAGTACTATTGAACGAGCGTGCATTTTTGGTTATATGCCGACTGTGTACAATGCACACACGTACACACGGTACACACACACACTCTCTGCCCTGCGTGTATCCCATTGTTATATTAGCTGCGCGCATCTGACGCGAAGGCAATCTGAATGTAATCGAGAAGGCCTGACTCCAACCTTAATTTATCTTTAATATAAGGAGCAAAGCATAATTTGTTGAAAGATGTTGTATAAAACAAATAATGAATGTTTTTCATTCGTTCTATAGTGCGAATATTTTCATTCGTTGAAAGATAAACGCTAATTCTATTCAACACGGCTGACGCCTCGTTGAATAGAACGTTAATCTTTCAACTCATGAAAATATTCGTACTATTGAACTCATAAGCATTCATTATTTGTATATTATTGTATTATCCTTATTATAGTAATCATAATTATGATAAACTGGTGATCATGATAATAATTATAAACTAAATAATAATAAAATTATATCAAATATAATAATGATAATAATAATACTCATAATGGCACTAACGAGTAATATTTTCCAATTCGATATATGTACAGGGTGTTATATTTCAAAACCGTGCTGTGGATAAAGAACTAACAGATGTACATGCAGAATATAAACCACTAAAGATAGATTCATATAAGGAACACGAGATATTTGAATGCATGCAGTCTAAAATTATACATCCGCCGTCTGTGCAATTCTCGCTTTCGCACATGTCACCAGAAGTGCTGTGAAATGATATGTCTTCATTGACCTTTGACCTTTGATCTATTCCTTTTAAATATAATCATATCGTCTTCCTATGGGGATACACACTTGGTTTGAGGTTTGAAGCTCATACTTCTAGTGGTTCTTGAAAAACATGTATTGTAATAACGAGGCTAAAACCTGTATTTTCATAATGGCAGAATTTGTAGTCTTCACCTTAAATCGGAATTTATCTCTCCGGGTTCTCTTTCTGTATTATATCACTAAGAACATCATCTTGGGTCACGTTCGTTACTCCCGTGCTTTATTTACAAGCGCAATATCACTCTTCATGGATCCCATAACAATTACTTGGCTACTAATAACTTAACCATCGAATGTTTTTAACATTGAGATATTAGTC
The DNA here is from genome assembly GCA_037976565.1 of Mesocentrotus franciscanus. Classification (NCBI taxonomy): domain Eukaryota; kingdom Metazoa; phylum Echinodermata; class Echinoidea; order Camarodonta; family Strongylocentrotidae; genus Mesocentrotus; species Mesocentrotus franciscanus. Next base: position 26,123,024 of record CP137685.1, on the reverse strand, counting down.
ACTCATCACTTAGCGCTCCATTTAGAAATCATATAGACATGATTCAAGCATGTTACCCTTACCATCCCTATACTAGTCACTCCGAGACTGAGGATCATTTGTGCACCCACGACGTCAAGTTTATGCCTATCAAATATCATTCAGAATTGACTATGTATGACGGAAATAAGGTCAATAATAAAAATTAACAAAATGGCACCTAGATGACGTCACGCATCAGTAATTAAAACAGAATTGTCTTTAACCGTGTCATTCATGTGACATTGAAGCGAACAAAATCCGTACAGAAAGAAAGGACAATAAGATAAATTCTGACGAAATCAATAGGTGCTCTGCTACGCACGCGGCAGATCACCTAAACATGCTATTTCAACTTCATTACCTTCCTTTGCTCAATCTCATCCTGACGAAAGCATGTGACTTGAATGTCACCAGACTTTGTTGCAATACTGATCGGAACTGAGGGATGAACCTTGCGGTATGACTGCCTCTTCTCCCCATCTTGAACCTCCTGTGCGAAAATAGTATTAGGTGCTTTCAATAAACATCAGAAATTGAATCTAATCCATATAGAAAGTAATGTATCAATTAAGTAAAAGTACACTTAATCTTGGAGAGACAAAGCATTCAAAATTTCAAAATATAAATTAAAAGTTTGTCGGAATCGTAATGGCGACAAAGCGATCCTGAGTAATTTAGATTAAGTTCCTGAATGTGTAAATACAGTGGTATAAATGTTTAGAATATAGGTAAACATGGCATGTTTCGAAAAAGGGGGCAGAGGGACAAAGAGGAAGAAGGTTATATAGCGAGTGGAAAGGAAAGAGGATAACTCCATCCCTCCTACACCCTTGCCTCAATCTATGATCTCGTTCCTTCATTTTTTCTACAATTGCATCTAATATTTGTTGTACCCCCGCCAATGATACCAATGCCCTCTCAATGCTTGACCCAATCTACACCGCTAGACAATGCTATGATTCTCTTATGTTGCCGGTGCTTTGTGCTTACCGCGTCCATCCCAGGAAGGTTCGCATGGACATGAAGATGAACTTCAATCTCTTTTCCTCTTTCTATCGTATCTGGGATGTATGGAGTGCACATAAGTTGCTGTCGGATCACCTGGTGTTCGAGAGGAATAAGAACCCACCACTCAGCACAGTGACCAATGTACAACTCAAGGTGTCTCTTGTACATTCTGCAGTATGGTGGTTCGTCTGGTGAGCTGGATGATATAATTCTGGATGTTCTTGGTACATCTAATGTATTAGTGGGTGACAAAACGAAATGCGTTTGTTTTAAGAAGTGTTATTTGGCAATGGAGCCGATTTGTCCTTTAAACTGTATAGTGGCGTCAAATATTTCTGTCAGTAATAATGTCCTTGTGGAGAATAATTACTTCGAATTGTTTTAAGCTAAATAAGCCATTTTAACAAGCACGAATGCTCCCCTTTTACCCGTTTCCCTTTATTTGAAAATTCTACAGAAAAATGGGAGTTGTAAATTCTTCCTCACGACGTTATGGCGCTGTGATGACGACGATACCTTGAACTGGAACTACTACGGAAATTTCAGCGTGCATATTGTCTACTATTTTAATTTCTATTACCTGCAATGGAAACGAAGAACAAAACAGGGCATCGTATACTAAGAATTTATATTTTTATTGTTTTATTTTGCTTTGTTATTTTACCCGACTGCTAGGAAAGCAGTATACTTGTTAAAAAGCAACGAGGAGACAAACAGCTTCAAGTCCTCTTCATTCCACTTGGTAATTAATGACTTAGCAAAGGGCACTAGCACATCGACTGGGTTTCGAACCCGAGACCTCCCGATTACGAGACCAATCTTTACCACTTATCCATATCGCAACTCATCAGTACTGTCCCGACAATGCTTTGATTGGGTTGATGCAAAGGGATCTCAGGGCCTCAAATTCCGTTTACTCCAGCATTAACAACGAGTCAGTTTCAGCATCTGACCAGATGGACTTACCGTTTACAGAATCCCATACATGGGAAATGATGTCTGGTTTCACTTGATCAGGGTTGATGGCCAAGGTAGAGTGTGGTATCCTGATCCTAACAGGTTGGTGGAAGATCATGTTTGGAGGGTCACATCTGATCCCGTAGCAGACCATTGATTCATCATATTGGATGTCAACACTTGGAAGGTCTCGTAAGAGAGTTAAGATGATCTTGCACGGGTCACTCTGATGAACAGCCTCCGGAGGAATAAACATTGATACGCCATGGTCTTCTAGTTCAATTTCCTGACTGGTATTCATTTCGACTTCAACAGAGACGATGGCAGGTGTTGATGGTTCATCTGTTTTTTGTTTAACGTAAGGAAATGACACGATAATGAGAACAGATATAAACAACAAAGTAAATGTGTATGGAGATCGGGATGGTCATTCGAATGAAAAACCAATAATATATTAATATAGTTTTCATCTCAATCTTGTCCACAACAAGAATTGACTTTATTTACAATTCCAAGGGTTGTGTTGATTACCGAAACTCTGATATTTAATACAGGTTTGTAATATTTCAATAAGGGCCTATGATAAATCAATAATGTATTTTCCATATTTCTTTCTTATTTATATGTATCTTTTTGTTTCCTTTGGGGACTCATTCAGCATTTATCTCTCGTATTTGAACCATTGATGTAAAACTTAGAGGTGGTACTACATACAGGAATTAGAATGTAGCGTTCGTAAGGGGTAAGTGGATGAGTTGTGTGCGCGCCAGTAAATTACCCAGACAATAAAATATTAAATTCCTTCTTCTTCCAGATGGGAAACCTAAAATACCACGTTTTAATCATCGCTAGACTTTAATCCGTGACTTAATGGATAAGAAAAACAATATCAGTAGCACTTATTGAGCTGTTATGCCGAAAAAATCTGTTTGTGTTTGAAGGATGTTCTTACCTCGATAAGACTTGATCTCCTCTATAGAAGGTAATCTGAAATTAATTATACGTAAAAAGTGCTTATATCATTTTTATAAAATTTGGGTAGATACCTACCGTGGAAATTATTACTTTTAAAATGAGGCTCTAATCTTAGCATAAGGTGTAAGAAGAAGAAAATAATACATACCTTTGCACCTGGTAATGCAGTCAAATACAACATATAAAGAACTACAGTTAGTATATATCTTATAAACGAATGAGGTGGAAAATGTGAATCGTTTACCTGAGAAGAAGGGAAACAGAGATAGAGTAGTCGACCTTGTAGGCATGAATTAGAAGCCCTGAACAAATTAAGAGTCACAATTGTTAAGTAGAATGTACAATCTAATTCTCCCACTAACACATCTTCTGTAAAATAAAATATTGAATTCTTCAATAAAGCCAATGTAATTGCTATTTTAAAAATGTCCTCCAGTTACCAAATCTCAAAAAAGTAAGATTTTGTATCAATCTTTTGCCTGAAAATTGACAGGGACATTGACATTCCTTATGATATGACAGAATCACCTCGACAAAATCATCTGTCTGACCACTTCGTCCTTGGCATATTGGATTGGTAGATTGCCTCTCTCATCCTTCACATCTAACTTGGCTCCATTCTCTAGGAGATAAAACACCAAGGCCCTCTTAGGAGATAGTTTGCCCCTGTAATACTCATCAGAGATCTATAACAAAAAAAACAAATATGTTTCTTAGCACAGTATCGGTCATCAATAGTGAAGATGGATAAGCATCACAAGCACGGTTTTACGCTGTCTCTTGGATTCACAGTAGTCGAAATCCCTATTTACGTTGTAAACTTCCCCATACACACAAACACACACCCACACATCAACGTACACATCTTCTTGGACCAATCACGGGTATCAGATTCTAGGATTCACTAAAGAATTAGAGGAGCAGTATATGTCAGTCACACTACCATAACGACTCCTGACCATGTAGACTCCAAAGCTGACCAATATTTTGCCGTAATGTATTTTTTTGTTCAGAGTCTCGTCGGTCTCGTTAGTATTACTCACCTTTCTTAGTGTGTCAGTTTCTTGCACAATTTTCTCGCAGTTATAGCAGAGTTTAATGGCTTCATGGAGACATGTCTGTCCGTCAGGTGACTGGATATTGAGATCAGCTCCCTCAGAAACTAACTTCTCAACGGTAAAGGTATGACCGCATTGGATGGCAAGACGGATATCCGTTAAATCATTCTGGTCAAGCTGGATATAAGAAAAATGCAGCATAAAAACTTGAGAATTAAAAAATAATATATTGACAGGTGATCAAGAAAATCGAATAATTCGAGTACTTGTAACTTTTCTATGACGTCTACGAAAGAGGAATGAGGTCTAACTGGAGTTATAATTTGGTATAAATATTAGTGGTGGTAGAAAGGCAGTAAGTCAGCCTCGAGCTGGTCAAGTCTGAAATAAATAATGATATAGAGCCAAAACCTTACATGCTCTAAATTGAATTTCAGTACTTGTTATTTTACATGCATGTATTGAAAACATCAAGGTAGATAAATGCAACAAATTTTTACCTTTGGATTGGAACGGTCCATGAATAGATCAGCAATTCTTTCGTACCCGAGGATTAAGGACAGATGTAAAGGTGTCTGGCCGTGAAAGTCTCCTATGTCAAAACGTGCTCCTCCCGTCATAAGGACTTTAACAATATCAAGGTTACCATTCTGAACAGCATGGTGTAATGCAATCTTACCATTATAATCTTCCCCATTCACCTCAGCTCCTTGACTAATCAAATATTTGGTGACATCAAGATGACCACTGAAAGCAGCACTGTGCAATGCAGTATGACCCTCATTATCTCCCTGATTCACCTCTGCACGTTGACTGATCAGATATTTGGTGACATCAAGATGACCATTTAAAGCAGCATTGCGTAATACAGTCCTACCCTCATTATTTCCCCTATTCACCTCAGCTCCTTGAATGATGAGATGTTTGGTGACATTAAGATGACCCTCCTGAGCAGCAACGTGTAATGCAGTCCATCCCTCATTATCTCCTTGATTAACCTCAGCTCCTTGACTGATCAGATATTTTGTGACATCAAGATGACCATTGAACGCAGCACTGCGTAATAAAGTCCTACCCTCATTACTTCCCCTATTCACCTCAGCTCCTTGACTGATGAGATATTTGGTGACATCAAGATGACCCTCCTGAGCAGCAACGTGTAATGCAGTCCATCCCTCATTATCTCCTTGATTAACCTCAGCTCCTTGACTGATCAGATATTTTGTGACATCAAGATGTCCATTGAAAGCAGCACTGCGTAATACAGTCCTACCCTCATTACTTCCCATATTCACCTCAGCTCCTTGACTGATCAAATATTTGGTGACATCAACATGACCATTGAAAGCAGCACTGCGCAATGCAGTATCACCCTTATTATCACCCTGATTAACCTCAGCTCCTTGACTGATCAAATATTTGGTGACATCAAGATGACCCTCCTGAGCAGCAACGTGTAATGCAGCCGTTCCCTCATTATCTCCCTGATTAACCTCAGCTCCTTGACTGATCAGATATTTGGTGACATCAAGATGACCATTGAAAGCAGCACTGCGCAATGCAGTATGACCCTCATTATCACCCTGATTCACCTCAGCTCCTTGACTGATGAGATATTTGGTGACATCAAGATGACCCTCCTGAGCAGCAACGTGTAATGCAGCCGTTCCCTCATTATCTCCCTGATTAACCTCAGCTCCTTGACTGATCAGATATTTGGTGACATCAAGATGACCATTGAAAGCAGCACTGCGCAATGCAGAATTAACCTCATTACTTCCCCTATTCACCTCAGCTCCTTGACTGATCAGATATTTGGTGACATCAAGATGTCCATTGAAAGCAGCACTGCGTAATGTAGTCCTACCATCAAAACTTCCTCTATAAACCTCAGCTCCTTGACTGATCAAATATTTGGTGACATCAAGATGACCACTGAAAGCAGCACTGCGTAATGCAGTATGACCCTCATTATCTCCCTGATTCACTTCAGCTCCTTGACTGATGAGATATTTGGTGACATCAAGATGACCCTCCTGAGCAGCAACGTGTAAAGTAGTCCTACCCTCATTACTTCCCCTATTCACCTCAGCTCCTTGACTGATCAAATATTTGGTGACATCAAGATGACCACTGAAAGCAGCACTGTGCAATGCAGTATCACCGTCATTATTTCCCTGATTCACCTCAGCACCTTGACGGATGAGATATTTGGTGACATCAAGATGACCCTTCTGCGCAGCAACGTGTAATGCAGCCCATCCCTCATTATCTCCTTGATTAACCTCAGCTCCTTCTCTAATCAGATCTTTTGTGACATCAAGATGACCATTCAAAGCAGCACTGCGTAATGCAGTATGACCCTCATTATCACCCTGATTCACCTCAGCTCCTTGACTGATGAGATATTTGGTGACATCAAGATGACCCTCCTGAGCAGCAACGTGTAATGCAGCCGTTCCCTCATTATCTCCCTGATTAACCTCAGCTCCTAGACTGATCAGATATTTGGTGACATCAAGATGGCCACTTAAAGCAGCACTGCGTAATGCAGTATGACCCTCATTATCTCCCTGATTCACTTCAGCTCCTTGACTGATGAGATATTTGGTGACATCAAGATGACCCTCCTGAGCAGCAACGTGTAAAGTAGTCCTACCCTCATTACTTCCCCTATTCACCTCAGCTCCTTGACTGATCAAATATTTGGTGACATCAAGATGACCACTGAAAGCAGCACTGTGCAATGCAGTATCACCGTCATTATTTCCCTGATTTACCTCAGCACCTTGACGGATGAGATATTTGGTGACATCAAGATGACCCTTCTGAGCAGCAACGTGTAATGCAGCCCATCCCTCATTATCTCCTTGATTAACCTCAGCTCCTTCTCTAATCAGATCTTTTGTGACATCAAGATGACCATTCAAAGCAGCACTGCGTAATGCAGTATGACCCTCATTATCACCCTGATTCACCTCAGCTCCTTGACTGATGAGATATATGATGACATCAAGATGACCCTCCTGAGCAGCAACGTGTAATGCAGCCGTTCCCTTATTATCTCCCTGATTAACCTCAGCTCCTTGACTGATCAGATATTTCGCCACTTTAATTTTACCGTATCTTGCTGCAATCAATAAAGGCGTCCAGCCTTTAGTATTGCCCTGATTTACTTTTGCCCCCTGACTGAAAAAGTATCGTACTCCTCTAAGATCACCATTCCTTACAGCGATGTATAATGCAGAGTAGCCATCCTCGTCTTCTTTGTCCATGATAGCTCCATGACTGAGTATAACTTTCGTTGATTTAAGACGTCCGAGTGATGCAGCAAGATGTAATGGTGTTTGTCCATCTGGAGTCGCCTTCTCCACATCAGCACCTTGGTTTATGAGATACTCAGCGACGGTTCTATGGCCTTTCTTCACCGCATTATGTAAACTTGTGTTTCCATCTTTGTCTGTCTGGTTTATATTAGAACCCTGTTTTAGGAGTTTTGTTACGTCTTTTATTTTACCCCTCAATACGGCGTCATGAAGCTGTTGATTTATGTCATCCATATTTGTTAATGTCTCGCGGCATCACCTGATCAGAAAGTTGGTGGAAGAGAATTAAGTCCTAGATTAATTCCTTGTGATTATCTGTTAAACTCTAATTACTTAACACCACTGTGTAACCAGAGAATGCCTAGAGTTACATTCGATTCGTTTGACACCGATGCCTGATCTATTTGCTATGTTTCACAAGTAAGCTTTTATTACCAAAACTGTTAAGCAAATAAAAAGTTAATAATACACACGTTAAAGTCACTGATAATGAATGACAAATTCGCATAGAAGTGATAAAAGAATTGAACTATAGATTCGTCACTCTGTGCAAATATCAATATTACCCAAGACACTACCTAATAGTATTTTTTTTCAAACTCGGGAACCTACATTTCATACGTGCACTATAAAAGTAATTTTGTTTCATATCTCACTTATCGCTAATTAGTTAATGATTTTTTGTTATTGTTTTCGTTCTTTATGCATTATTTCTGTATTAGTTAGATAACTTTCACATTCAGTGTAAGCATGTAAGTGGTATAGTAAATTAGAGTAAACACTAAGATGATGAAGTCTCTCAGCAGCAAATAAAATTGAAACTGCATTGTGTTCTAAAAAGATCTAATGTATTAATCACCTCATTTCGTGTTTCAATAATTTCCCCTTCATTTGCCTTCTCACACAGTCCCGACATAAAATGATATGCTCCTTAAAGATAATATGTCCCTTTTGCAGCCAACATCAAATTCTGTATAACTTTGCAGAAATTATGAATATGTCATGTATGTCCTACCTGTGAAATTTAAACATTAGCAGTATCCTAGTATTCAAATTATGCAAGGAAACCCGTTTACCTTCTAGACTTCATTGTCAGACACTATTGACTGACTGACTGAAACCTTTTTTTCTTTGGTAATAACATACATAACATGAGCTGTAACAGGTACATGAGCGTTTGTCTACATCAATTACCTACTACTTGTAACGGCCAAAATTAAACTGATTGAATCTTTGTGCAGCAAAAAACGTGAGACCATTCGGTAAAAGGGTCTGAAAATCAGACTATTACTTAGGTGATTGCAATCACTTGAGTCGATTCGACATCTAATGGTCGTTATTTTCCCATTAAAAGCCATTTTCAAGCTTTTCCGTTTTGAGGGAAGTTCTAAATTAGTATTGTCTTTCAAATGCCGTTGAAATTTTTCCTTTTCATTTTTGAGCCGGCAAATGGGACATAGTACCTTTAAGGCCTAGTTAATAGGAATAATGGCCCCTGCCCCCATCACCCCCTCATTAGGACCGCTACTACTTATATCGAGATTTGTGCTCATTGAACTTTCGTCAATTACCCTAATTACAGGCTGACTGATTACCCATATTGTACGAACTTATAACGATATCGTCAATAAGATGCGACGATATGAACATTTTATCAGCAGGTTAAAGAATCTAAGTAGTTAGGCTATGCCATTAATTTTAGTATATCATTCTATGATGATAATTAATTGATTTATCACTCAAGCATGCTTGATCAATAGAGAATAATGTAAGACCTGGACCATGTTTCATGGATTGAAGTATCAATAACAACTACCACTGAACTGAACTGAATTGAACTTCTCCTCATAAACTTAGAAAGACACCCAAAACTACATAGTCTACCCACATACACTCGTTTCTTCTATTTTACATTTTTATCTCACTTCCGTATTTAAAATCCCAAATTTGTCATACTCCATCAAAGCGCTATACTATACAATCTCACCCAAGCTAGATGTCGATCTGCTGCTGTTCCAACCTTCGTAATATAAATTCCCAAATTACGTTGACAACGTAGAGACTCCTTCGATAATGAAAACTTTGTCGGAAGAAGATTAGACGCAATGAAGATGGCGCCGAGTTGCATATCGTCCAACTTCAAACTACTACGCATTTGGCAGTAATATGCATGCACAGTTTCAAATACAACCCACAGTATGCAGGCATACAGTACAAAAGAATGGCGAGCAAGAAGGAAAGAATATGACAATTGATAGGCACCGTTGCACTTGGTAATAGAAATGACATGAATGTGAATAACAGCAGGCTTCCACTGGGTCCCTGTTTCATAAAAAGTATTATCAGTGACAAAGTAGAATATCTGATAATAGTATATGATACTGAAATCCTTGCATTTGTCAATTGGCTGTGAATTTTTTTTTACAGCATTTTGGCACTTGTAATTGATAACAAGTCTAATGAAATTATGGGTTTTAGGACAATAACTCCTGGACAATCACCCCCGGACAATGACCAGCGGGACAATTACCCCCCAAGGAAAATTACCCACTAGAAAATTACCTCCCGATGACAACCATCCCCCGAGGACAATAATCCCCCCGGAAAATTACCCCCCGAAAAAAAAATCTGCTTTTATGAAAATCAACTTATTATCAGGGTGGACTTCCCCTCTATTTAACAGGGGGTAATTGTCCTTGGTTTTTTTTTAGGGGGGGGGGTATTGTCCTAGGGGGTAATTTTCCGTGGGGTCATTTTCCGCGGGTTGACTCTCCAGGGGGATTAGTCATGGGGTACGAATGATCTTGCTTTTCATTGGACTTGTTAACACATTCTATGCATACTTTTTTAAACAAAAAATTCTCTTGACGACTGAAAAGCTCGCCAAAGGGTTGCCCGACATTTTAAGGAATCGTAAGAACATTACACACAACGACAAAGTATAATGTGGAAGCAGTACCTAGATCCAGATTCATGTAAAGATGATCCTTGATAAGTAGAATGTGGGGGTTTCGATGTCTCAAAATGTACCTTTTCCTGCTTTGTGATCACACTTTGTGGGTTTTTACCCTATCTGTTTTTCGAAGTGTCCTTTATGCTGGTCCCCCTCCCTTTAAACGATGCTCCAACACCCCTGAGATACATTTATTTTACCAGTGTTTCCATATTTGCTAGTTTTTCTTTATAGAAATGAATCGATGTACAGTTAGTATATGTTTGTCAAATAATGAAATCTATATAATCAGACACACATGTACACTCCCTTCATATGAACTTCATGTGACTTTCAAATAAAAGTATACAAAAACACAGTTTTTCGAAACCATTCTGCTTTTTTTACGATTCTTCTTTCAGAGGGCAATCTACAAACTTATTGCAACCGTACACGGCGTGAAAAATGTTTAATGAATCGGGTGGCAGGTCTCTCCATCATGTTAATTGCGGAAATTTCGGAAGGATAATATTTTATATTACCTGGGGACCAAAATCTGCTGAATCTGGAGATGAATCAAGTAGAAAGTTGGAAATTCTTGTATACAGACCAAGGGCGGTGGAGCATCTTTCAAAGTGGGGGGGGGCGGGCTCCAACCAAAAAAGGGCACTTTTTGGAAAAAAAGGGGCACCTACAAAGGAAAATCTCAAAGCAAAAAAAACAACATTTTTTGACAATGGTATATGCCCCTACATTGTGATTACATTATCAGGGATGATTTAATGTTTGTCTCTCTTTACATGGTCCAAGATACTGCTTAAGCATCATCCTTTGCATTTGGGTTTGAGAGGTTTGAAATGTTTGAAAGGTTTGAAAGTTTTGTTTTATTTATTAAACGGCCCCACCTGGGGCATGGAAGAAATACATATAAATGGTACAAAGATATCTTACAACAAAGACATTGAAGAAAAAACAAACTTATAATTATGTATCTATAACTAAAGAAGGGTTCTTTGGCAGCAAACAACACACAATACAGTGAAGGCAAGATTTCAACAACTGAACAACAACGACAAAAAACTATCCTAGATCCTCCAGACTTCTACCATTTTTCTCTAGATAGTCAAAGATATGTTCTTTCATCCAGGCGCGGATCCAGGGGGCAGGGGGCCTTGGACCCCCGCCCTGCCAAAAATGAGAGAGAGAAGGAAAGAAGAAGATTGGGGGCCGAAAGGGCCTTGCTGCCCAGGCTGTTGTCCCCCCCCCCAACGGTCCGGACTTAGAGAAGCCCTGCACTAGAAGTTGGTTTGACTTTACAACGTTCATATCATAACAATAACGATATATTGTATACCTTGTATACCAAGGGCGTATTTTAACGTCATTCAAAATAATTATTATGTTTGCTTCATTGCCTATCTTTCTTCAAAAAGGAATTGTCCTTTGTGCTTGTCATATTTTCTTTACTTCATCCTCAAAATCAATTTTTGACGGCTTGGTGAGTTTGAAATTCTATCAGTGTTTTGTATGTGCAAAATGGTGCTATTTATAACTGAAATCAACAAGTATGCTATAAAAAACGGGAAAATTGTGGGAAGGCGTGAAGAAGCGAAAATGAGCTCGGACAACATGAAGTAGGAAAGCAAAGTTCATATTTGATGTATAATGAGAATTCACTTAATCTGAACGCATATATTGTCTAATTTATCGACACAACAACTTTACGATACTCTTTTTAAAACAAATTTTTATTCATGCAAATCAAGAATATATGGTGACGTAAATATTATAAAGACTTTAATAAAACGTTTAACATGTTTATATAGTATACAATCTTAGATGTACTATTTTTTTATATTGAGTGTGCTTACAAAGCTATAATATAGTTTTATTAACAAAATAAAGACAAGCGGGATGAAGCATGCGTCTATCCTATTGAGACTAAGTTATGTTTAAACTGAAATACAACAATTGAATCAAATTTTAGCATTTTTGATTATCATGAGAGTATCGTAAGTTGAAAAAGATTATGGCGAAGAATGATATGATGATATTTGTATTATTCGCTTGTTACATAAATCAAAAGAATTCAAAATCTTACTAAATTTCTCCGAATAAATTTAATGATATATGTAGAGCGACCCTAATTCTTAAAGCGGATATTTTTCAATGTTGGAATATTTTATACCAAATTCAATAATATTATGTAAATGTCTTTCAAATAGAATTGAAGGTAAGAAATGAATGTAAAAATAGAATGTGCAAATGCAATATAGAATTACAATTGATGTATAGGGTACAATACATTAAGCTTCATGAATAGATATACCAAAATCACTGTATATGTATAATATTAGTCCATAGTCTGGCCGGTGTAGTTTAATTTCTCGATTGCGATTTTGTCCACCCCCTACCTGCTGCAAGCCGAAGATGGCGTGATCCACGAATCCGTACTATTATAGATAAAGGGACACTAGTACGCATCGACGGGGCGTAGAAATACGGGGATCACGCCATCTTCGGCCAGGAGCAAGTATGGCAGGGGGTGGTTGTCGCATTACTTTGGTGGAGATTCATTAAATTAAATCGGCCAGATTCTGGACTAATTAATTTGACATGGAATTATACAAATGAGAGCAAGTCTGTGTTCGCCTGCTTTGGGTTGTTAACCATGGACAAACTCCAGCTTTGTGCTATCTTTTAAATAAAGTTGATTGTACAAATAAAATATACAAATGCAATGTCAATGTGATGTCAATTAGAGTAAAATGAGAATATTATGTCCATTTATATAGGGCACCTACCGTATTAATATAACCTACTGCACTTAATACAAAGTATCATATTATTATTTCAATTACTTCACCTAAATCTTTCCATTTTTTTCCTTCTATTTCACGCTTTTCTCGTCTGTCCTTTTCCATTTCCTTGTTGATTTTTTTTGCGATGTTATTCCCATACTTTGTATATTACTGTGGATATTATTGTATTTTATCTAATCAATTTTTAATCTTTTGTAAATTAAATTTGTTTCCGCCTTTGGCTGTTAATTTGAATGTATGATTTTTAATCAATAAACCAGTTCAATTCAATTCAATTCAATTACCCTGGCTAAAGTCAATCCGCCATGATAAGGCGCTAAAGCATTCAAGGAATTTCTTCCTACCGGGTACCCATTTACTTCACCTGGGTGGAGAGCGGCAAATTTATATTAATGTCTTACCAATGGACATTAGAGCCGCGGCGGGACTCGAACCGCAAACCATGTGATCCACATTCCGGTGACATATCCAATAGACCACGACACCTATAATGATAAAAGATGTATAGAGTAGAATAAACTATCATAACCAGATAAATGGATATATACCAAGTTCACTGTATATGTATATTAACAGAAAATGAAGTGCGTTAAAAATAAATGGTGAATGCAAGACTTACTAAATTAATAATGAGCATTAAACAGGGTTTCTTTGAAGAAAACAAAGGTGAAAGAGTCGCACCTTCTATCAAAAGAGGGGTACGTATAATTCCAATTCTTTTTTCGTGTGGAAAAAAAGTAATAGTGGGTTCTTGTATAGCGCTCATAGCTGTCAGACTTGACACTCTTGGCGCTCCGCAATTATGCAAGATATACAAAGTTATGTACAATATGGTCCTTGCGGCTTATTAAAAACAGGAAATAAAAGGGTTCATTTTCGCGACCCAGTCCAAACCAATAAACTAATAAAATCCTCCACCTTTAATCTGTGATCTCGACCTACGTTCAAAGAGCAAAGCAAACTCATTAGCATGACCAGAGTTGTCAGGTCATCAATTTGTGCCTACTTCAGAGATAAGGTTAAATCGTTATTCTATCAAATACCTCATCCACGCGTTTTAGAGCAACAATCAATTATGGCTCTTTAGTTTTGGGGAGTGTAAAGTTGGCTGTGACTTTGGACCTATTTGAGCTTTGCGTCTCAGGAGAGAAATCGCCGTCTACAGAATAACATGCCATGTGATATACACATCAAATCCTGTTTCATCGGATTTTGAGAAAGTGTGCGTTGCTGAATGAGATGAGGACTGTATCTGGGCGACTCGGTATCAGCTGACGAAGTTGAAAGACATGGATGGTTCTTTTACATAACTGTGTGGTGGTGAGTAAGTCCATGGACGAGTATCTGTAACTACGATGTATAGATCCCTCTCTATTTTCATATTTCTGTGGTACTTGTCCTTTAAATACCGGTACATAATTTGGGAACACTGCTTTTCACTAAACATAAAATGACGTAATGAATATGAAGGAATATGACGTCATGAATATGAATGAAAATGACGTCATGTTTCCCTCGATAAACTCCTACGCTTTGCTCTGAAAAAGGGAAAGCTAAGTGCATAACATGTGTAGTTGCTTTATTACATTAAAGAAAAAGGTTAAGTACTGTAAAGGTGAAAATAATGTGTGATCTCTCTTATTATTTTATTCCTGGGTGAAGGAATATCGAAGTGACAACAATGTCCCTGGAAAAAAGAGAGCAATTGCTTCTTGAAGTGCTTGAAAAAGCTTTTATATTTCACATATACGACTAGAAATAATTTACAAACTTTGGACCCAAGTTGTTTGCACATGTGTGTCACGTCCAATATACATATACACATATATTTGATCAATGCTTTGCATTCTGTTGGTGATATTCAGCAATATTTAGTCAAATGTATATCATTTTCATGATTCCAAACCAAATCACAGCTCAAGTATTCCTACCTACAGGCGCAAAGAAAAGGGAATGCATGCACTTTGCCGCATAAAAACAGGTTGTTATCATTCTAGCAAAGAAGGGCACGAATAGACTTATTAATTCTTTCTTCCGAAATATATTCGGGCGACACCCCGAATGCAAACCTCTGCGAGTCCGAACAGCGTTTACCCACAAAGTAATTGCATAACCACTGTTCGATATTGTCACGACAGCACGGTATTTGATCACTAATTACTTAGTCACAACCATTAGATAAATGTTTGCGGGTTGCTAGCATTAATCAAGATAGAGGTAGGCGATGTGTTTGGTTGTCATGGAGACGGTTAATGGGAAGGATGAGTGGTTTATTTGACGCGTTCTAGTTCAGTTCCTGTCAGTTATCAGATGATATGCGCAATTGAAACAAATAACTTGTCTCCATCCCCGTAAGAAAATCACACAGATCGACATTTACTTTCATCTCGTCTTCATAATTATATACTGTTTTATAGAGAGATTGTAGTTAAATTTGTGAAGTCGAAGTAGACTGTAGCAGTACTGTTTCCTAAGGAGAGCAGCCCCGAAGGGATCGTCTCACCGTTAAAGTTACATACAACCAGTGAGAATACAAGTCACGGCGTAAGTGTCCTTCGTGCTGTGATCCGACGTGGTACTCGAGACCCCTTAGATTTACCCGCTGTCTCGAATAAACGAATTGTATATTTGTTTGATATCTCTCACCGTTGAACAGATAGTTTCACTGTCTTTTGTTTAACGAACAGTAATCATGGTGATGACGTAATCATCAGCCTTTGTGGCTTCACGAGATGCGATCATTAGTACCAATTAGCAAGCGGCCGGAAACGCTAATGAATTGTGGGAGACCGTACCCGCAGCTTGGATGTCCGCAAAAGAAGCTCTTTCTTGATTGGGGAGGGGGGGGGGGCAATTATGGACAACTACTTTTAAAAAGAGAAATCAACCTATATGGCAATTTCAATGGCCTTCTGAAATTTGGGAACATTGCAAAGACATATTACGTCATCCGAACATGACTTTTCTGTATGATATGTAATAGGGTATTGAAATTTCTCGAAAGTAATTGCAATGGTGTTGCACATTAAGCCGATTCCCACTGCATGCAAAACACTACTACTACTAATTCTACTAATACACAACTACTACTACTATAACTACAACTACTACTACTACTACTACTACTACTACTACTACAGTACTACTTCTACTACTACTACTACTACTACTACTACTACTACTACTACTACTACTACTACTACTACTACTACTACTACTTCTACTCTACTACTACTACTACTACTACTACTACTACTACTACTACTACTACTACTACTACTACTAAACTGCTATTACTACTACTCCTGCTACTACTATTAATGGTAATACTATACTACTACCACTCCGAGCTGCTGCTGCTGCTACTACTTCTACTACTACTATACTGACAATAATAATAAAAATAATGATAATAATAATAATTATAATAATTATAATAATTATAATAATAAAAAAAAAAATAATAATAATAAATTGCTCTTGAACCACTTCTACAGATATTGCCAATCTAATACTCCGAATTTGTTACCTCTAAATTTTAGGATTATGTTTACTGTTAGTAGTACCATACCAGAATCTAAAATGCACAATCATCCTAAATGTTTTTAAAAACAAATTATACTTGCACTGTTCCGTCCACAGAGTGCCTAACAGGGACTTTTAGATTTTACACGACGAGAACGTGGACTGCCACGGTGACATCCTTTTAAGGTAATGTGACGTCCTTTTAAGGCACTGCCGGGCACGGGCCAGTGCCTTGAAAGAATGGCACACGTTGCAGTCCACTACGTCGACGTGCAAATCTAAAAGTCCCTACTTATCCGACCACTGCGACGCTTTGACGTATAATGAAAAAACAAATAAACAATCAAACAAAATAATAACCAATTTGAGGTTTAACTATTCGAGTGAGTTGATTTTTATTCTCTCACATCGATGAATTAGAGTGTGAAACACGTAGGAGTAAAAAAATTCAATCCTCGCTCTATCCCTATGCGTAAAATGCATTGAATGAGAATACAGGGAACATTATAGTTCTCTCGAATTTGATTTCGTTTTTCATCCAATTTTTGGATATATACACATGCAATATTGCATGTATGGTTGTTGTCATTTTTTGTCAATTGTCAATAAAACATAAATGCAACCTAATGGTAGTGGCAGTGTAAGTAGTAGTAATTATTAACGAAAAATAGTCGATCCTCATGGCTTCTTAATGTAGGCCATGTTCATTTAATTTCTTGTTTTTGTGTCCAAAGTTCATGGAAAAAACCACCTTGTTTATTATTTCACCATGTAACAAATATGTACATGACAATATGTCTCTTATAATGTTTACGTTGTACAGGGCCCCCAGTTTAATAACAGTATTTCAACTACTGGTAGGGCTACCGTGTTGAAATAATACAAGACAAATAAATAAATTAATTAAATACTCAGAAAAACAATGAAGAACAAAAAAATGGAAAGAAAACCGTTGAAACGAATATTTGTGATTAATTGCATTAGAATAATTTGAATGCGTCAAAGGAGAACCAATTAAAATGGTTTCGCCCACAAAGTTACGCATTGTTAACAACCGGACTTACGTCATCAGTAAGACAAGATAATTGTGTACAGATTACTTTGGACGATGGGGGTGTGGATTGTATCAAGTAGACGTTCCCAGAAAGCAGTATGTACTCTGGTCATTTGGCCAACCACGAGAATCGACATTATCAAAAATACTTGGTAAAAATTTGCCCAGCACGATGGATGCGTCCGCCCGACTTAATTAGACGTTTAATTTTCACAAATTGGGTCCATATTCTCCAATTACTAGTAGTTGATTAGGTAACAAAAAAACACTTATAATCACTTCAAAATTGAAAAAATATGACCCAAGTTGGGTTTTAAAAAATGCCCCAAGTTGGTTGGTCACATGATTAGCCTCGTGGCAAAATTATACCCCATATTCGTGATTTTGAAGAGTGTACATAAGTCATCATTATAGTGTATTACTTTTCGATTAGATTCGCGATATCGAAAATTCAAGTTGGAATACATCAAAATATTTAATATCCAAAGATTGAACGTGCTTTCACTGCAAAAATGGGTATTTGAATTAGAAAAAGAGGTACAGTATGGTGTTCTATATGTATATAGGTTATGTATATTACTTGTATAAATATTGTTGGCAATCATCGGGCCCTATGGTTTTCAGCACTTTTCTTGCTTTTTAATTTACGTGTGCATGGCTGGCTTCTTTAAACTATAACACACCATGTGTTGTTTGCGGCATTAGATTTCACTATTATTATTATTATTATTATTATTGTTATTATTATTATTATTATTATTGTTGTTATTATTATTATTATTATTATTATTATTATTATTATTATTATTATTATTATTATTATTATTATTATTATTATTATTATTATTATTATTATTATTATTATTATTATTATTATTATTATTATTACTTATACCGCGCTTTTCCCATAAGGCCCAAAGCGCTTACAGTGAATGAAAATTAAAATTACATAAATACATAAAATAAGTCTTACAACTACAAACTGCAAAAAAAGTGTTTTAAGGCCTTTTTGAAGGTAATAACTGATGGAGACTTTCTAATTCTAAGTGGTAGATCATTCCAGTATTTTAAAGCAGATACATTAAATGTCCTATCACCGGCTAATGTGCGGGTAACTGAATATGTGAGACGGATGTGAGCTGACCTCAATGCCCTGGCAGATGTATATAAATTCAAACATGTATCTAAATAATTTTTTTAAGGGAGGTGGAGGTGGAGGAAGAAAGACGGAAAAGAAAGAAGGAAAGATGAACAACAAATCATTTTCTTGAAATGACTCTTCTCTGGGAACACGATGGGTTTAACGTTTTGAGGAGGCGATCCATTTCAAGAACTTGGACCATTTCCTCAATTATGATATGATAGACGACTTGGAGAACCAACCCCAGTGTCTAGTTTCGTCTATGAGAGGAGTTGAAGGATTTTAAAATGAGAGAATACGAGAAAGAGAGATAGAAAGACAGAGGGGGTAATTATTGAAGTAGTGTGTGAATGAGGGAGTGAGTGAGTGCGTGCGTGCGTGTGTGCGTGCATGTGTGTGTTTGACAAAGAGAGAGAGAGAGAGATAGAAGGGTAATTACTGAATAAGTGTGTGAATGAGTGAGTGCGTGTGCGTGTGTGTATATTTGACAGAGAGAGCGAGAGAGGGTAGGCGTGGGCTAGTGAGATATTAAAAATACCATGGAGTACTTACGAAACTTTGAGAAATAAAAGAATAATGAAAAGACATGAGAGCTTGAAAGCGGAAAACATCCCCCTCTCTCCCTTTCTCTCTCTCTCTCTCTCTCTCTTTCTTTCCCTCTCACTCTCTCTCTCTCACTTTTTCTTTCTCTCTCTTTCTCTATTTCACTCTGTTTCTCTTTCTCCCCCTCTTCCCACCTCTCTCCCTATTACCTATCCTCTCCCTACTACCTATCCTCTTTCCCCATTCTCTCTAAATCCTCTCCTTTCCTTTATAAACAGTTATAAGATTGATAAAAAGGCAGATGTGTGCTTTCAACTTAATCAATAGAAGGTGTGATATCACATTCAGATGCAACACTTACAATAATTAAATTATTTGACTTAAAATAATTATGTTTTCCATATCTGAGTAGTGTATCAACTTTACAACATGAAATTTGCATCGATTCGTATTTTAGCAATTATATGCTGCAACCCTTTCCTTTATTGCATTCCTGGGTATAACTAAGAGCAATATACTTTACCGAGCACGTATGCAAGGATGCGAACTACATCCCTATCACCATGGCAACGGAATTGGTTAAATGAGATCAAGGATGCGAGACGTTGATCAGATAGGAGCGTGTCTTCTTTTACCTATCCTGAGAGAGGGACAGATTAGTCTGATAAGCAGACGGACATTTATTTTCGTGGGCCGCCCGCAAGAAGTCCGTTAACACCCCCCCCCCCCGCGAAAAAAAGCATTTACGGTCTTCTTGCGGTCAGCTTACGATATGTCATTAATTATCTAATGTTACAATGTGCAGCATGCCTCCATCATAGTTAAAACTTTGAATCAGTTCCTTTTAAGCCGAAAAAAGCGAGAGAGACAAAGAAACGCTGATGATGATTGGGCCACATAAAATTGTTCCTTGAATCTCATCTCATCCCTCTTTCTTCTTTCTACCAGCCTTCTATTTCGTTATCTGATATTTTTAACTGACATAAAATAAAGAAATACCTTAAGTAATTTAGGTAGTGAAAAACAAAAACGTAATAACGAAGCTTCAACTTGTTTTGAGCCTATCGTGTATGGACAAAATGACACGTCATTAATTTTTTTTTGAATGTTCAAAATTCCGAATTTCTATGCGTTAACAAATATCAAACACCAGAAAACATGGATTCTCTCTTCTCCACTTTCAAAAAGAAAAACAAAATCACAACTAGAAACTAAGAATGAATTTTACTTGTTTTGCCTTTCATTTATTTGCCATGCCTCTCTCCTGCATCTCACATCGAACCTTCTTCATTATGGAGTATAATGACTATCATGACCATGAGCACTAAAACAAAGACCGGAAAGAAATAACGGACCGTCCGTGGACTCTGACGTACAAAAACAGCAAATTAGTAAGCTGGCGATTTTTTTTTTTTTTAACTGGTTAGTCACATAAATGAGCTATTTTTAAGGATGAAGTATAGGTATTCTCAGGTAGCCAGGAAATTACCTTTGCATTATATCTAACTTAATCACCGGTGAGTTTTAATGGAAGGCACTCGTTTTTCCGAAGCTTCATATTCCGAAGGTAATTCCGAAAGTACATAATTCCAAAGGTTTTTAATTTCGAAGGTTTATAATTCCGAACGTTCATAATTCCGAAGATTCATAATTCCGAACGTTCATAATTCCGAACGTTCGTAATTCTAAAGGTTCTTAATTTCGAAGGTTCATAATTTCGAACGTTCATAATTCCGAAGGAACATAATTCCGAAGGTTCTTAATTTCGAAGGTTCATAATTCCGAAGGTTCTTAATTCCGAAGGTTCTTAATTCCGAAGATTCATAATTCCAAAAGCCCAAATTCCGAAGGTTCTTAATTCCGAAACACAAATATCCCATACCAAAAGGGTTCAGAGTGCCGAAAAATGAAGTAGGAGTCATTATTCTGACAGGTTCGTAATTCCGAAAGACGATGCAGGGTTCCATCTATGTCATTTTCGGAATTATGAACCCTATATATTTTCGGAATTACGAAGCCTATTTCATTTTCGGAATTATGGAAAAACAACATGTAACCGTTTTAATGGATCGAAATTTAACGGATCGATGTCAAACCGGTGTCATGATTGTAAATCATCATAATAAAAGAAACGTATCCATGGTAACAACAAGCGCGTGATCGTGTGCGCTTTGTCTCCCCATGTGTCACCATGACAAACAATTTTCTTCTCAGATGACTTCCGATGAGCTTTTCTCGATAGTACTTTTGTAGTATTGCTTAGATCACATAGAATCTTTAAGTGATCTAGCATTCCATTTTGTGTACCTTATACACGATTTTTAACATCTCAACATCTAAAACTCATAACCAATTCAACCTTTACCCCCTCTCTCTCTCTCTCTCTCTCTGTCACCCTCAATGTATTCGTATGTTTGTCTGTCTCTGTCGCTTACTCTGTTGCTTCTTCACTCTCTTTCGACCCCCCTCTCAGGCTCTCACTCGATAAACTCCCTTTCTACCTATTCCCGTCTCTCTCTCTCTCTATTTCTATCTTTCTTTATCTATGTTTCCATCTTTCTCTATATATCTTTCTATCTTTCTCTTTAATCTCTCTATCTATCTTTCAATCTATCTATCTCCATCTACATGTATCTATATATTTTTTTTAAATCTCTGGTATAATCTCTCCATCTCACCATATCCCTCCATCTCTCCAACGACACCTTCATCGCACTCCCTCTCTCTCTCTCTCTTTCTCTTTCTCTCTTGTCCTCCTCCATATTTTTTTTTCTCGGTCAAAACATCATAATCATGATACTTGGCCCTAATTCTCTCCCTCCATCTCTCTCTTTTTCACCATTCAACTGTTCCATCGCTAGATTCGTCACCACTTTCACTCATTCGTGACGTCAAACTGCGCGCCAAACCCCACGAGTAAACGGGCGCTAGCCGTGTGTGCTATCGCTTCTACATCAGCCATTATACTCACTCTACACGACATGCTTCGGACAGAAATCGCTCCTATTTCGTATGTAGATCGCTGGTTATTGTCTTTTGTATTTGATACAGTTAACAAACACTGTAAACTCGACTCATCAACTCAATGCAGCATTTACCTTTTTTAAGCGATGAAATACCTCACCAGTCGCTCGCTGTTTAACATTTTCTACTCGTGGAAACCTCTTGTCGTTTGAATTTAACCTTTGGAATACCATCTATTTATCTACTTTTTGCTGGTCATGTTATGCAGCATTGCAGAATCGTGTTTACATGATGATGTGCTCTAGTACCATGTGGAATTATCGCAATATTTTCTACTCAGGGTGACATTAAAATACAGTAGCGGTATCATATCTGCAATTTGATGGTGAGTTATTTCTCTACATAAAGATATAACTGTGCATCTCCACGTACATTGCATTTGTTATGTTTGTGTTCGTTTTGTAATTGGACATGTAATACAAATCAAACAGAAGTATATGATATCATTTCCCAGTAGGTCTATAACTTGGCAATTAATTGAGTATTTTTCAGCAATGAAATTAGCACAAAGTTGATTTTGTTGTTTTATCCCGAAAAGTTGGTGATCTATGGATAATCTTTCAATCCGCTTAATATGATATATTTACATTGACATGTAACGCATCTTATTACGCTTTATTCGGCATTAAATTTAAAAGTATGTATGTTTTTCATCTACTATATATACGTACTAATCTTTACTATTTTCATGGAAGGACCGTGAGCATTGACTGTAGTTTAAAAAAATGTATTGATCTAAATCGAAAGAAAATCCTCCAACTGATCACAACATTAAGAGAAGCATGTATTCTCATGATACAGTGTACTGGAAATTCTCGTAGTATATGACGGGCGTGTTGTTTGCTCGATCAGTGGATTGGAGTAGCACCCGTCAAAGAAAATATACACTTTAACTTAACGATCGGGACACATGCATGTATGCATTGTACATGTATGCAATAACGAAAGAAATGAATAATGGACATTTAATTAAAAATATTTTCAAGATCACACTGAGAGAGAGAGAGAGAAAGAGAGAGAGGGGGAGAGAGGTAGAAAGAGAGAGGGGAGGGGAGAGAGAGAAGGAGAGAGAGAGAGAGAGAGAGATGGAGAGAGAGAGAGAGAGAGAAGGGGGTAGAAAGCGAATGGGAGAGTGGGAGATTTGGAGATTGGGGAGGGCGGCAAGAGTACAAGGACGAGAAATGAGTTTGGAGAAATAATCAAAAATTCAACCTTTCCGCGTCCCCACACATGAATAAAGCAAGAATTAATTCCACAAACCATGCCTAGTATGTATATGTTGGGGGCGTTTATTTTAGCGTGAAAATAATTACAAAATGTAAGGCTTCATAAGGTACCTCATTATATACGCTTGATATTACAACAGCGAGGTCATTAAGTTGTTTTCTTTTTGGCAGAGGAAAGAAAGATGCCTGATGGTGATTGCTCAAACTATTTTTGGATGCATTACTATAAAAACATGGAGAGTGTATAAGCTGTGACTATATATCGCAGAAGCTTGGGCATCCTTTTGCATTCGAAAAGGACATTCAAAATACGACGTGCATACAACAAAGAATTCTTGGCAAATTCGTCCTCTTTTAATTCACTTAGAGATTAAAACATAATGTAATCGTAACATTTTCTATTGATGCATATCGTTGGGCAATCAAAGTAAAACGTTTTCCAATCATGCCAATTGTCAAAATAATTGTGGAACACAATAACTGAACAATCATGTTAAGAGATTCAGATTACTCGGCCAGACCATGCAGACGGTAAACAATATATGAAGACGTCATATAATTTCATTTGATTCAGGACATGATGACCAACTTCATATCTTAATTAGATTGTGTTCACGACCAGGAAATTCCATACAGATGCTTTGACAGCGGGCTTTCCGTAATCTGAAGCATTTCTCCATGCGATACACACGGGGATCTTTTTTTTTCTTTGTGCGGAGGACTGCCTTCTAGAAACCTATATACAACATGAAACACAGCAATGAACAATCATAACATAATTTCCTGTCGAGTATTGATATGTATTTTCTCTACGGCGTTTCATTATAATGTGCGAGACATTTCGAGCGATGGTGCTAGGTACGGGGGGGGGGGGTCATAATTTAATTATTTCCCTGTATGTTTTGTTAAAAGCTCTTTTGGCACAACATTTAAACTGTGTGTGTGTGTTTCACCTTTTTTTGCACCGTACACGAATGATATATTAACATTCGATATTGCAATTCAAACTTATGTTGAATAAATGAGTCTCAGTCTCTACATGTTAGCGCAGCTTAGCTTTTCAATCATGTTGATGTTACAGTAAAGGGGAAGGGAGGGAACGTCAAGCCAAACTGAATGATAGACTCGCATTCCCCGACATATTGTTTATGGGCAGGCACTTCTATTATCTTTTCATCAATACTTTGGTTGTTTTCTTTGCTTCTCGTGCCATTTTGCACAAAACAATATGCACCAACTGACGACAGGATCGCGATTAGCAAGATCATAGTTTTAAAAATTAAACATTTTCGGTCTTGAGTAGCTCCATGACAACCATTAACACCAATATAGATTGATTCTGCACTGAAAACAGTTAAATAATCTTGAAGTCTTTGGTACATAATATATCCCATTAGAATACAACATGTACAATGTGGCACAGGTAGATTATCTGGAAAGCATTAAAGAGCTAATGTCCACAATGAATTCGTTTAGCTTTTAGTGGAAGTAATGGAATTGTACTTGTCGATCGAGGCCCTTGTTTAATCATAGTTCGCGGATGGATTTCTGGAAAGGAATCCACGTTTTATAGTTCAGAGTTTCCTCCCATAAGAACACCACAAACGCAGACACCGACGGACAGTTAATTGAAAAGCAAAACCGTCTTCTATGTGATTCGCGAACATCATTCCACATTTTGTGGTTTGGCTCAGTTGAATTAAAGCCCTAAAAATATTTTGAATCAGAGCCCTACAAATTATGCTCGATAAATGAGAACAAAGGTCAAACATTTTTGCACACACTGCATCCATTTTCGTTTCATGACTATATTGCGTTTGATGCCAAGAATTGTGAGCAGTAAAATAAGCATTAACATCTTTAAATTGGTAACACGATGAGAGATTCCAAATCGTTGTTTTCGATCAAATTTAGCCATTTTCCCCTTCAAGTTTTGAAGAATAATATGTGATAAATTTAGCCCTGAAAAACAGAACCTGTCCTGAAAGGGTTAAGCAGGGATAACTGTGGTCTCTAGGTGAAGAGTCTTCTACAGCACTTCCATTCCCTCTGAGAGCTGACTTTTGAGCGGTCGAGCTGCTTGGAATTCAGTTCACAGAAAGTATTTACTCTGGGGGGTGTCGTACTTCTCAAAAAGAAAAGAAAAAACACTCAAGGTGCCGCTATACCTAAGCCCCCCCCCCTCCTCAGAAAACCAAACTTTTGTTTTCATTCTGTTGGGTGCCTTTTGGGGTCTAGGAGTCTCAAAGGGGGCACACACATTTAGCGGCACATTTTGTGTGAACGTACAGTATACCAGAACTGGCTTTAAAAGGGAGACTTTATGCCGGTTGCGCCCCCTTTAATAAATCCACCACTCCATCAGCCACTCTTTAGCACGTGCCCATGGTGTTGCAACTAATAATCTAATAATCAGGAAGATCTGCTTCTCATCAACCAACCTGTCGTATTTTGACAGATGCTTTCATTATCCCCCACATGATTTTGTTCTACTCCAAATAATGCGAATGTCTCTAACAAAGCCGAGAATTGTTTGCTTTGCCTAGTGAAATCACACTCTTTCGTTCCTACATTATAATCGCGCTATGGAATAAAGATATACATTATAGTCCGTAGTGCATATTACTGATGCTTACCTAATGCATAAACATTAATGAGTATTAAAATGTTGATTTCTTTACGTACACTGTGGTTTTATTTCAAGATTCTGCTGCTTCAAAAGAAAATGCAAGAGAAAATAATAATAACATGTTTTGCCATTATTTATATTGTGACATATTATGTAATGCATGTCTTAATTGTCTCGTTACGGCGAACCCGTAACAAGCCTCATGTTATCGGGGAGTTCTGTCTCCTTCCACTTTATCTAAACGTAAACATTGCGCTTATGCAACGAAATGCAATAAATGTTTTTGTTCTAATTCTTGGAAAATACCCATAATAAGAAAACAGTAATAAGCTCATAAATGTATTGTTTTGTCGAAATATACGGCAACTTCTGAAAACAACACGTGACTTTTGTAGCACGCGTATATTATTTATAGCGTAATTATCATTATCATTACTAACACCAGACCATGACGTTGTTTGCATCGTACCACTTCTTTCGAAATATTTATATTTTTTATCGGCATTATTATGCTTCCATTCTGCCGCTATTATAAATACGAGCTCGTATATAGGACTGAATATTTACCCGCTCGAGGCAATTATCATTTCGTATTCCGATATCACGATCCATCAAGGAGATTAAAACGCGCTAACCCCGTTCACCTCGCAATACGATATGTCCACTGCTATATTACGAACCGAGCCACTTTATTCTACGATGAACATGGTGAAATTGTGCTAATTATTTATCCAGGAAGTGTTGCTATGCTACTACAGTATACAAGGCCGAAATGGGTTACTTTATCCCCTGACCTTGTCGAACTGTCAATAATATCAGGGTTTTGTGTGTGCGTGTGTGCGTGTGTGTTAGCGTGTGTTTGCGTGTGTGTGCGTGTGTGTGCGTGTGTGTGCGTGTGCGTTGTGCGTGTGTGGTGAGTGTATTGACAGGGAAGCAGAATACATATTTCACGGGAGCTAGCTGGCTAATAGAGACTTTGTGATGATTAACTTCAACATAGGAAAACAATCTTGGAGATGAAAACAAATATTGAATATTTCTCATATATTTAAACATTTATTCATGACCTGTTTCCTAATTGTAAAGTTCAAACGTCACTATCAGTCATTATTCTTGCTCCTGAAACCCTGTGAAATGACAAGTGTGCTTATAAGGGTGTTCGATTTCACAAGCCGACAAGTGAAAATAATAAGACAAACCAATTTCATTGTGAATTAAACGGAAAATAAGTTAATCTTATTATACTAGTCAGTAGTCCGTAATACTTAACTGAAATGTAATATTAGCTTTATGAAGATCATTCACGTTTACAGTCTAGTCGGACGATGTGACACATAAATATGATTATAACCGTAACGAATTAAGAAAAATCCACTCAAATATTTCAGTATCATAAGTAATGTAAATATTGTTATCTTGGTTAATCGCTGCCATTATTCCGATGTATCACATTAATAGTCAAAAATGTATTGGAGCCTTCCGTGGAGTCTAAACTGGGCAAGTTGCTTTCCGCAGTTTTGTTGTCATTCGTTACGCAATGATTCCACGGTGATATGACAAAAATATTAACATCTATTCCGATAACAAAACATTATTTTATATTAAGAAGTTGTTTATAAATAAAGGGGAGTAGTAGTAGTAGTAGTAGTAGTAGTAGTAGTCGCTATATACAGAGCGAATTTATTTTCATTTCTGTCCACATAATATAAACAATGACAGACAATAATAAACGTAATGATATAACAGAAGCTAGCATTGAAATATCTTTGACAGGATTTTCAAAGGGCTAAATTGATCACTTGTTCTTCAAAATGGCAACAAAAATATATTTCTTGTATTGCTACATTGTTGTAATTAAATTTGAATGCCTCTGAAAACAGATACATGTACACTTAGTGAAAAAAAGTTGCAAAAATTGCCAATTTCGATCGAAAAACAATGATTTTTAAATTTACTCTTTTAGAACTCCTAGCATCAAACACAATATGGTCATGCAACAACAATGGATGCAGTCTGTGTAGAAATGTTTGCCCTCTTTACTGATGAATCTGGTATATTTTTTAGGGCTCTAAATCGAAAGTGTTTGAAACAAACAACAACATGTGGAATAATTGTCGCGATGGGATTTATCATGACAGTCTACCCTAAGTGTAATTACACTCAACTGAGGTACCCTCATTCTCTTTGCTTAGCTCCAAACGTTAATGTGGGTCTTAATACGACGAGGACAAAGTAAACACCATTTACATTTATGTCCATTTATTCATTAATCCTCCTCCGTCACTTGTCACTAAAAGCCCTTTGACATTTTGCATGTTTGTAAGGTTTGACAAGTATTAATCTTAAGAAGTATGCTTTCATTAAACTCCCCCTCAACTGTCTCTCTCTCTCTCTCTCTATCTCGGGTCTTAACGCAACGGGAGGGCACATTTTGAGGGTACTTAAAGTAAGCCAGAATACGACGAGAAAAAGTAAACACCATCAAGAGGAATACTTGTCAGAGACATATGGAGACGCATATGTAGAGACGAAGAAGAATTACAACGAAAGAGAGCCTAGAGAGAGAGAGAGAGTTGAACTTCAAGTAGAGTATATTGAAAGTATATTATGTCTTAAGATGAAGCCTCGTCAAACATTACAAAATACTAATGCTTAAATGGATATAATTATCATAATTTCTACTTTTATTTGGCAATGTCATGCAATTCATACTTGCAATATACATAAAGTCTAAACGTAATTATAACAAATCAAAAGAATAAAATGAATACTTATTCTTTCGCAAGGATACTCCCCTAGCTGCCTGGAAGAGAAAAAGCAATTCAAGATATGACCCTCCCGAAATGGACATAAGATTTGTAACTATTATTTCTCTCTCTCTCTCTCTCTCTCTATCTTTCTCTCTCTGCTGTCCCATTCCCCTCACCTTTCCATGGCGGAATTCCTATTCCTACTTTACTCCTCTATTTACCCCTCGTTTCAGATTTCTTGAACACTTATTTTCCTTCAAAATTATTTTACCCTTTCACACCCTCTTCCTTTTTCACCCCCTTTAATGTGTCCTTTGCATTTACCCTCGCTATATCAGTCTCCAACCCTTGTTTAAATAAGCTAATTTTCATTGCAACTGCGTTTTTACCTGGAAGCGTTAGTGACTCGGTCAGATTGACTTTCTTTTCAAAATCATGCTGCTCGAATTCAGCCGCCCACGTTTTAATATGTCCGCGTGAAAGTGTATCGGTTCTATGTACAGGACTAAATGAGCATAAAACAAAGGTCGAATCGTGTTCAAATTCGTACTTGATACCTCATGTGTAAGGAAACCAAGGAGACAATATACCTGTCATAAGCTCTGAACTCTGGAAATTCTAAAGCAAAATGATCACTTTTTTGTGGTCCTCTATGACCATGAGCCGACATTATGTTCCACTCTCCATTCGTCACAATAGCGATCTTGCACATATCATTAAAAATATATACCAATAGTAACGGCCGCGGATGAGGTAATTGAAGAAAAAAATTAGGGGGTAGTGCACAATTCTGAGAAGAAAAAAATTGCGCAATTATAAGTTGACAAATTGTTTGTGTGTCGTCTAGAAAATGTTGGGTTTCAACTGGCACGTGCCCCCACCCTCCTCAAATTCGCAACCAAGTTTCAACAATTGTATTTATATAATAAATTGAAATTGTTTTCACCGCTGGACAAAGTAGTGTCAAGGCTTGGCAAAGCAAATTAATCATAATTTGGTTTATTTCCAAATCCTGTGGAACTTCTTAATGTAGAAAAAAAACGCCTCTAGCATCTGATCTACTTTTGATTTCATGATTATTAATTCAACAATTATTTCCACAAGACCTATTCATTATGACCTAGATAGCCATCGCTTATATTAAAAAAATAGACCGTTTCTCTACATTCAAATGAAACTGAATTCCCGTTATTGATTTTCAATAGTATAATTTACTTGGGAAAATACAGATCACTTAGATTTCATTACAAATTTCTCAAATGAGGAGAGTATGTTTAACTCTTATCGCAATAAAAATAATAATAATAATAAAAATAATGATACAAATCACAAGTATAGACCATTTCACTAATTTTAAAACTGACTGAAGCCAAATTGCCGCAATTGTCTTCACTATCGATGACTTAACAAACAAATTAATTAGATTTGTAGTAAATTTTGCTTTATTGGTAGTAATAGAATATGATTCACAAACCGAACCTTCGCTCATTGAATTACATATATAAGTAAAATATATTCAAACATTAAGGGATTTCTTGATTTAATCTGATTTAAATACAACGTTATACAACAGTAAGGGCATAATGTTCATTATTCTCTGTCTACGCCATATGGTCTTAATAACCCAGGGTAAACTCATCATCACTAGTCTTCCCTAGGGCCATGTAATTATAATTACCCTAGCAGTGACTGGCGCGTACCCCTTTAATACACCAGAGCCGAGAGAGACACATGTGGTTGAAACATCTTATCTAAACATTTTTACATAATAATTTAAATAAGTATCGAACCTAGGGCGTCTCGTGTGAGAGTCTAGAGCCTTCAACAATATAATAATAATAATAATAGTCACATTTGTATCGCGCTTCATACATGTACTACGTTTCTAATCGCTTTACATTATCAATATTTATGTACCTCACTTTAGAAATCTAGCCATCTGATTGGTCGAAATTGGAGTCGTGATTTTAAGCCACGCCCCACCTACCAGTCAAAAATCTTTAAAAAGTGCCCTCGTACCCGCCCACAAGTTAATATTCATTAATTTGTACCCTCGTACCCGCCCACAAGTTAATATCCATTAGTTTGTGCCCTCATCCTCCTGCGATCCCCATTGGTTTACCTGTTAAAATTGTCTTTGTGCGAGCGCGGACACCATACAGTGGTTTTTTCTGCGATTCCCAAATGATTGAAACTTTCAGTCATTTTGCTAGCAAAGATTAACAGACAGTGCCTCAGATTTTCTGTGATGTTCTAACCAATCTTTACTCAATAAAAGGCTAAGGTAAGAATTCTTGGTAGATTTTTGTTTTAATTCGTACGATCGGCATATAAAAGTCATATCGACTGCTTTAATACTCGAGGACTGGCTGTTTCTATACTGGCTCGCGGGAAAGTTGAATCCCCTGCCATCACCCCGAGGCGCGCCTGGGTGGGCGGCGCGTATAAAAACAGCCAGTCCTCTTGTAGCAGTCGATATCTCTATATAATACCCCGTCCATTAGATTCAATCGATAATCCGCACATGATATACCACACGCTCTGCTCCCTGCATTATCGCCAGGCGCAATTTACAAGCGCGCACATGCCAATCCAACCTCATAAACGTTTGCATCCTACCGGGTACCAACACCTGGGTGAAACGTGGCAAATGTCTTGCCAAAGGACATTAGTGCCGCAGTGGGACTCGAACCGCGAATCATGCGATCCACAGTTCGGTGACATATCCACCAGCCTACGACATCTCTACTGCAGTACTCCCGCTTATGTCTGTATACTTTTCAAAGTGGTATAAGGAAAAAATAAGACGAAACTCGTTTCTCAATATAAACGAAACCCGTTATTCAATATCATGGTTATGCCTTTCATTGGAGCTGGTTAACGAGCTATAAGAATTCATGCATGACGCACCGATACAAGTTTATACGCCAATGAATCAACTTATGGGAAATTAAAAATTCATTATGCAGGCCACGTATTCTCGCGGGCTTGGAGGTCAGATATGAAGAGACTTTTACTCGATGCTCGGACCCTCGTATTATTCGGTTCGTTGACCTCGGTGACCTTGCGCGTCATACTGAGTGGTACGTGACTTGGTTCACATCTAACATAGATGTTGGGAGGAGAGGGCGGTGCGTGGGAGGAAACGTGAGGAGTATGTAAATACCGATCTACAATGACGACGACGACGATAACAACACCTTGCAGCAGCAATAACAATAATAACAACAATAATAACAGCAACAATTACGTCAACATCAATATCGACAACAACACCATCAATAACAACGACAACCACTTATATTACTACCACTACTACTACTACTACTACTACTACTACTACTACTACTACTACTACTACTACTACTACTTCTACTACTACTAATACTACTTCTACTAAGCGATTAACTAAGTTTTTCGACAGAATTTATGGCGAGTTTATCGATGGAAAAACAAAGTTAATCAAAAACAAATCTATTTATCGCCGACAAATTTAGTTTTTCGACAGATGAATATAGTATTTCTAAAAGAAACGGTTTTTTTTCTCTCAAGCGAGGTCTTTATTTCCATAATTTCAATACATATTTACATTAATTACTCAATGATTGAGTGAAAAATAACATTGGCCAAAACTTAAAGTATATTCAACAATTATTCAAGCTTAGTATTATTTTCTTTGCTAACACATTCATACCTTTAAAACAAATCTTAGAAACGACTTGAATAAAAAAATAAAAAGCATGTGGGTAAATAACAGAACCATTGACAATCTTTCAAACGTAACATTTATAAATTGCATATTGCGCATAATTTAAAAGTAGAAATACAAATAAACCTAAAGATATTAGTTGTAGGTAAGGACATAGGAAACAAGAAATATACTCTCCTGAATATTATTTTATTTTATTTTATTTCAATCTACGAGAAACTATGTTTATCGCCGAAAAACTCATGTAAACTGAGTTTTTCGACTTTATAAACTCTGTTTATCACTTCGAAAAAACTATGTGAACTAAATGTATCCGTCGAAAACATGAGTTTATCGATTTATTGGGCATTTGGCTCTCCATAAGCGTTCAGAGTGAGATGTTTCCACGTTTAATTTAACCATTAAAAACGCAAATATACCAGGTACATGCTACATGACGTAGAACGTATGATTGAATCAAACATTGGTTAGACGGTGTAAAACCACATTATATACCGTTATACCGTCTGGCGCACCGGGAGTGAGATGCTTCCACATTAACCATTAACAAAGCAAATAAACCAGACTCATGAGGCAAATTATTTGTCACTGCCATCTAAACAAACATTGACAACATTAAACCAAGCTGCAGTTAAATGCATCTTACCCGAATGTAAAGTACTCTCTTTCAGCTAGGCTGAATGTGACAAAGATGTAATGTGTATTGTCTTTGTAGTACATTATGACTGCATTGTTGTGTATTATGATAGTTTTCTTTATTTCTCTAACATGTGATGGTGAAATACAGCTTTGAATGGGTGGTTATGCAATCAATAGGAGGCGCTGTTTATAATGAGGGTTTGACGTCATCCCAATTATATAAAACTGATAAAAAATTGACTGAAAATCACCAACAACAGAAAGCACTGGACACAGATGTGGAATAATATTATGAAATAGTGGGTTTTTGTATAAAGCGCTCATGTTTTGTCAGACTGGAGACACTCCTGGTGCTCTATACTTACTTCCCCGGCTTTAGCATCGCTGCCATTAAGGCGCATATAACAATTATAAAGGAATTAATTCCTGCCAGGTACCCATTTTCATCACCTGAGTCGAAATGGGTGTATTATTCCATTGTCATACCTGAAAAATATGTTATTTTGATGTATGTGCCTGGAGGTGAATGATGCAAATAATTATGAAGAAAAAAAAACACGAACTTGGGACAAGAAAGCA
Source organism: Mesocentrotus franciscanus (assembly GCA_037976565.1). Classification (NCBI taxonomy): domain Eukaryota; kingdom Metazoa; phylum Echinodermata; class Echinoidea; order Camarodonta; family Strongylocentrotidae; genus Mesocentrotus; species Mesocentrotus franciscanus. Next base: position 26,089,106 of record CP137685.1, on the reverse strand, counting down.
AAGACAGATGGAGGAGGGGGAAGGGGGTATCGGGGGTGATAATCTGATAACCGATATTTTTCTTTCTCTGCTTGTCAGAGATTATGGTGGACTAGGACCCCCCACTTGCCTCCATTTTGTTCGGGTAACGTAATGTCAATAGGTGACGTATATTAAAAGACTTTTACAATTGCTTTGATTTTTTCGAAGGTATTTGCTATCGTGTTATGCTTTCTTTTTTTGGTGCTTATTATGAACGTTTGGCGAATTGGACCCCTTATTCTGAAAATCCTGGTGCCGCCCTAGAAAATTTATTGTGGAAGGATTGATTTTGGACCACTAGAGCGAAGAGTGATTTCAAGATTTCTCTCATTTCATTCCCTCTAATCACGGCGGCCATGGTGGTTTTCCTGATCAGATTGTAATTATTCAGAGTTGATTGCGCAATTGTGTATTCTTGCATTAGGTTTCGCAGCATTTTATATAAAAAATATTTCAATTCAATTTTTTCAATTTAACGAAGTTTCAAAATTCATGGACGATTTCTGCAACCAGTTTTCAATTTGAAATGTCTTTACTGAACATTAGTTGCAGGTACAATGATGAGTACGCCAGCCGTCGAGAGTGGATACTCTGTTTCGACAAGGTTTACTCGATGACTATTTATCTTGGGGCCAATGGTATTTACTGATTTTCCACTGATTTTCGTGATTTTTCTCAAATTTCCTGACCTTTTCCTGATTGGAAAAAGGAACTCACTTTCGAGTTTCTCCCTGATTTCCAGTATACCTGGGAAGACTGACGATGCGCCTGTTGGTTCAGCCTTCTTTCCCCAAGTATGAAGGCCCGACTCCCAGGTACCTATGGCAACGACAAAAGAATTATTCCTAGACGTCCAATATGTTCTCGTCTCTGTCTGTATCTCTGTCTCTGTGTCTCTGTCTCTGTCTCCCTCTCTTTCTCCCCTCTCCCCCACTCACTCACTCTCTCCCTTTCTCTCTCCATTTCTCCTTTCTCTCTCCCCGTCTCAATCCTTCTATCTCAATCTCTCTCCCCCCAAAAAACAAAACAAAATATCTATCTCTCTATCTCCCTCACTCTCTCATTGTTTATATAGCCGTCCTTCCCCTTCTCTCTGGCTCTGTCTTTTTCACCACCTTTTCTCATTAACTTCCTCTACCATGACATAATTATTTCATAAACATGATACAGAAAATAAAAAGATTGTATTTCTAATTCGACAACCAATCTTTACCACGTTCATTTGGAACCTCACCGTCTGCCCTTTCGGATAATGCTAATGAGGTCTTTAAATGTACCGTGTGTTTTTTCTTCAGTCGAAATGTCACATCACGGGAAGATCAATAACGTTTAGAGGGCAACCTATCAATTTCAATCCAGTCTGCTCGATTCTGTAAAGCCCCTTTGCAAATTTCAAAGGTAACGGCGCATCGATCATCAGGGAAAGGTGAGAGCGAGCGACATTTAGTTTGTAGACTCCAGCCTCATTTCCTAGCCGGGTGGTGGGGAAGGAAGAATTTTGTCCTAATTCCCTTCGTCTTTTAGTGTCTTTTTATCTTCATTTCTCTCTCTCTCTCTCTCTCTCTATTCCCGGCAAAAATGCCTTTTTACTCTACCTCGTAGATTATCCTTTTATCCATTCTGTCTCATATCATTTCCCCCTCTCTCTCTCTCTCTCTCTCTCTCCCTCCCTCCCTCTCTCTCTCCCCTCTCCCTTTCTCTCGATCTCTCTCTCTCTCTCTATCTCTCCCCTCTCCCTTTCTCTCGATCTCTCTCTCTCTCTCTCTCTCTCTATCTCTTCCCCTCTCCCCTTTCTCTCGATCTCTCTCCCTCTCTCTCTCTCTCTCTCCCTCCCTCCCTCTCTCTCCCCCTCTCCCCTTTCTCTCGATCTCTCCCCTCTCTCTCTCTCTCTCTCTCTATCTCTTCCCCTCTCCCCTTTATCTCGATCTCTCCCCCTCTCTCTTTCTCGAATTGAAATTTGCTCTTGAGCGTAATCAGGCTAATGCTGACATAAACCCAATCGGACCTCTAAACCTTTCATGTTCTTTACCCTTGATGTTTCTAGATACCCCCCGGCCACACAAACACACACACGCACACACACACACGACACACACCCACACATACACACACACACACACACGCACACACCATCACGCCCATACACACACGCGCACACGCAAGAACAAGTTCCTTCCAAAACTTTTATATTATTCCCTACTCTTCTTTTTTTCTCCAACACTACAATAAAGCCTGCCCTTTTTTAGTTAAGAGTTTGTATTTTTTCATTACCAAACCATGTTTTGGAATCTTTTTTTCATTCTAGTCCGCAATTCTTCTAAAGATCATCAGATGTATGATGATGCTGCTGCTAAAGCAGTAGTTGTCATGACCAAAAAGAAATATGATCACGACAAAATTGATATTACAACACTAATACGTATAATAAAAGTTAAACATGATGATAATAACCAGCAGGAGATTTGTAATTGGAAATCTATATCGGGTGTTTCCTTCAAAACACCCACATATATGCGTGTATTGTGAATAAAATATTAATATCAATACATTAAAACTTACACATCAAAATAATAAAAACAACTGTTTTCAATCAATGTGTGTCTCTCGGACTGCATCCCTTTGTCACCATGGAAACGGGTAAAAACAGGAGTACACAGCATCCATTATTGACATACAAGCGGTACAAGCGAGTGAGCGTTATGGCACGGTTATTGCTTCGTGTACTCTGCAATATTATCATGTCAGTCGGCTGCCAATCATTGTTAATAATGTTTGCTGAAAAAAAATCATTGAGGCTTACATGAGGGAAAACCGATAATGGAATCGTAATATCATTGGAGAAAGCGGTGACGATAAACTTCATGATATCCCAGCATAGTGTGTTTAGGACATATAAATCGCCATGGCAACAGAAGTAAAAACATATTTGATTGAGGGCAATTTCGGTCTTGCTAAACCGCGTCCCGGTTTTCTCATTTAAAAGATTTTCTCCCCAAGTTTTCAAGCTGCTACTCCCTGCTAGTTAATTATTTTCACTTAAACAGAAATAACATTTAAAGTGTTAATAGGAAAAAAATATTGATTTGTGCAGAAAATGTACTGAATTGTACCGAATTTTGTTCATACAATTGTAACAAATATAATTCAATTCTTTATTTTACAAAAAAAAAATGGATTCAGCCAGGTTCAAGTAGTTCTATCTCCTTCATCGCTGTGCAGAATATAGCCTTCTTCAAGGTTTTCATTATTCAATCATTGTCTATTACCACGAGGACAATGCTTCTAGTCTCACGAACGGAATAAAAAAGAAGAAGGTAACATTAATAGCGCCTTTAGAGGTATATTAAAATAAAGAATACAATAGCGCTTACAAAATTACAAATTTGAAGAGCAAAACTTGTTAAACAGTATAGATGACTCATGAGAAGAACGTTTTAAAGAATATTTTTTAATTGGGTAGACAATTTATTTCTCTGATACAAAGTTGAATGCTGTTCCAGGTTTTTTATGCAATCATGCACTGTTTAAAAAACAAATCCAAAATACATTGTATACATGCAATGTATATTATTTTACTATTATGGGTGTCGTGTCGTGATGTAGTGATTTATTCACTTGACTCTCAATTCAAGGGTTGAGGGTTCGAATCCCAGCCCGGCACTAATGTCCTTTGGTAAGACGTTAATCCACATTTGCTACTATCTAGCCAGGTGTAAATGAGCACCTGACAATAGCTGAGGTAATCATAATTATAGGGCCCGCAGGAATAGCAGTATTAATACTGACGTGGCTACCCTGGGTAAACTAGACCCATTTCTTATGGTTATGGTAAACCGTTATCGGTCAAATGCTACAGGCTCGTAAGGAGAGAGCGGGGGGGAAGTAGCATATATGTTTTTCTTCATGCAAAATTAACTGTACTATGTTGTTCATCAATGTCAATCGCTGCGAGCAATCAAATAAATCATGGAATAAAATTAATATCAAATTACAAAATATATTGCCTGCTGTGGAGGAAAAAAAAGTCTAAATTTACAAAACTACTCAGCGAACACGAAAATGAATCTTAAGTGCTTTGTTGTTGATATCATTTTTGTTCTTTCTTCAAATCTGTTCAAGTTTGTTTTAATCGCTTGGCGACATAGTAACCAAGTGCTCATTAATATGTGATTTGTAAAGAAACAGCACGTTTTTGACGGAGCAGCATACATTTTTGTTCACAAATTACTGATTAGAACAAAAAGCAGGAGAACGGGATAATGATGCAGGATGTTTAGGCAGTGAGGACTCGGAGTAAAACACGAATGTATGTATACACAAAATCTAGATAAGAAAAAAAAGAAGCAAGAGATATGACGGGAGAAAGGCAACAATAGAGAGATGACGAAATTAATAAACAGAGAGAGAAAGGGGGAGAGTGAGAAGGATTCAGTATGGCTTCATTCCTGCGTTAATATCGTGAAATAAAACATGTCCTTGGACGGTTTTCCTGTCGGTGCTATTTTTAATTTACACCATCGTGAATGTAAATGCCTCTTCTTCCTTTCATTTCAAATCGCTTAGAATAACCTAGAAGCAAAACAAACCATCTTCCTTTTGTTTTTCAGGCACTGCAAAGTTGTTTTGCTCTATGTTTCATTGATTTATTCATAAGGTATCTCGGTTTAATGTCATTATTCAAAACTGACAATTTTGTTCCATTCACTAAAATAGGGAGCATTTAAACAAGAATTCATGCAAGTGTATTATGTTTAACTTAAAAATTAAACATGAACGAATTTCCTCCCTCAAATACACATTTTGTGTCCAGCTTCGTCTTTATATCTAACATCCCCCGTCTTTCCCTCTTTAACACTCTTTCTCCAGGGCTCTCGCAATTTTATATTTATTGTCATATTCATCATCTTTATATTTTCTTCACGCAGGTTTTTATGGAATTATCAGTATTCAAAGATGTATGAGTTATATAAAACTTTTCTTTATTTTCTGTTTCATGTATATACAGATTTGACTCGGCCCGACCAACACAGCTCAATCGGCAAACATGGGAAGTCGACCCACCCGGGTGCGCAGTGTCGAAATTCAACCGGATGGAGTTAACGGCTCCGCATCAAAGGTCACCCTCAACGAAATCCAGACAGAAAACACGCAATTGAAGAAACGACTGTCCGATCTGGAGAAGGTAAATCCAGATGAGCTGATCAAGGAAAACGATAGACTGAAGAAACAAAATGAAGATTTACGAAACGAGTTGATAAAGATAAGGGAGTCGTCGGTGGTCGACATTAAACAATCGTACTCATTCCCAGTTAAGAAACGATCCGATCTAAGCGTCGGAAACCATGGAAACGGTCATAACAATGACGTGTTGTCAGACAACAATATGAACCTCACCCCGTCGCCGTCGATTGATAGGCGAATACTCAGTGATCGGAGCAGCTCACCTGGTTATTCGTCATGCAAGACAAGCCCGAATGTGAACGATGGTCGAAAACGAAAGATCGACCCGAACTCGGTGTTACAGAGAATGAGCGACATCGATGCGTATGGACAAGGACTCCCTCTAGCGGACTCAACTCTCATGGTAAAAAACGTACGACGGACACGGCATCGGAAACGGAAAACAACACAGAATTCGAAACCGAAGGAGGATTCACAGTCGAATTCCGACGGGACGACGAGTCCCACCGAAATACTGCCGAAATCCTCCGAGGAGGGGCATACGGACTCGGGTGTTCATTCTACCGATGTTGAACAGCAGGTGCCGGATCGGAGGCAACATCTTAAGGATATTATTATGCTATAACCTAGTCGAGTCGAATGAATGAAAAAACGTGTTACAGCCCATCGAGGTGACAATGACGTCATGTGTTTGAAACGTACTTCTAGATATCGCAAAGCTATAGATTTTGAAGAATAACTAGCCTGGCTAGCTTGATCTCCAACTTTAAATAGCCTTTTAGTTTAGGAGTTTCGATGAGGATGATGAGGATGACGATGGTGGTGGTGGTGTTGATTAGGATGATAATGATTTGTATTTTAATGGACTGCTAATAAAACAAGGCTATGCTTGTCGGGGAGCAACCATACGACCTACGGCTCTCAGTCCTATCCGAGGGACTTGATGATTGTGGATTAATGCCTTACTTTAAGGGAATTAGCCTATCAACTAGATTTCGAACCCGGGAACTGAGATCGGTATTCATAAAGGGGACGGAATTATTAGTACACCTTCACCGTGTTTATGAATACGGACCAAAAATATTCTTCTTGAGCAATTTATATTTCTCTTTAATCCCTCTTATCATCATATTAGTTTGTTAGAACGTTGCTATGTCAATGAATGGAAAAGAAATGTTATACCAATAACGCTAGTAACAACACGAGGGCTCTAGCATTTATTGAGCTGTCTTCGGGGTTGCCTAGACGATGTAACATAAACGAGCAATAAGCTTCTTATTCACAAACACTTTGATGAGTTTCTTTGTGAGCTTTGATGCATCACGTCATTATTTTAGTGTGTAATGCTATACGCTGACTACATGTCGGAGGCGGACTGGCTTTTTAGGGAGTTTAGGAAGTCGTAGCCATGAGCTGCTCAATATTTTGGCTTGAGGACCGGTCAAATTTGTGGTCTGAGGGCCAATTGATAATGTTGAGTGGCCCAGTCGCATCGAAATTCTCCAACTAAATTAAACCTCGTTCAGATATGACAAGGCCAAACCGCGGCAGATTAAAAAAAAAATTACAATGCCGCAAAGTGTAATATGCGTCATATTTCGGTATCTGATACCACAGAGCTCGGTGGATACTCGCACGTCCAGTTTGTCGCGCGCGGTTGCAATTCACTTACCGCGTCATATTTGAGCTTTATTTCATCAAAGATTTAGGGTCAAGGCTTGTTCAGATATGGCGCGGTAAATCACCGCAAAGAAAAAGAATCACCGCGTTTTTCTTTTTTTTTACGTGTAACATAAATTGCAACTGCGCGCACCAAAGGACGCGCGCGTATTCACTTAGCTCTGTGTTATAAGATACGGAAATGGGAAGCGAATTAAACTTAACGTCATTAAAAAACAACAACAACGCAGAAGTTTTGCCGCGTCAGGTCTGAACGTGGGTTTAGGGTTAGAGTTTGAGCGATTGGTATAGGGTTAAAGCTAGAAACCCGGTTCGTAAAACAAATCAACCGCGGAGCATCGCCGGAGCATGTATTGTAGAACCGATTATTTTCGTTAATGATTAAACGTCTTTTATGTTTTCTTTGAGTGTCAAAATGAATGTGTTTATTTATATACACGCTATAGAACAAGAAAACGTACAAGAAAATGCATCCTAGAACAATTTTTTTTTGCATTTAAAATTGTTTAAAAAAATTAAAATATTTATTTTCATAGAACTATAATGGGATTCTTGGTGGTCCCGAAATCTATCTTCAAATGGCATGTCTATATTTTGTTGTTTCATAACAAATATTTTGTATCAGTGTATTACGTGAAAATGCTCTTAAATATAGATAGAATGATAAATGATTTTGAATTTGAAGCAAATAGTTTTGATTGATTGATCTATAGCTAGCTGAACAATTTTAGTTAGACGCCTGACTACTAAAGAAAACCTGAACAAAGTGCTGTAAATACATTAGTACACGGGGTTGAAATCGTTTCAGGAAAATAATATCTACTGTAAATAGCACAAGATCAAATATTTTCTACTACACATTTATATCAATTTTGATACATATCTATGGCAATTCTTTCTTTTCTGAATAGGGTAAGTATTTCATATGTGATAGCTAAACAATTATTATATTCTCATCAGTGTCATAGAGTGGGTGGATTAATGGAGTGGAGGGGGTGCGATCGGTACTGATCTAACCTGGATGGCATTCGATTTTACCCGGCGAGAATTGTGCACTTTTTGATAAAAGCATGAAACTTCTAGCATAGTTAGTTTAGACCATAAGATTCATTTTCAGATGTGGAGGGAAGTCAGATTTGACCTCTGATGACCCTGAGAGGTCAAATTCAAAATGGCCGCCAGTCCGCATGGTCTAATGTACAAACACGCTTAACTTTTGAACCAAATAGTCCAGAAAAACATTTAAGGTGTCGTTTCCAACTAAATTGAGGATGCCAATGCATTTGGTAATACTTTTGAGATCGCCAGATTTTCGGGTTTTGCATTTAGGTCAAGGTTAAGGTCAAAATTGACTAAAAATAGCAAGTTTTCAATGTTTACAACGAAACAAATCCCATTTATTTGTCATTTGTTCGCTCCTATGTTCTCAAATTTCTTTAAGAGTGGTTCCCCTGCAGACCATGAGATTCATTTTCAGATGTAGAGCGAAATCAGATTTGACCTCTGATGACCCTGAGAGGTCAAATAAAAATGGCTGCCAGTCCCGCCTATTCAAAAACACTTAACTTTTGACCAAATAGTCCAGAAAAACGATTAAGGTATCATTTCTAACTAAAGTGGGGATGCCAATTCATTTGGTAATACTTTCGGGATCGCCAGAACTCAGGGTTTTGAAATTAGGTCAAGGTCAAGGTCGAAATTGACTATAAATAGCAAGTTTTTAAAGTTTACCAAAAAAAAAAAAAAAAAAAAGTATTTGTTATTTGTTCTCCCCTATGTCTCAAATATCTTTAAGAATGGTTCCCTGCATAGTCCCCATCTTAAACCCTTTCAGTTAGTTTATTTCACTAACTAGCACCAGACCATTCTTGATCCAGACCGGTCTTGTATATAACTGACCATATACATAGCATGGTCAGTGGGCAGCTAGGCAGTATACGACAAACACCTCAATTCAAGTCGGGAAAACTGCTCCTTTCCATTACTGCTCAATAATACTGGTAAGTTGTTCTTCAAGTTACTTTGTGTTTTATTTGGTTCTAAGTAATATAATGATTAGTTCATATAAGTTTGGGTTGCTTATGGCAAAAGTTTTGATGTTCTCGAAGACACATGTCGTTTGATCTCTTGTTCATTTCCCATGTAAAACTCATAAAGGCCACCCAAAGGCAATGATGGAGATGATTCTTGCCTGCATGGCATAGCGTTTGCTGAGCTAGTGGCATTCTTGGAAGATATGGATAATGATGAGGACAGTTCGCCTGTCTTCAAACTTAAAGACATCGCTCAGCTTTACAAGGTAAGACTGGAGCAGCTTGGTCAGACTGTAGACAAACGGATTCACACCACCAGACTGAAAAACAGACTGCTTTCTGCACTTCCTATACTGAGGGCACATTCACAGGGAAGAGACACACTTCTCAGTTTTGAGAAGGACATTGGACCAAACCTCTTGAATGCCTGTCATCATGACAGTGATGCCATGCACTTAATGCGAGCGGCACAGGTTGTACGCAAAGAGATCTTTGACTCAAGTTTCTCCTTCAATGGTTCGTTTCAGGCAAACTGCCAGCAGGATGTGCCATCTGTGCCATCATCCCTCTTGGCTCTAGTCAACATGATACTTGATGGGGCAAACATCAAGCATCAGACCCAGCTGGTCCACACAACCACCACAAAACCTGCCCTTGCAATCTCCCAATTAATGGTTTTCAACAGCGTGAAGCATACACGGAACGTGGAGTCAAGCTCAGCACGTCATAGCCGCAGCCAAGAAACTCCACTCCCAATCTATTTATCCCTGAAGATCCATGCGGTAACACGAAGTAGAGGGCTGGTTGACAAACTGTTCAATCTGGGAATGTGTGTCTCCTATGACAGGCTGTTGCAACTCACATCTGACATTGCCGATGGTGTCTGCAAGCGCTTTAGGATGGAAGATGTAGTGTGCCCGCCAAAGGAGCTGTGGACAACATTGACCACAATCCAAGCTCTGCAACTGCAAAAGATTCCTTCCACGGCACCGGAATCTCACTTATGCAGCATCCGTCACATACACATAGTGGAACTGAACGTAGTGTACCAGTGATTAGTCAGAGTGGCTCTTCTACAAAGTCAGTGACACCTCTGCCATCGGCCTACACAATTGTGCCACCAGCTGCCTTCAAGACAAAAGACTTTAGTGCGCCGGCTGTACAAGGTCCTGTGAGACCTCCCAACCTCTTGGCTGCTGCATCTGCTACAGAAGATGAGTACGTGTGGCTCAACAAAGTCAAGACGGCTGTTGAAAAGGCTACCATTGATGGCTGGATATCGTGGTCTGCCTACCACGCTGACACACAACGAGCTGTAATCCCACCTGCAGCAATCAACGCACTGTTGCCTCTGTTTCTTGACAATGCACACCCGTGGCAATGATACGGCACTCCATGAACATCGTCAAGGCAGCAGTTCATCACTTGAACCCAGGTCAAATTCCTGTCCTTGCCGCTGACCAACCCCTGTATGCTCTTGCCAAGGAAATTCAGTGGACCTGGCCAGACACTCACGGAGAGGATCACTTTGTGATCATGTTTGGTGGTCTACACATCGAGATGGCCATGTTGAAGTTGTTGGGAGACTGGTTGGAAGACAGTGGCTGGACAAACGCCATGGTACAGGCCGACATTGCAAGTTCCGGGACAGCAAATTCCTTCATACATGCCAGCCATGTCACCAAGACCCGCCATGCCCACCAGGTCACAGCTGCGAGCCTTTTTACTCTCCTCCAACAAGCTTACATTGACGAATGCACATTCGATGATACTGATGCCATTCAACCAGATAGTCCGCCTTTTGAGGAGTGGTGCGTACGGAGAGCAAAGGCCTGTGTTCACTTTGACTTCTGGCTTAAGACCCTGTCATTAGAGCTTCTGTGCGGTACATCAGGTCTCTTCGTGAAGGTAACTTCAAGCTGTACGTGGAATCCCTGACGCAGATTATGCCCTGGATGTTCGCCCTAGATCACACGCACTACTCCAGATGGCTTTCCGTACACATCCGTGACATGACAACTCTCGCTGTAAAACACCCAGATGTACTAGCAGAATTCATGTCTGGAAATTTTGTAGTGCACAAAACCAGCAACAAATTTTCTGCCATGGCAATTGACCAGTGTCATGAGCAGAACAACGCAACAGTGAAAGGTTCTGGAGGAGCTATTGGACTTACTGGCAATCCAGGAGCACTCCGACGCTGGATGGTAGCAGGGCCAGAAATTGCCAGGATCACTACAGAATTTGAGGAACAGGCCATAAAGCAAAATAATGGTTCTGCTCACACTGGACAACATCACCATGACCAGCAACCTGGAGTGCAGGCAGCATTCCTGAGGGATGTTACGGCACTTCTGAAAGTACTGGAAGAGATGGGGAATCCATTTCTAGAACAAAGTCAAGACCTGCTAGTCATTGACACAAGCGACATCATGGACCCCCAAGTGGCTGAAACGGTGAGAAGGATTGAGACCCTCGGTGAGGAGCAGTACACAAAGTTTGTGACAGAAAGGCTAGAGCAGTGTACAACACCTATTACACAAACACTTCCTAAGAACAAGTTGCCACTTTTCAGTCGGCAGCCGGCCAAGGTTATGTCAAAACAGAAGGCACAGCTCGCAGCACTTAAGAGTGATTGTGGTCTATTTTCGAGGCTGTACATCTCGTGTCAGACACGGGATGGAGACATGGACAATTTCTTCTCCCATGAAAACCAGGCAGCCCCGCCAGCTCTGGCAACTGGAGGAAAATGCGGTTTGGAGTTAAAGCAGATCTACTTCGCTGCCTGGAATCAAATCTGCTCGAAAACAATAGTGCACCTGTGGCCCAAGCAATAATTCTTGATGGTGCAGCTGTGGTTCAAATGCTCAATCCTGGAACATCAAGAACATTTCAAGAGTATGGAGAAAGAGTGTTTGCCCCATACATCTTTGCTCAACTAGAGAAAAGCATCCGCATTGACCTTGTCTGGGATGTATACTTACCTGCTAGCCTGAAAGCCTCAACAAGACAGAAAAGGGGAAAGGGCACCAGGAAAAGGGTGGCTCCTTCTACTGTGCTGCCAAAAAACTGGAAGGACTTCCTCCGAGTCGATGAGAACAAAACTGAATTATTTGCTTTCCTGTCACGCGAAGCCGTTAATCTTCCTCTACCACAGGACAAGGAACTATACGCAACAGATGGAAGTGGAGTACTCTGTTCTCCTGCTGAGTCACACTTGGCAGGCCTTGCCCCATGCTCGCACGAGGAGGCTGACACTCGTCTACTTTTGCATGTGGCAGATGCTGTGCAAAAAGGGTGCAAAAGGTAACCATACGTACCGTTGATACTGATGTGGTTGTACTTGCCGTGGCTTCATTCAGCAAGGCAGCTCCTGATGAGCTGTGGATCGCTTTCGGTGTCGGATCAAGCTTTCGGTACATAGCTGTTCACGAAATGGTTGCCACCATGACTCCGACACAGTGTATGACTCTCCCAGTCTTTCATGCGTTCACCGGGTGTGACACTGTTTCTGCATTCGCTGGCAGAGGAAAGAAGACTGCCTGGGAAACTTGGAAGTCTTTCCCAGAGGTGAATGATGCTTTTAGTGAACTCCTGTGCATGCCAAGTGAGGTCAGTGAAGGATCAATGTTACTGCTAGAGCGATTTGTAGTGCTGATGTACGACCGAACCAGTGAGAGCATGGAAGTGAATGATGCCAGGAAACAGCTCTTCGCACAGAAATCTAGAAACCTTGAGAACATTCCTCCAACCCAGGCAGAATCCAGAGATGCCAGAGCCATCTGACTGGGGCTGGACAAATGAAACAACTGGGTGGCAGCCTCTTTGGACCACTCTCCCGGAGGCATCAAAATCGTGCCATGAATTGATACACTGTCGCTGCAAGAAAGGGTGCACTGGACGTTGCAAATGTGCCAAAGCTGCACTCAAGTGCACTGCACTGTGCTCTTGTTCTGGAGACTGTTAGATTTTGATTTTGTGGACATGCAGTGCTAAATTTATGTGGATATCTATAGCTGTGGTAATGAGCAGGTTCGTATTTGGAATAGCTTTTTTTGTCTTCTGGGCCCAGGTTCATAAAGCTGCTTACCGGTAAGCTAATTTTCGTGCTAACTGTAGCAGACAAATTTGCTCAAGCAGGTTAGCACATAGGTCTCACATGTTATCGAGAAAACAAGGTGTCCACCTTGCGCGTTCACAATGGATTTGCATTGTTAAAAAATTCATTTTCCTGCAGTAAGCACCGTTAGGTTTATAGTATGCATTTTCGTGTGCTTATACGGTTAGCAGCGCTATGAAGTAGTAACTCGTACGTAAGCACATAATTGGCCGTTAAGCAGCTCTATGAAATTTTGCCCTGGGTAGTCAAAGTGGTGGTACATGTGTCCTTTTTATTTTTTTTTGTAAATAATGACTCCTTTATTGTCAAAATAGAGGCAAAGTTTAAACAACAACAAAAACAAAAACAACAAAAAAAATCACTTTTTGGGCCTAATTTGACCTTGACCTTGACCTTATTGCAAATCCCTGATTTCAAATGATCTCAAAAGTATTACCAAATGAATTGGCATCCCCAATTTAGTTAGAAATGACACCTCAATCGTTTTCTAGAGTATTTGGTTCAAAAGTTAAGTGTATTAGAATAGGCGGGACTGGCGGTCTTTTTTATTTGACCTCTCAGGGTCATCAGAGGTCAAATCTGACTTCCCTCCACATCTGAAAATTAATCTAATGGTCTGCAGGGGAACCACTCTTACAAAAAATTGAGATCATAGGGGTAAACAAATGACAAATAAATGGGATTTTGTTGTTGTTGTAAACATTCAAAACTCAATTTTGACCTTGACCTTGACCTTAATGCAAAACCCTGACTTCTGGCGATCTCAAAAGTATTACTAAATGAATTGGCATCCCCAATTTAGTTGGAAATGACACCTTGAATGTGTTTCTGGACTATATGGTTCAAAAACTAAGCGTGTTTGTACATTAGACCATGCGGACTGGCGGCCATTTTGAATTTGACCTCTCAGGGTCATCAGAGGTCAAATCTCATTTCCCTCCACATCTGAAAATAAATCTTATGGTGAAAGCTAACTATGCTAGAAGTTTCATGCTTTTATCAAAAAGTGCACAATTTTCTTGCTAAGCCGTTGCACTAAAGGGGGCGGTCCTATCGTCTTAATTTACGTTCCTTAAGGCCCTATCTCACTGAGCGGCGAATGCTTGCGAACGTAGCGAATTTGGGGTTTCGCCAGGGTTCGTAAACGGTTGCAAGAAAGTTCGCAAACAGTTTTCATTGTCGCAAACAGTTTTTCTCGTCGCAAAACAGTCGTAGGCCTTTGCAAAACAGTGGTAAGCCTTTGCAAACGGTTGTAAGACGGTGTCGCTGAGGTTCTTTTTGATCCCTAAATCAAAAATTCGCAACGTTCGCAAGCATTCGCCGCTCAGTGAGATAAGGTCTTTACCATCTCTATTTCTTCTCATCTCATTTTCTCTTTTTAACTTTATTAATTTCCTTTTTTTTTCTTAAAGTGAACATGGGCACTGGCGTACTGATGTACTGATGGGGGGGGGGGAGGCTTTGAGTAGAATTCAAACGTGCTTTATTTCTAATCTGATACAAGTGATTTACAAATGTTGCTGAAATGACATGATTGTCAGCGTTTTTTCTCATTTTTTTGTAAATTATACTTGTTTATGATGCGGATTTTTTTTCTACCCCCCCCAAGTTTGTGCTCATTACGCCATTGAACAGGGGAAAGTGTTAATTGAATAGAAAATGTCCTCGTTATTCAACTTTCTGTGGTAGGGAAGGGGTCTACATTTTTTTTCGGAGCATACCGAAACATTGATGAGCTGAAGCATTTCGATAACATAGACATTAAACAATTAACCTATACTGCCTATATTTTTCAGCATTAACTTTGTTTCGATACAGTGCTTTTATTTTAAAAGGGCAATGGCTGGAAGCAGAAACACGTGAAAATATGACATGTGCCGTCAATTAAGCGATTTTCTTTTGATAAAATATATGCACAAACATGACAAAACAAAGTAATATACGTGCACACGATTCATGCACTATTGGTGTATTGTTTGTGTTACAATGCGAGATACATACTATATACTGGGTACATAATACTGGTATGATGAAAATGGTTTATTATCAATATTTCATGAAATGAAAGCTAATGAAATAAAGAAAAATAAAGATCATGGATAATTGCATTTGTCTAATCGTGTATGATGTGTTTAATACTGGTAGAACTGATGTGCACAAAAATCTAAGAGAGAGGGAGAGAGAGAAAGAGAGGGAGAAAGAGAGAGAGAGAGAGAAAGCGCGGAAGAAAGAACAATGGGAGAGACAGACATGGATGGAGGTTTAAGCTCAAAAAGGTAAATGACGTGATTTTGGTGAAAGATAAATAATAAGAGAAGAATAAAGAGAGAGAGGGATAGAGTAGAGAGAGAGAGAGGGGGAGCGGGAGGGAGGGGGAGAGCGATAGGGAGAGAGAGAAGAGTGAGAGATAGAGATTAAAAAGAGGGGCGGAAAGGGAGGGAGAGAGAGAGAGAGAGGGGGAGTACAGTGAGAGATAGAGATAGAGAGAGGGAGGGGTATACGAATATAAAGAAAGGAAAAGAAACATCCACATATAAATATCCATCCATAGCTAGAAGAAAATGAAATCCCGAAGAATAAGGCATCTCCCTCTATTATTCTATTATGTTGTGACTCCCTTTTACGCCCCTACCCCCTCTGTCTCTCTCTCTCTCTCTCTCCGTCTCTTTGTCTCTCTCTGTCTCCTTCCTGCTAATGAATGTGTCTGCTCTGTAAATCGAAGGTCTTATTTGCCTAACATCACATTATTTTAAGTTTTCGGTAAAAACATACAAAACATAAATGCTACCCAAAGCTTTTATTTCTTTTTCTAACGTACCATCTTAATACAAGGCCTACATGCCTGTGTACGTTAGGTGTGTCTGTATGATTTTTGTATGTATTCCGTAGAGATTTTGTAATTTACTAATTACAAGTACTTCAAAGTACGACACTCCTTCGAAACGGATGTTATCAAATAATAAAAAAGTGCATGAGCTTCTTTGCCTATTTTGTATTTGCTCTCTCTCTCTCTCTCTCTCACTTTCATGCTTCCTCTTCACTGTTCACTAGAGTTAGCATGACTTTAAATGTTACTTGTACATGGTATACTGGATATGTAATTGCATGCATTGTATACAATCTTCTTACGCAAATCTAAAAATATGAAATCATGAAATCAATGGAAATATAAAACGTGAATTATGTCTGAGGTTTTAGAACCCTACAATTATAACAAGGATAAATGAACTAGTGATACTCAGGATTTTGATTATCTATAGAACAAGTATTCAGAGGCTCGTCGTGTGTTCACAATGTGTTCTTAATTGCTTACGCCAATCAATAACGTAGGCAGAGGTAAGCCGATAACAAGTAGGCGACGATTCTGAAAAATAAATCCGAATCAAATCATACATCAAGATTGGAAATATATTTATTATAACAAAAAAAATATCGAGCAAACATAATTTACTCAGGAAAGATATTTCAGGGCCTTCTTTGGCGTATACTAAACAATAATCATCTCCCTGGAAACATAATTT
The DNA here is from genome assembly GCA_037976565.1 of Mesocentrotus franciscanus. Taxonomy (NCBI): domain Eukaryota; kingdom Metazoa; phylum Echinodermata; class Echinoidea; order Camarodonta; family Strongylocentrotidae; genus Mesocentrotus; species Mesocentrotus franciscanus. The sequence goes on along the minus strand of CP137685.1, from coordinate 26,072,550 downwards.
TATGATAAAAATAAATTATCTCGCATTTAATGATATACATGTATTTGGGTAAAAGTAAATATTTTTCATTCTCATCAAATGTTTTAAAGTAATTTTTACGACATAACATGCATAGTACGTCAAGTAGCACTGCATTTTCAATAAAAGATTAAGATCATGAAGAAAGAAAATCATGAATTTTAGTGAAATGTGTATCCTAAAACTGAAACATTTCTGGTGTAGTCGGATTTTTTACTTTAATTTTTGAATTATTCTGTTTGTACTTCTTTTTCATATTTTGATTTTTATATACTTTTTTTTCTTCTTCTTCTTTTTCTTCTTCTTCTTCTTCTTCTTCTTCTTCTTCATCTTCTTTTTCTTCTTCTTCTTCTTCTTCTTCTTCTTCTTCTTCTTCTTCTTCTTCTTCTACTTCTACTTCTTATTCTTCTTCTTCTTCTTCTTCTTCTTCTTATTCTTCTTCTTCTTCTTCTTCTTCTTCTTCTTTTCTACTTCTTCTCCTTCTTCTTCTTCTTCTTCTTCTTCTTCTTCTTCTTCTTCTTCTTCTTCTTCTACTTCTACTTCTTATTCTTCTACTTCTACTTCTTATTCTTCTCCACAATTATACCTCTCCGTTTGCATGGGATATGAGAATTGAAACATTCATATAATAATTCATGGTTGAGTATCTGAATAATGATATACATACAACAATCAAAATGTTAGTCATGTTCAGCCTTTTAGTCTACGTCAAAACAATTACCTCCTGCAAGGAAGTTTTAAGTCCCCGACATTGTTATTTTATCATTCATGTAAGTAAAATGTATGCTAAATCACGATTATTATAATGTTGGAGAATAAGAATAAAAAACAAGAAGGAACAAAAGCAGAAGCAGAAGAAAAAGGAGGAGGAGGAGGAGGGGGAGGAGAATTATACTTATGATCAGCATATATAACAGAAGGATGATTCATGGTAAATAAATCACTAACATCCGGGCAGTGAAGAATGTGCACGTGATGATATTTCACGTGTGTTTGTCAATGTTAAGAATTAGATACGTGAAAACGTCGCTGCATGCCATTACGTCTCAAGTAAGCTTTCCCTTTTAGAGAGAAATTGCCATCAGAATTGTTACAATTTAATCCAATTTTAGCTGCTTTATAGATCAAATTAGCTCCAAGTATCTCTTCATTGCACCTTGTTGACTTTCAACACGAGAATGCATGAAGCGTAAAGCTCCTCTAAAGTGTTTTGAGCCCCAAATTCGCCAAAAATTTGATGGCAAAATTTCACCTTAATTATATCGTAATGTGATAGAGGATGTCATTTCAGACACATTTCTGCACAGATTCCCCAAAAAAAAAAAATATATATATATATATATATATATGTTTGAAGACAAACATTTATAAAAGATTATAATTTGGGTTTTCTGTAGTACGCAGAAAACCTAACTTTTGTATTTTTTCATCAATATTCGACTTAAAACACACTTGTTTTGAAAATCCTTGCAGAAGTGTATCTCAAATGACATCCTCTTTCAAATTTTGATACAATTTAAGTGAAATTTTGCCATTAAATTGTTGGGGCTCCCAACACTTTGGGGGGCTTTAAGGCAGTTTGTCAAAAACCTATTGAAATGTTCGAACATAAAAATGACGTATTACGAAACCCGAACATGTCTTTGGGATATACAATACGGTGTTGAAATTATCCTTGAGATTGTGATGACATTTGAAAGTCTTTGCGATCATGTAGATCACAAAAAAACTTTCAAGAAATCAGCTCTTGGTCTATATCAGTAGGCCTATCCGTAACTGCATCCTCAAATTTGAAATGTACCACTAATTATAAGGCCTACGTCCGCTCACCATTATTTCGATAAGGAAACAGAAGAATCAACGAAATTAATTTATTCATGAAATCAGAAATGAGAACTCGACTTCAAATAATATGACTTTTGTTTATTCATTAAAACATAAATTATTGTAATTTTGACATTATGAAGAGCTTGACACTTCCATAGATCAGTTTACAAATAAACTCTTGTTTAAACCTTGACTTGAGGAGAAGGCTGAGGTCTGGAAAAGATGAAACATAATTCGAGAGCTTTCTATTTCTTTGAATTTCGGTTTGGAAGCATATCGTAGAAAGAATGTTCCCTGAAAAGCATCGCTCTTAAAAAAGCCTTACAGTATCAGTGGAAATTTTGAGAAATAGCTGAAACGTTTGGATCAAACATTTCTTCGTAGTCCCATATACCCATTGCTGTGTGCAGTGTTTCTGATCTTCAACCAGACTTATTTAATTTCTTTTCATTATGGTGATTCCAAAACTTCACAGTGTAATCATCTTTACAATTAAAGATACTATGTCCCTTTTGCAGCAAACATCAAATTCTGTAGAAATTTGCAAGAATTATGAATATGTCATGTATGTCCTATCTGTGAAATTTGAACGTTAGCAGTGTCCTAATATTCAGATTATGCAAGGAAACCCGTTTACTTCCTAGACTTCACTGTCAGACACTATTGAGAGACTGACTGGCTTTTTTTCTTTCTTCTTTGGTAATAACATACATAAAATCATCTGTAAAGGGTACATGAGCGTTTGTATACATCAATAATCCACTTCTTGTAACGGCCAAAATTAAACTGATTGAATCTTTGCGCAGCACAAAACGTACGACCATTCGGTATAATGGTCTGAAAATCAGACTATTACTTACTGTATTGGTAGCACTTGAGTCGATTCGACAACTAATAGTCGTTATTTTCCCACTTAAAGACATTTTCAAGCCCCCTTTTTTCAGTGAAGTTCTAAATTAATATTATCTTTCAAATGCCGTTGGAATTTAAACTTTTCATTTTTTGGCCTGCAAATGGGACATAGTACCTTTAAGTGAGTATAGCGTTCATATTTTCTTCTCAGGGGGAGGCATTAATAATTTCCTTGCTAATCCTGCAATTAAAAAAGAAAACCCCATGCAGCTGGTATTTCCAATCTTAATACGCAGTAACCATGGAAACTTGGGTTGGGATATTATAGATGTTCTGTTTAAATTGGTAATGGAAAAAGCTCTTAGGTTTCCACTACTGTCGGAAATACTAGTCCCTCAAGAAGGAAAGCTTCTCTCAGTTCTTTGCTTGTTCTGTACCAATATTATTTTTATCTCAATTCTGGAAATCCTGGAATTGGAAATTACACTTTTGCTACCCACAATATGAAAAGGAAATATTGAAGAAAGGTATATTTGTACAAAACAAATGGATAGTTTACCCTATGCGATAACAAAACTCCCTCTGGGAAATTCCCTATTTTGCTATAGTAACCTCCAATATCCAAATTCATAACTTTTAAATTCTTTGCCCAATTTTTTTTCTTCTGACACTTCAACTACTCTATTCTACTTTTTTGTATCCACACAAGTTAACTTTCCGTGAAGGGTTAAATCCCAATTAAATTTCACTGATTACATAATAACTTTATAACGTTTTACCTAGGTCTTGAAAACTTCTGACAATGTCAAATTGGGGATAACGCATTCGGTTCCTCGAACATTTTCGATAAAAATCGACTACTATAGCCATACATATACTACGGAACCCGAAACGCGCTCTCTCTGTCGAATAGTTTATCTTCTGAAGACGACACACTGTCCAGATCTTTGCCGTTAGAAACGGGAAATACTTTGGTCTTTGTAAAAACTTGGATCGAATCTTGTGCATGCTTTTTCCCCCATATGTTTCACGGTCCCTGGATGCATGCTATATAGTGAACTTGTATCTATTTTACCTCAGAAAGCAGATACCTTTTATACTTGGCGCGTGCTCTTTCTGATTTTGGTTGACTATAGAAAGTTAGCTGTGATCCAGCGAAAAGGCACGATCACCAGCATTTTTATGTGAGGTCACGCCGGCGATGTTTTGGCGCCGAAGTATCAGGAACAGAAAAAGCGCGGAAAACGGATGTGATGATAAAGGATATTTTGGATAATATTTTCCTTGTGTTGATAAACTGATAAAATGACTCACTTGTTATAGGTCATTCATTCCTTTAAAGGCGCTGTAAGTGTTCTGAGGCAAAATCGTTAATACGGAAGGTATTATTTCTTTAAATAGTTATACGTATACATGTATTATATTCTGGAATTTTATAGAGCTTAAACGCCGACGATTTCTCTCGTCTCTAATCGCTTGACAGAAATATTCATAAAATAAAAGATAGAGAAAGAAAGAGAGAGAAAAAGAGAGAGAGAGAAAGAGAGAGAGAGAGAGAGAGAGAAAGAGAGAGAGAGAGAGAGAGAGAGACTCATCACTATGACAATCACAAGATCAAGAATGTTGAAACTTTCAGCCAGTTTTTTAAAGCGTCTTTGCACATCTTTTCCTGACGGGAATAACTGTGTTCGATATGCCCATTCAAGACTTAACTGGTTTTCTTGTTCATTAACTAATCCTGGATTTTATAAGAGGACCTGGGGTAGGGGGCTGAGGGATAGGACACATAGTCTAAACATAAAATACGTCTCCGAGAAGTTGGTGGAAAATATACGTAAGGCTTGCCAGTTTTCAACTCCAAATTCTTCCGACAAAAATGTCATCACCTCAAAGAAAAGGGGAGTGGCACTATCTTTGCTTAAGGTATGTCTTTTGGGTTTTAAATAAAAGGGGCAAAACGGACCGATTGTGCCTCACTAAATCCGCCATTATCCTCATGATATATTAACCACCCGCGGTACCCGGTTAATCTCTGATGAGTCCAAACACTCACGATCCGCATTTTTATTTCCAACACACTGAGCATTTCCGTGTATCTTTCGGACAGTTTATTTACAAATGCAATGGAAAATAACACCGTCTAAAACCTTTCAGGAGAAAGAAATAAAGATGGATGAAAATGAGGAGAGCCTCGCATCGGAAAAACACTTCCAGGAATAATTTGACGGTCATCATGCATTGCATGATCATTGGATACCTGAGAGTATATATACATCCCTGGGATATAATGACCAAGTCAACACCAGGTGAGGTTCTAGAATAATAATTAGGAGGGGGCTTGGGGTTCTTCCATTCCCTTTCTACTTGTTCCTCGCTTTAACTTCATATCATAATCAAGCATGCTCTAACTTTGGTTTACTTCTACTCTTTAAAAATGGAATGATCATTCAACCTTTAACTCTGTATATGCATGTATATGTTGATTGTTGATTTGTTACCCGTTTCGTTTTTACCTGTTTTGTTGAATTCTTATTATGGTTTATTTACTTGTAATTTTAATGTATGTTGACTTTTTTTAAGGGTCAAAAGAAGAACGGTATTGATGGGGCTTGATGTGTACTTATCAGAAGTAATCAAATACAATATTGGGGTTAGCTTGAGTTTTGCTGTTTTGTGGTTGCCCCATGCCCTCTCCAGAACCATTACTGATCAGCGCGCACATTACGAATAAGAACGACATCGAGTAAGGAAAACCGCCATAACCACCGTGACATGAGGAAATCTGAGATATCTTTTTTTTCTTCTTGTTTCCGCTCTTTTGGTCAAAAAGAAATCTCGTCACGTGGGATTTTCTCTCTCTCTCTTTTAAATAAAAAACAAGTTTTCCACATAAATTAATAATATATATATGTATATTACATATATACATATATATATATATGTATATTACATATTTATTTATAAAAAAAACTGGTATATTAACCCTAACACTAACCCTAACCCTAAATTCAAAACAATATAACTAATCAAACTAATGACTAATGATTAAACCTTTTGTTTCTTGGAAGGCCTTTAAGTTTCCTCTGCCTGCAAACGTACGTAGAGGGCAGTACTTCTTTTGTTCAATCGTTAACAGGACACGGAAATGTCCTGCTAAATTTAATGACTCATTTTTCCACTACATATAGTTATGTCCGTCTATTGACGCCGTAAGGTAAATATACATGTATATACAGGGAAAAGGAGGAGACGGAAAGAGAAAAGGATGAAAAGATGGGCAGGCAAGGAATGAATGTTACAAAATCAAGCAGATATGATAGGGCTCCTGTTGTTTACAATCTATATTAATGATTTGGTTTCTAGTATCAAGTCAGGAAAAGTTGTCATGCTTGCTGACGATGAAACTCTGTATGTTAGTGGTATAGTACTCTAGAATCGGTTGAAAGTCAACTAAATTCTGCAATGAATGAAGCTTACAAGTGGACATCTACGAATAGATTGGTATTAAATGATAACAAAACGAAAGTGATGCTTCTTGGTTCTCGACAACGATTGAATACCTTGATAAAAAAATATATGTTACAATTAATGGTACCTTAATAGAATGTGTATCAGAATATAAGTGTCTCGGTGTGTCGATTGATGATACTCTGACATTCAAATCTCATGTTGCTTTTATTGTAAAAGTCATGAAACAACTTGGCTTAATCAGAAGAAAGAAGTATATATTTAATGTTGATCGATTATATTGGGTTTTTCCCCCATGCATTATATTGTTCAACTGTCTGGTCATCTAGATCTGAATCAATTTACAAAATATTAAAGGCATTGTTTAACAATGTTAAATCTGAGATGCACGGCCCTACGTGTTATCAGTGTCTGTTATATGGTGTAATATTGAAGCCCAAAACAAAAATCGCGCTTCAAAATGACCAAGAAGTGCCTCAAAAAAATAAAAATCTTTGAGTGACCGGTTTTACCATACTCGTTTTCCCCAATAGACTGTAGTGTTATGAAAACCGTTAGGAAAGCGCAAAATTTGGTTTTGATTTCCAATCATAAATATCTTGATAATCAGACAGGCGATCGGCTTGTAAAAGTCATGGGGTTCCTGACTGACCTAAAGATTTATAATTATCATTGCAGCATGAGCTAAATCCAGGATTTTGTTTCAGAATCTGAGACAAAGTTACCGGATCCCTTTAAACACGCTACACAATTAAGCGAGCAGCATGTATTGTGAGTGGATATACATGGGAAACTTCATCGAAAACAGTTTTTCGAATACTAGCCTGGCCTACTCTGAAATAATTGTTTAAAAAGTCAATATTATGCATGGTGTATAAATGTGGAAGTGGGATAGCACCATCCCAGTTATGTAGTAAATTTGTTCTTAATGAAGATGTTTCTACACGTGTAACACGAGTCACTAACAGATTATTATTTCGTACCCCTCAATGTAAAACTCAATATTATCAGAGGACATTCGTATCTGTTAGTATAAATGAACGTAATTGTTTGTCTGATGAATGCCAGATCTGCCCAGTCCTTAGCCATTAAAAAAAAAATCATTAAACCTGGCAATTAATAGTTCATTTTTAATGAAGGTGGGGGGAGGGAGGGGGTAATAGCAGTGATATCAAATTATTGTTATGCTTGATTTTAATGTAATTTGTATTTTGTAAACAGGTGGTAAACAGGTAGTGTGGCTGTACTTGAGAGCGTGTGAAGTAAGCGTACGTGTGATGATGAAGTGTGTGTGGAAGTTTATGTTTGCGTGGGTGTGGGTGTGTGTGTGTGGGTGTGTGTGTGTGTTAGCCTACGTTACCCCTGTCATTTCTTTTTATAATATTGTTCATTGTCATGTTTATGTTGTTTTTAAACAGAGCCCTGTTGTAAACCAGCCTATTTTAATGTTTTTAACAATGTTCTGTTATGATTATGTAGCTGGACATGTCTAAAGATGCGAAATAAATAAATTAAAAAAAATAGCGAGATGGATTGAGAACAAGGATGACAAAAAACGACGAGATTGGTTCTTACACATGTTCGCTCCCGCATGGGTAAAAGTCAATTAAAAATACCCCATCCATCTTTGCATAGTGCTTTCACACGCACATTAGTTCATGAATGATTGTTATCCTTTCAATAATAATTCACAGAGGAAGAAAATTTTCTTTATCATTACTGTAAATTCATTCGCGAAAATGTTCAGCTAGAGTTAATTGCAAATTCGTAATCCTCGGTGCATAATATATATCTGTAAAGCGCTTTTAAGGTCCTGCGGTCCTGAAAAGCGCTATATAAGAACGAACTATTATTATCATTATTATTATATTCCCCAATGGAGGTTTTTATAATGGAGAATCGAATTTAATGTTGGTTTAACACTTCAATAGTTCTAATCATTACATGGATTTATGGGGAAATGGGGGAAAAAGAGAAAACAAAACGGAAGAGAGATAGAGAATGTGTGTGTGGTGCGTGTGTGTGTGTGTGTGTGTTGTGTGAGTGTGTGTGTGAGTGTTACAAAATTTATTTGTTTTGAAGATTCACGATGGATGGGGACTTTCAGATTTTTCAGATAGCGAATAAATTATTTCCGATATGTAATTCTTTATAAATGCTGTGAAGGCCTCTTTCCTTATTACTACTCAAATTATTTCCAAGAGTTAGGTAAAAAAAAACATGATAAAAATACGAGGCAATCCGCCAGACACGATCCTGTCGTTCCCAAATGCCGCACTGAGTACTGCAAACACTCTTTGTATTACCTATGTCTAAATTTTTAGAAATAATTTACCGGTTATTATACGGGAGTTGCCCTCTTTGGTATCTTTCAAATTTAATCTTAAACAGTATCTCAAGTCATTGGACGTATAAGGGATTCTTTGGCACCTATATACTCACCAATATTGTAGTCTGTTTCATATTTTGTAATATCATTGTAATTTCCTGTTACTCGTTATTGTAATTTAACATATTTGATTATTCTATATTCGCAAACATTCACCTTGATATATTTAAATGTTTTTCACGTGCTCTTTTTAAAACTATTTACTTGGCATTATTGTATATGTTTTTCTAATGCTTTTATTTTTACATATTGTGTTGCATTATTTTATGTATGTTTTTAGGGTCCCTATTAGAGACCAGGTGATGTTGCATGGGCTACCCCGTACCAATAAATTAAAAAATATAAAATAAAAATAAAAAACTGCAAAAATATGTGTTTTTAAGGCCTTTCTGAAGGTAATAACTGATGGAGACTGTCTAATTCTAAGTGGTAGATCATTCCAGTATTTAGAAGCAGATACAGTAATGTCCTATCACCGGCTAATGTGGGGGTAACTGAATATGTGAGATGGAGAGGACCACTGGCTGACCTCAATGCCCTGGCAGGTGTATATAAATTTAAACAGGTATCTAAATATTGTGGAGCTTGATTATTGAGTATTTTGAAGACAATCAAGAGTAATTTAAAAATTATTCTTTGTTTCAAATGAAGCCAGTGTAATGATCTCAAGAATCGCTGAGATGGATGGTCCCTAGAAACCTGAAATATCAATCGGGCTGCCCAATTTTGTAGCCGTTGCACACGATCCAATTTAGTCGAGGGAATGGTAGAGAGAAGCCCATTACAACAATCAATACGGGATAGAACTAAAGAACACAAATCATTATGACAGGCAGACTGGTCATATAGTTCAAATATTAACAATGTTGACTAAACAAAAGCAATGTGAATGTGGAGATCATATTGTGACTCACCCTTAACTTGTTGAGAAACACTAATCCGCAAACCTGTTTTTTTTTTTACAACAAAGTAGCAACTGAACAATATTTCAAGTGTCAATAGTCAAGGATGTAATCATTAATTAATATTAAAGTTTATCCATAGAAATGTATATGACTTGCTTATGGTGAAAGGATTGCACTTAGAAAAAAACATACCTTCATTATTATATAAGATTCATGGTTATTGTATTTATTACATATATAGGTCATAGAATAATTATATATGTTTTGTTTACCCATTAGTTCTGTGTCCCCCCTCCTCCTCCCCCTCTTATATCCATCATGCCCATTTTAATTGGTAGCGATCGCTGCGCTGATGCCTGACGGATACACAACACTCACAGTATATATTGCATGTGAATAGTATAGCGGATGCATGTGTAGAATGCGTATTCCACACATTGGTGTACTTTAAATGGACTTCCTTCATCTCCGAATGGGTGTGTGAAAAACAGCTTCACCTTTCGGTTACCGCTCAAGCAAGGAAAATAAATTCACGACAAAATTCGCGACGTAATATGCGACACTTTGCCGCGAACTTCGCGACAAAGATTCACGATTTCACGATTCGCGATGTCCCTTCTAGGCCACCATAAAATCCCTCCCAAACTGCGAATGTCACCCAAGCAGTGAAGTGTCAAAATAAAAGACAGACAATACACTCTGCATAATGCATTAAGCCAATTAGTAAATCCACAGCTTTACTACTAATGGACAAGTTTACACGTACTTGGCATTTTTATGTGAATACATTAGCAAGGTTTTGGAAGCTTAAGGGTTAATACTTTAAACATGAATGAGAGTAATTGCTTTGAATTATATTTCGGTTTGACTGCCCTGCCTTCGGCTTTATCGCAGGAGACTTGATGACAGGCTAACATCATGGATTCAGTTCCGGGTACAAGAGGATACACAGACACGGTATACGGATGATAGTTGATCGAGAATACGTGTGGAAAATCAGAGTGTGGGATGTGGATGTTGCGGAGAATAGTAGTGAAAGATGGCAACATTAAAAGTGCTGAAACTGTTTTTATCAGCTCTGTCTTCTTTTGTCTGTTTTCCGCTATGGATACAAGGTAGGTTACTTTCATCCATTAAAATCCATCTTGGTGTGTGATTGTTTGCGAACAGGGGTGATCATGACCGAGTCGATGGTTTGATGAAAATGTCATCATGGTCATGACTGTGAGCATATATATATATATATATATTGGTTAAGGGGCGATATACCTGAGAATTGTCAACAAAGTCAATTTTTCCGTTTTTACGCCCAACCTCTTACGGCTTGTAACAGGTGACTAAAGAAAATAATTTTTTTAAATAAAATTTAGATCTAACATGCATGTAACTTGGGAATAGGAACAATATCCTTCAATATTGCACCCGACATATTTTTGGAAATAAAGGTTTTGACATTTAAAACACCATGCATTTCCTTTGTGTGTGTGTGTGTGTGTTTGTTTCTTTATTTGATTCATTATTTTTGTAATGCATTTAATTAGCAAAATGTCACCTTAACGCTAAAAAGGCCGGGCTATTTGAGTTCTTAATACGGCCGGGGGGCATTATGCCCCCCCCCCTAAGATCGCCGCGAAAAATGTGCATGCATGTCAAGTGAAGTGTATAGAATACTATAGTCATTTCAATTTTTTGAAAAAAATTACATATTTGCATATTTATGGTAAATTATGCAAATAAGGTCAACAAATTCACATTTTTACCCATAAATCATATATTCTTCATATTTAAGCTTTTTTTCCACTACATTTATTTGTTGGACCATTTGGAAGAATAATAATACGACAACAAAATTTGGAAGAGCCAGGTTATTCCTTATGTTATCTGTTGTTTTGATAATTTCTTATGTATTTCATTGTTTTTTTTAAACTTATGTATTTTATTGTTTTTGTTGTTTTATTTCATTTCTAACTATAATTCGACTATTTTGACCCCCAAAACAAACACCTAGGGTGGTATTCCGATAGCGCGAACTAAGTTTAAGCTCAGCTTAACTAGTTCACACTTTTATGGAGTGCCTGCTGCCAACTCATTTTCCCTGTACAGATTTTTTTAATCCTGCAATGAAAAGTGTCCAAAAAAATAATTTTGCAATGAAATGGGAAGAAAAAGATAATATGAGTATGAACTGAATTTCAATAAAGTCTTTGGTAGATTATCTTTGTCATGAATATTGAAGGAGGAAGATGACACCTAGCATTCCATAGAAGTGTGAACTAAAATTCTTGTTTAGTCTGGACTTAGTCCCGGCTTAACTTAAGAGAATACCACCCCTAAACTTTAAACAAGACCAAATAACCAATATTTTATCTCCTTTTAGGAAAAATGATATTTCTATATGTTTTGTACATAAATCAAGAAAATGAGCGATTTTCGGGCCGACATGTAAAGACTAAAGGTCACGTGACTTTGTAACGGTAGGTCCGATTTTCAAAAAAATTATTTTAAAAGATGCGCAAGACTCGAAAGAATAAAGTCATGAAGCGGCGGGGCGTCATCCGTATGCGTTCCCAAACAATCAGGAAAAAAAAATCGCGGAGGGGGAGGGGAATGCCCCCGGCCTTATTAGGGCTAAAGGTCGGGTGACATCCAAATATAAGTTGATTCCTGTTAGTGTGCAGGGCTGCATACAACTCATATTTTGTTTTTCAAACATCTAAATATATTTCATAGACTTTTATTTTTATAAAAACATTCTCAGTCCTGCTAAGCTCCCCCCTAAGAAAATGCTCCAGATCTCATTCATCTTGTGACATCTTCTGTCAATCATTAGTGAGCTAACTAGAGTTGTATGTAGCTTCACCAGAGCTGAACACTTGTTTACAACAGACCATACTATACCAACATAGGAGTTGCTATGTCAGACGCGCTGTAGCATCACCAGGAAAAGAAAGGTAATGTGGAGGTATTGTATGAAAGATTGCAATTCTTTTGTGAGCATGTGCTGAGCTAGGGGAAGTTACCTACCACTGTCTCTTGTTTGCTCAATAATGATTGACAGATGATGTCACAAGATTAATGAGACCTGGGGGTGTTTCATAATGCTGTGCGTAAAGTTACGAATGACTTTAGAAATGATTTAAATATAATGAGCCAAATGGGATGCCCAAAGTTTTTTCCTGACACTTTAACAAAGTGTGACTGTATTTTCCATAATCGCATGCAGCCCTGCACATCAACAAGAATCAACTTATATTTGGATGTCACCCGACTTATAATCTTGACTTCGTATAAACTCCGTAGAGAAAATCCCACATGCTTTTAGTCATAAGATGTCACCTCTCTTGCAAAAATAGTTATCATAACATTAAATATTTTCACCAACCTACGATATGTGGAAGTTTTTAAACTTATTGGAGGAAAAATGCCAAAATGCAGAAGTTTTCAGAAGTTGATGCTTTAAAAACTGACTCTGTTCATTTGGCTGAAACTATGAACTTTGGTCTTGAAATGTCAGGAGTATTAAAAGCGCTTTATTTATATGTAATACCGTACAAAGTTTTTTTAATAATTTTGATAGCACAATATTTTTTAAACAATTATTTTAGTGAAGATAAAGAATTTCAGGTACCGCTGCCAGAAATCACGATTTTGGAAACTTTTCTTCTCGTTGCTCTAAATCGAAATTTCAAAAAGTATTTCGCTTTAAAAATGAACCATTAAGAAAAGATATATGTAGGGTTGCTGAAACTTAGTTCTGTATAATCGCTTATAAATTTGCGTGAGACTATTATCTATCGTTCATATTCTCAAACTACTTGGGATACGTATGGGATGAGAAATTCTTCTGTTCATAACCTTCTGTTCAGAACCTTCTGTTCAGAAATCTAAAATTACTATACCATGTATACTTTACTATATCTTAGTCTGGAAACGATTGTTTAGATGATGATTCCTAAGATTAAGAAGGCCGATATTTGCATATAAAAGAGCCTTTCTATAATACCAAGATGTGCAGTGTAAATTTACATGATAGTTGCCTATAATTGTACATACAAAAGTATCCTGGTTTTTGTTGAATAGAATGGGAACGATCAATGCAATGAAAATACTTCAATTATCATAAGAAAAATTTCGTCGTACTTTGCCCCCAGTGATCGTACGTGCTATAAAGTTGTGATCTTCGTCGATTGTATGTTTATTGTCCTTCAAAAACAAGACAAATGTATAATGCTTGAAGGGATAAAATCTCGGTCCTTTTCAACTTATGCACAGTTAATTTCCTATTCAGAAGTATCTTGATGGCGAGAGAAATGCTTGTTAAATGTGAGATGTCTGTTTGCTTGCTTCCAGTGTCGGTGATGCGGGGGTGTCCCCATTTATATTTTTTCTTTAATCACAGTATTCAAGGGAATGATTAGACTTCTTGTTCAGGTGCTAGAATCCCTCGCATTAAATATAAACATCTTATAACCAGACGCATGATGAAACATTGCAAATCATAATGTCCGCGATCATTACAGACTGGGTTGTGACCTTTGTATTACAATCGGTTTTGTTCCATAGGACTTACTACTGATGTAGGTTGGGCGATCAAAAAGGGTAGGGGACGCACCACTTTAAAAAGTAATTTGTAAACCAGTACCCCCTACACAAATATCAGGAAATTAGCAAATATATAAGTCAAAATAACAACTCAGTGTGTCTTAATATCACCTTAAATAGCTCCGTAGTATTCAAAAATGCAAAATACATGTAATATTCTGAAGTAAGATCTTCATGATGAGTAGTCGCTAACCTCCTTCGCACTTTCTGTCTGTCTATTAAGATATGCTTTTAATTGTTAGAATCATACTACTATATCTTTCTTTGCCTAATAGTAAGAATCACTGGCGTACTGATGGAGAGGGGGTGGGGCTGTTTCCCCCCAAAAAAAAAAAATCAAACGTGGTTTATTTCTAATTCTATACAAGTTATTTACAAATGAATAGAATAACTGAAATGTTGTACAAAACAATCATACTAGATAAAACATAAAATGAGAGATAGACCACACCACTGCCTCCCAACAAGGTTGCTATTGCACGAATATTGGTAATTTCACAGTTCAGAGGGAGGTGCACCTTTGCTAATAAAATCTTAAATGCTGAATTAAAGATATAAAATAAAATGTTTTTCTTTCTCGATCCTCCTCCTTACTCGGAACTAAATGTTAACCTAGTTTAGGGAAACGCTAAAACTAAACGTTTCAGTATTACAGACTGCAATTTCTTTTCTTTTTCTTTTTTTAGGGGGGGGGGGGCTACAGAAAATTGTTTAAGATTAGAGGGTTGTGATCTGCGGCAATGTTTGAGTAACCATTACCTCATATTCCGGCAGCGAAATGGTGTATTTGTAATTTTTTGTTTCTTATATACAATATATTCAATGGTTTATTTGTTTATATTTTTGTCTAAAGGAGTGCACGCTTGTATATTATGATTTTAGTGCTGGTTTTGTTTTTGCCCATGTATTTGTGTACAAATTGTTTTAATAGAGAGATTGAAGAGTACTGGCTTATGATTTTTTTTCTACATATAGCTTTAAAATTATCAAGGAAGTGTGCATTTTGAATGCTATGGGTAATGAATATCCTATTTGTGATAGGGAATGTTCGTATCTTGAGTCAATGGAGCTGGTTCTCGTGAATGCAAAGCCTGTCTTCTCAGGTAAGAGAATGTCATAATTAAAAACATTATGTAAGTAATATGGTTTTTGAAAGCAGGTAGAAGTAAAGTGCGTTCGGCATTTAATTAATTTAGAGAATTGCAACAAATTTTGTAACAATTTCTTTTTGTCACTGTCATAAAGCGAATAAGTAAAGATGAAATGATCTATTGATGAAGCTCAAACGTGAACATGGAATGATTTAATAAGAATGGAATTATACTAAAAAGTTCACTTGGATTTATCACGATTACTTTATTACTAGCAGGACCCGCGGGAAATCCGCGGGATTTTAGAGGGCGCGGTGGGGCAGGGGCTGATCCAAAAGGCAGCGAGGGAGGGGGCCCAATTTGTGAGTAAATATAAGGCGGCAACTCGCTCTGGACGTCGACACGGAGGTGGACATCGGGCGGAGCATAGCTAGCCAATTTGATATAGAGTAGACTCTCCCGCAGCCGATGGCACCAAGCACCGGTACCCCAAGGGGACGGTTTAGAAGGAGATAGACGCACAAACTTCGGCTGCCGATGTCATTAAAAAACAAAGGACTACATGGGCTCGCGGCTATGTCATGCCCCCGCGGCGATTAAGAGTATTACTTATATAGAAGCAGGAACCGCGGAAAATCCGCGGGATTCTAAGGGGGGGGGGGTGTAAATAGATATATAAATTAAAACCACCAAGAACTGCATTTGCAAATTAGAGAAAACCATAAGTTCCCCACCCAACTATATTTGCCATTTTGAGGACACCATAATTTTCCGATTTAACTTTCGTTGGTATTCACATTGATTTTTTACGATTTCAAGGATAATTCATAAGAGCAGGACCCCCGGAAAATCCGCGGGATTCTAGGGGGTGGGGGGTGTAAATAGATATATAAATTAAAACCACCAAGAACTGTATTTGCAAATTAGAGAAAACCATAAGTTCCCCACCCAACTTTATTTGCCATTTTGAGGACACCATAATTTGTAGGTGCACAAACGCCCCCTAGCCTATGCCTGAGTTACCTAGGTCCGCCAAAAATGGTAAGATGACATCGTTTAGACAAGGGCAGGGCAAGCGCTATGTGAAACTGAGTGGGGGAGTGTGGTCAATTTGATGAGTTACTTTTTCTATACTATTTTTCGATAATATCCTAAAATGATAGATGAATACAAAATTAAAATTAAAATTAAAAACAAATAAAATAAAAAATGAGAGATATAATCGCGTGACGTAAAGTAATTTGGCGACAATAGTCACAACTGACTAATTGCCATTAAATCAAAACAGAAGAAGAAGAAGATTTAACTTTCGTTGGTATTCACATTGATTTTTTACGATTTCAAGAATAATTCATTAGAGCAGGACCCCCGGAAAATCCGCGGGATTCTAGGGGGTGGGGGGCACAGGGGGCAAAAAAATTAGTGTTCACTACCCCAACCCCCTCCCCCACTGAGCAAATTTACGGCCGGCGCGATTTTCCAATTTTTCAATTTTCGGGTGCAAAAAAAAAAAATATGCTTACTTCCCACCCCCACCCCCACTGAGCGAATTTACAGCCGGCGCGATTTTCCAATTTTTCAATTTTCGGGTGCACAAAAAAAAAAAAGGGGTCACTACCGGCGCATCGATCGTTGAATATGCATGCCGTATAGCTCTGTCGTCACGCATATCATGCATTATGCACGCCGCGTCTGTTTTCGCCCTGGACGTCGACACGGAGGCGGACCTCGGACGGAGTATAGCCAATTCCACAGAGTAGACTCTCCTGCGGACGATGGCACCGGGCACCGGTACCCTGAGGGGAGGGTTCACGAGGAGATAGCTGCACCAACTTGGGTCGCCGATCTCATTAAAAAACAATAGAATACATGGGCTCGCGGAGACGTCATGCCCCCCGCGGAGATTAACCGTATTACTTGGTGTGATTTGTACTTCTTTTCTAGTAAAACAAAAAACCCTGATAAGACAATAATATTCGATTAAGCGTATATGCCTTCGTAGTCGAGTGGCTAAAAAACCATGACTGGAGATGGGAAAGTCCTGGGGTAATGAGCACAATTTTTCTTGTTTTTTGTTGTTGCCCCTGGGAATTTGAAAATTGCGCCGACTGATATTTCGATTAGAAGGGGGGTTTTTGGCCCCTTTGGCAATTTTTTTTTTTTTTTTTTTATTGAGGGGTGGTTTAACCCCCCTGCGTAGGCGCCTGCGTACATAACAGTTACTAGATGATTTGAAATCCAAAATGCAGTGTGGAAAATGAAAATGAGTATAGACTTACAGTTAACAACTGAATTATTCATACCCCTTGTAATTTTTTGTTTTCATTACTAAAGAATGAAAGATGGACTGGTTGAATTAGGGCCTTTGTTATATAATTTTTGATGTAAGCTTTAATATGTCACATTATCAAGAAACACAGTTTGGACATATTAATATTTTACATACTTATGAATATGAATAATTGTAATAGTTATTAACCGCATAAAATAAATCTCTCTTGGTATTCCAGGTGAGGTTATTCATATCACAGTGGTGGCCGAGGGATACACCAATGTAGATACATCTAGAACTTGGCGGTATCTATGTTTCCCCAGTGTACCAGATAGAGATGCTTCACTATCATTCGGTCGATCAGCACCCATAACAACAGACAGATCACCACCAGATGTGCAACACTCATTTAGAGATCCATTAGTCAGAGTGGTGAGATTCCCTACAGGAGATGGATGGGATAGTGATGGTTTCGGTCCTTTCTATTGTGAAGCTTCTAAACCTGATGGAGATGTTACAAGGGTTACTACATTTTTCCAACGAATTGATGGTAAGATTATTATTCCATTCATTATACTAATGATAAGATTCCCTTATTTTTAAAGATTTCTACTTCAAATGTAGACTATACATGATGCACTGTAACAGCAGAGGTAGGGTATCTTGAGCTATGAACTGTTATGTTAGGTATCTTTGGATATAGTTCATTCATAATCAGCATTGAAAACGATGCGCTATTATGGAAAAATGTTGCGTACAGCAGAGACTTAATACTGCATGACGGTTTACTGAGGATCAGGAGCGAGAGTGATTCAATAAAATGGCTCCGCTTATGACGCTTTCGCACTCGTTAAAGAGGAATGATTGAGAATGGCTATACTACAAAGGCTTGATATTTCACATGTATAATGAGAATGAATCTGGATATTCTAGAGTAGGATTCTGTTTGGAAATTTTAGACTTAAATAACCCAAAATGATAATCGTTAAGTTGAGCCTGAAATTATCCCAATTATGTTGATGTTGTTTATTTACATTCGAATGGTCAAAGGAAAGTCCAAACAGATTTTGACATGCACCAGACTGTTTCCCATGTTAAGATCTTGGAAATGATCTCAACTTGTAATTGAGAAATATCAACAGTAAACTAATTGAATGCAAAGTCTTATAAAAGCATACGGTTTCCTGTGGTGAGTACATGGCTACAGTGCACGTGACCTGTAGGTGCTACATGTAATGCATTAAAGTAAACATTTTTTTATTTTGTTAGTTTATTATTGTCTCTTTTAACAGCTAAATTCATATCAAGTGATGAATTCTTTACAAAGACAGTTAATGTGAATGACACCGGAGTGATGATCAGCATGACTAGGCGTTACGATCCTGATGCGAGTGACAACGTGATTACTTGGATGAAAGATGGAATTGAGGTTCTTACATCATTTAATGGGCAGACTCAGATCAGCTTCCCAAACCCGATCCAGACATCAGACCGAGGAATTTATGAGATCTACTATGATAACGAGAGGAATCAAAATAGAGGAGGATTATACAGACTCATCATCAGAGGTGCATGTACAAGTGTATTCCTGCTAATAATTCAGACTGGGCTTTTTGAGAGGGGTCATATGTTCTCCAAGATAAAATTGTTTGTTATGATGCATGTTAAAAGTTTTGCTTCGTATTTTGCCTCAAAATATTTATTTTAGATTGGTTGGATTATGACAGGTACATGATGATGATATTTATATATCCATTTATGTTTTTTATTTGTATTAATGAATAAATGGATGTGAACATTTCTGAAAAATGTTAGTTTAGAGCATTCAGGTAGATAATGTCCAAGTCTGATCTTTTGGGATGGCACGTTACGGTATGACGGACAGCTTGTTCCCCTTTGCAAATTTTATTTCAAAAGTATGAAATTTGAAATGATAAAATCCAGGTGTAAGCATGTCATGATTTGTGATGTGATTTGTACAGAGGGGTAGCTCAAAGTTACCTGTAAATATATTCAGAATGTAACAGAGCCAATGAAATACACGATAGTTCTACGTTCAAGAAATTTATTGTTTAACCAACTTTTCAATTGTCTACGTCTATTTTCGTTTTACCCTGCTTATCTGCTATCTATTCACATCTTTTCTTTAATGCAATCTTTAGTGACATGTATTTTAAATAATTATTTTCCACTCTCCCTATCTCACATTAGAATGCCCTGCTGGTAAGTGGGGTCCCCCTGAGTGTTTTGGTATCTGTGATAAATGCTACAATGGTGGAGTCTGTGATGACAAGTCTGGTCTATGCATCTGTCCTAACAACTTCAAGGGATCGAATTGTTTAGAAAGTAAGTAGGCCTGCAGAACTTCATGTGGAATGATGTTTATTTTTTATTTCTTAATAGATGAATTGAGGAAAATATTTCTTGACTTATTCCATTAAAAATGAACAGAGTAATGTACATCTATTTTACATGTTCATTTCAAATATTCTTCTACCTGCCGAGGAGATAGAGAAATTAAAGGGATCCGGTAACTTTGTCTCAGATTCTGAAACAAAATTCTGGATTTAGCTCATGATGCAATGATAATCATAAACCTTTAGGTCAGTCAGGAACCCCATGACTTTTACAAGCTGATCGCCTGTCTGATTATCAAGATATTTATGATTGGAATTACAAATTTTGAAAACCGTTCGCCTGACGGTTTTCATAGCACTATAGTCTATTAGGGAAAACGAGTATGGTAAAACCGGTCAATCAAAGATTTTTACTTTTTTGAGGCACTTCTTGATCATTTTGAAGCGCAATTTTTTTAGGGCTTCATTATTACACCATATCACAGACACTGATAACATGTAGGGCCGTGTATCTCAGATTTAACACTGTTAAACGAACCCTTTAAGAATAGTATTATAAATCTTGTTTTTGAAATGTTAGTATTAGTATAATGTACTAATTAGTCTTGTAAATCTTAATTTTACCAGGAAATCGTTTGCAAGAATAATGTCGATTTATCATTTATAATCTGTTTATATCGTATTATCTATCACGTATTATTAACAGCCTGTTATATAACGTAAATGACTTTGGTTGTAAATACTTTGTAAAGTGACCCTCTCTACCAGAGCTGCGGGACATTATACATGTACATGTATATATACACTGTACATCAAGTAAATCAATACAAAAAAAAAGATACAGCAGGGGAAATGATTTGTGTTTGTTTCTTATTCCTGAATACCATATGAAATGTGATGTCTGAATAAATGTCTCAATAACATTATTTTTTTATGATCGACGAACTTTGCTTTCCATGGTATGGGAGGGCTTTATTCAATGTAGTAAAAACTATTATTTTTAAAGAGCATTAGACAACATTAATAATTTACAAGGAGATTACAGGAAAGCAACCATATTTGAAAATGTTTTCATGAAATCTTATTTCTTATGCAAGTCTTTAATGTTTTGATTCAACAATGCAACTTTTTTTTCAGTTTGTAGAACTGATGGTGGAAATCGATATGGATTAAACTGCGAGTTTCAATGTTCATTCAGCAATGACGGAAACAACAAATGTCATGGGATTCTCTTTTGCCTACCTGATCCTTTTGGATGTTCATGTGACGTCGGAGCCCATGGTCTTTCATGTAACACACGTAAGTCTTTTGATAATTGATTGTGCTCAAATTATAATAGTGAAAATACATGTATCTAGAAGCCCTAAAAGTCATCATATATACATATACATCTATAAATCTCAGAAAATTGTATTTTTTCCTGGAATATCAAAAGCACAAACCATGATATGTCTGGATTCATGAGTGAGGTCAGGCGCTACTCAGTGGAGAAGAGAAGGAGAAGAAGAAGAAGAAGGAGGAGGAGGATGAGAAGAGAAGAAGAGGAGAAATTAATAAGAAGTAATTATTGTAACATGCAAAACATTTCTTTCTGATGAATGTATTGTATCTGTCTATCTTGAATTTGTATTTTGACTTCTATTACAGTATGTACCAGTGGTACATATGGTCCAGGATGTTCACAGACATGTCACTGTGCAGGTGGTTCATCGTGTAATATTTATAGTGGAATATGTACAGGTGGTTGTCGGACTGGCTGGTCTGGGGACAACTGTCAAAGTAAGTCACGGCCAGCAATGATAATAAACAATATGACATAAATGCTTTCCCCAAATAAGATAAATCTGAATGTTACATGTACACTGCAGCTTCGCAATTTTTGTAATTTTGTAATTTTGTTATTTTGTTATTTTTTTTAACCCACTGCCTACAGGACCCGGATGGCTCCTATATCATACCTTTTTGGAATATCATAATTCAGTAGTCAATGGATTAACTTGAAGTTATTATATCTTTTATTTTTGTAGACAAACCCACTCTTAAGCTGTGTTTTGGGGACAACTCCTCCCATATATTCCATTTTTATTAGGAGTAATAGTAGTAGTAGTAGTAGACGACTGGACGACTTCATTGGATAACTCGTTTAGCACCAGGCTAATCTGCCACAAGGTCCATTTTATGTTTATTAATACAGGACATTTTTTTTTCTCTAAAAAAATACACGATTGTATTTAGTGAAGCCACTGTTAAATACAAGAACATGTGTAATAATTGAAATCAATAGAGAAAAAAAAATGTAATCACTAGTTGCAAAGAAAATGTATTTATAACGAAAACGATCTCTATTTTGTGGACTTCATCTAGTATTATTTTCAACTGCTTGTTGAATTGTTGTCTAAAATATTCTTCTGATCATCCCTAGTTCCAGATAAATGTGAATACGGTTACTATGGATCTCAATGCACTGATAAATGTCATTGCTTGAATGATGAATCATGTGATAAACAGACTGGAGAGTGCCCTGAGCAGAAGTGTGCTCTAGGATACAAAGTACGCAGTGGCCAGGTCGAATGTCAAGGTAAAATGCTTTTTTTCAATAAAGGGTGTTGAATTTTCCACATCAATTCTATCTCCAGACTGTATACAGCATGTGCATACATGTATGGTGCAGTGTGCTTGACATACACGGTATTTTTGTTATGAACACATGTATGAACGCTCATAAATACATGAAGGTACATTGGTCACATCAACCATATATATATGTACATAGTGCTCGGATAGTAAATAGATCTACATACATGTATACTCTGGAGGAGGGTTCTAGTAAAAAAATATAGACTATTTTTTATTGAATAATCTTTGTTTTACAAAAGAGTTTTTTTCAAGTGGATAGACATCATGATTAATAATAGTGAGTGGTTTTAAAAGTGCATTAATGATTTGCCTGCCAGTAGTACTGCATTGATATACATTAACAGGGGTGTCGATCACGGGGGGATGGGGGGGGGGATATATCCCCCCAATATTTCAGGTGGGGGGTGGCCTGTACAATCATCCCCCCCAATAATCCACCATCAAAAAAAAAATGAAGAGAAAAATTAATGATGAGAGCCAGATGAGAGTAGTTAATGGTTAATACTCGCAAGATGACCATCAATATACACATTTTGCTATCTCATTTTCATAATACATACATATATAAATAGAAAACAAAGTAAATGAGACAACCGTTTATGAGACAAGAATAAATTGAATTCTCGCTCATACGGCTTCATCAGGAATTGATGAATTTATTCAATTTATTCAATCAACAGCATCATAGAAATGCAGTGCGCCAAATGCAAAGCCGCAGCGTTAAAAAGCAACGAGCTAAATGTTAAGCGCGAAGCGCAAAAGCGCAAAAAAGAAGTAGAGAGTGGGAGAGTTATAAATAGTCACTAGTTGTTATGTTGTTTCCGTTCACCCTTTTTAAAATTCACGTCATTGTATCTTTATTTGTTTTTTTTTTTCACTCATTTTATTTCCTCATATTTCCTAAAACATTTTTCAAAACGCGCTAGGAGTTACAGTCGTGTATTTATTTAACTCTTTTAATATCACATGACTTTTGGCCAGTTCAATCTGAAGTGATTTTTAAAGCTATGACTATGTGGGGTTGATGATGCGTTTTTTTTTTATAATGCAAGTAAAGTTATAAGAGATTGTATCATTGAAGAGAAAGATGGTTTTGTCCAAATGGCAGCATGTAGGAGACGAAACTTTCAGTTTGTTCCCTGATTCATACTCAGTATCTATTTTGTTTTATTGATTTCATCCATTTCTTTGTTTATTTATATCTCTACATGTAAAAAATTGGAAGAGCTATTTTCCGAAAGGAGCAAAATCTTTTGATAGCAAATGGAGATAATGATATACATTTTCCTCTATTTACCTTGAACAAAATTATTAACCTAAATTACGAGAGAAATTATGAACACATGCATCTTTTAATAACAATTTTCCATAGACACCTGAACAAAATCGGGTAAACAAAGAGTTCTTTCTTAAGTTACACACATGGATCTAGTGCCTCTTGAAAATAAGCTCTTTGTATGTACATAAACAAGCAATACAACAGAATACTCCAGTTCGATATTTTGGAGAAAGATTATTATGTCACAACTTATTTTTGTTTTATTGAAAAGCTGATGTAGGCCTATGTATTGTATTCAAACGTAACAGGCATAAGATAGTTAAGGTGTTTTTGAAGGTTAGAATGTTATTAAGTTTGAAGTTTTGTTTATAACACCTTTCCAATAATAATGCACCTTCTAAGACTGGTTATAGTTTTTAAGAGAAAAAATAGTGCTCTGGTCAGGGCTTTAGGAGAATATTATGCTTATATTTTAGAGCGTATCTGGTATGATAAGTATATCTGGGTGAAGAAGGAGATAATGGAAGTTTGTTGTTTGGTAGTTGGAACGTAAATTTTATATTATGTTTTTATATTTATGTTTTTAAGCGCCTTGAGCATTTAATACAAATGGATAATGGCGCTATATAAATCTCATGTATTATTATTATTATTATTATTAAGAAACAGACAGTTTGTATGAGATCAGGAGTGGAAATTTTCTGTCATTTTGAGAACCAAATTTTGCATCAGTGATATTCTGTTTCATTGAATTGAGTTTCCCGCAGAGAGGATTCAGTTGGTTTAATTAAAGAAGGAAGAGAGTCAAATGAAGAACCAAAAGCAATATGTTTTTCATTTACTAATGAGAACTATGTTTTTTGAGATCTCCTTACACAGAATATTGGAATGGGTTTTTCACGATGAATGTTGTTTGGAGACATCAATATTCATAAAATGTATGTTTCTATCACCAGGAAATAAAGAATTTTCTGTCTACATGAACCTTTCCTGGTTGCTTATTAATGCATTTGCCCACTGGTAACATAATACTTTCACAAGTTGATATCCCTCACCATTGGATTTTTTGTATGGTAATGTCTAAATTTCGTTTAAAAATAGATGATATCAGTCTGGTAGGCCTACACTGCAGGCAAGAGTCAGGACTAACATTTAGCATGTTATTAATTTTATTACCACTCTTATATTCTCTGAAATGTTATCTTTATTGAGGGTGACTTGAAAAAGTTAATAACTTCCAAGTTATTAACTTTTTGGGGTGCAACCTGCCACACGCTTCTAAAGGGGGTTGCTTTGATCCATTGCCGAAAATATTTTGGCACCTATCTTCCCCCCCCCCCAACCACGGATACAAATCGACACCCCTGTACATTAAGCAATTAGAGTTTGAACAAAATAATCAGATTAAGATTTCCCTTGTTTAGGTACACCTGCATGTACATGTACACGTGTGTTATATGCATAGTGTTTATGGTCTTGCTTAGTTCTTGATCGATAGTAATACTAATATTATGAAATGACTGGGTTGCAATCTAATGTTCTCATTGACATGACGTATAGTTGTATATAACAATTTGCTTGGTTTTTGACACTGGAATATCAAGATTATCAGTAATTGGATATTCTTTCGAATAATCGAATTCATTCTTTTATTAATAAATATCATGATTGGTCAATATTTTACAAAGTGCATGACCGATTTGTTTGCCATATGTATTGTGGATGAAATACAAAAAGCGAGCAGATTTTGAATAAAATAATTGGGTTAGAGTTTTCTCTGTGTTGTTGTGTTGATATGCGTGTTGTTGTGTTAATGTGCGTATTTTAGTGTTTAATATCTGGTTTAATTCTTGACAGGAATATCAAGATTGGTTCCAGTGAGAGTGAACCCATACCAACCATCTAGCTTCACATGTTATGTTGAGGGCATCCCACTTCCGGATGCACCCTCAGTTGATCTTTACAGACAGACTGGAAGCACTAGCTACAACAAGACAGGAATCACCAGGAGATCAAGGACTGTCTCATGGTCAGAACGGGCTATTGTCTTCGATGTTGATAGTGTGTATCCACAGGAATATGGGGGATATGTTTGCATTCTATCTGTTGGAAACACCGACTATCCCAGTGCGCCCGTTACTAACGCGACCTATGGTGAGCAAACTGCGTGACATTGCTTTACTCTATATACTGTACTTCTGTGAAATACATGTGTAATAGAAAGCATGTATTCACTATCTTTAGATGTAGAATCATTCTCAGTCAGAATGTCTTCATACGGGGTTACAGGGGATCGAATCAGTTATTTTGTTAGTTTTTGTGGTGTGTACTTTGGTAAATTTTATTTATATACTGACTTAATGGAAGAATTTAGATTATAGAGGTGTCATTGATTTTGAAGGTTATTTCAATAAATTGTATTACATTCACAGCAACAAAATTAAACGGAATGCGTTTTTGCGGGTACTTGAGATTTAATAGAGGATGGAATCTTGTTACCCTGAATATCAACATCATGACAATAGCAACAACTACGACACAAACTTTCCCAACTGAATATAGGATACTTTTACTTGAAATGTTACACTGCTCCAATCCACCCCGGGGAAGGACCCGGGTATTACTTTCGAATCTTTTAATCAATTTATACAAGTATCTGCACCTAATAACAACCCAAAGTACTCTCTGCGTAGGGGCCACCAACAGACGAGAACTTGTGTACACCCCACAGCCCGTAAAGGCGACAATGTTCCTGCATTAAACAGGCGAACAGAGTTTACCTTCTCATTTGGAACTGTGAGACAGGATGTACGTATAACACCCCACTGCATCAAAGAAGGCAAACAGTTCCACTGCATAAAACAGGCGAACAGATGCCTACTTTACAGGCGGGTACATGTTATAAATAAACGACAGGACGGAATGCCTGTTATCATCGGGGCCCCAACCGGAAACCAATAAATATTGAGCTCTGCAAGATACAATGGCCAACTAAAATAATCCAATTCATATTCTCAAAAACACAACCCTCCCATGAGGTATTTTGGAGCAGTGTGTAATACACATAATAACCTTTATATGTATATATTAACATATATACGCATACACATATATATATATATATATATGCGAAGAGGCAAAAATAGGGGAAAAAAAGAACTTGGACACAGAGTTGTCATAGTTAATCTATGACAACCCCATGATCGGGACCACCAACGACCCCGCACCAGCCCGGGACGCGTAATTTTTTTTCCCACCCGAGTTCCGGACCCCAGTATGAACTCATTTGCATACAGCCAATCAGAGCTCATCTAACAAGCTTTACGCATGCTAAAGACTTTACGGATGCGAAGCGGTGCTAAGCTCTTTACACACAGACGACAGCGCCTTGTCTATGTCAGCATGGTGTACGTGCATAGCCATGGCATAGGCTTGCAAATGTTTCATTTGTGCTTGTCTAGCATGTCTACCTTTAGCAAATTTATTACGGATCTACACCTCTAATAAAATTGCTGTGAACAATTATTACTTAGCACTTATTTTCATGCTTTATTTTTATTTTATTTTTTACTTCTTTTACTGAGAACTATGAACATCACAGCAATTTCATAAGCTGATATTATTATGCCTTTTACCAGTTTTAGAGGTGTAGATCTATAATAAATTTCTCAACCGTAAAATCTTTAGAAATGATCGAGTCCCTAGATATATAGTGGCTTCGATGACGATAGGCCTATCTTTGATTGCTAGAGTCGTTTTAACTTAGTGCTAAGTAATAATTTTTCACAGCAATTTCATAAGCTGATATTATTAGAGGTGTAGATCTATAATAAATTTGCTAAAGGTAGACATGCTAGACAAGCACAAATGAAACATTTGCAAGCCTATGCCATGGCTATGCGTACACCCCAGGTCGAAAAACCAGTTGAAACCAGTAGATTTACCAGTTGATGTACCAGTTGATATTTCCAGTTGATTTACCAGTTGAAAACCAGTAGATTTACCAGTTGATATACCAGTTGATATTTCCAGTTGAGACCAGTAATCAACAGATATTGTGATAATCAATAATCAATATTGGCATCTGGCCACCAACAGGATCATAATATATAAACTCTTGCAATTACCCCATCACAGAGATCATTTGAGGTCGATTACAGATAAGTCTCCTTCCTTTTTAGAAATTTGGAGCTCGTACATACATATATACAAAATTATACATTTTGTTTCCTGGTTAGTAATTACATGTATCAATATATCTATTTTTACGTCTTAAATTAGATGAAAAACATGATCAAACATATATAATATATTTGTCAATGATTGACTAAGAAAATAACAATCACAAAATTGATGTGCATTGTCACATTTGCTTGATAGATCATGATAATTATATTTTCTGTGAAAATATGCAAATTAATCATGAATATGCACAAGATATAATGAACTGGTTTTTGAACTGGTAAAGCAACTGGTATTCTACTGGTCAACTGGTAAATCAACTGGTAATCATCTACTGGTTTTCAACTGGTAAATCAACTGGTATATCATCTTACAGTTTCAACTGGTAAATCAACTGGTAATCATCTAATGGTTTTCAACTGGTAATCATCTACTGGTTTTCAATTGGTAAAACAACTGGTAAATCAACTGGTAATATCAACTGGTCTCAGATGTCAACTTGTATTTCTACTGGTTTTCAACTGGTAAATCAACTGGTAATCATCTACTGGTTTTCAGCTGGTAAATCAACTGGTAAATCAACTGGTAATATCAACTGGTCTCAGATGTCAACTGGTATTTCTACTGGTTTTCAACTGGTAAATCAACTGGTAATCATCTACTGGTAAATCAACTGGTAATATCAACTGTTGTCAGATGTCAACTGGTATTTCTACTGGTTTTCAACTGGTAAATCAACTGGTAAATCAACTGGTAATCATCAACTGGTAAATCAACCGGTAAATCAACTGGTAAATCAACTGGTAATATCAACTGGTCTCAGATGTCAACTGGTATTTCTACTGGTTTTCAACTGGTAAATCAACTGGTAATCATCTACTGGTTTTCAACTGGTAAATCAACTGGTAAATCAACTGGTAATATCAACTGGTCTCAGATGTCAACTGGTATTTCTACTGGTTTCCAAATTGTATCAACTGGTATTAACTGGTACCAGTTGAGACCAGTTCAAACCAGTAGATACCAGTTGGAAATCCTTACTGGTTTCACCTGGTATCAACTGGAATTTCGACCTGGGCCATGCTGACTGACATATAAAGGCGCTGTCGGTGTATGTGTGTGTAATGAAAGAGCTTCGCACCGTATCCGCATCCGTAAAATCTTTAGCACGTGTAAAGCTTGTTATTGACAAGATGAGCTCTGATTGGCTGTATGCAAATGAGTTCATACTGGGGTCCGTAACTCGGGTGGGAAAAAAACATTACGCGCCCGGGACGGCCCATCGTCGCCCGCCATGGACAAGATCGGCCAACATAAAAATTCGCGCGCCCTCTTTCGAACTTGCCATCCTAAGTGCGACGATAAGGCCGACCCGGCGGCGTAATTTTTTTTTACACGCTAGCCTGGCCATTTCTGTGATAAATACCATGGAAGCGACTGATATTAGCCTACATGCGAGGTGCATTATACACATGTACATCATGCATGGCAATCATCAGATGAAGACCTATATAGCTGGCCCTTGTAAATGAGACGGTCATCGCAGCCATCGGGCGATGGAATTCAAGAACTTTATTTAATTTAATTTAATTTAGGAACTTTACATTAATCTTGATCTAAGGAGACACGAACGAACGAACGACCAGCTATTATATCGAGCAACAAGTCCACCCCATAGAGCTATATAGCTCTTTGGTCCACCCGCACACTAACTACGTGCATGCCTATGTGTAGGCTTTCCCACCAGCGCACGTTTACGAGTATTACGGCGAAAATGGCCAGGCTAGCGTGTAAAAAAAATATCCGCGACCCGGCGTCAGTGCGGAGACGAAGGAGGCCCCCACCCTTACCCCAGGATTGGGTGAAAACCTGCTAAAACCGCAAAGCGGGAAAATTAAAATCTCGCAGGAAAGCCCCAACCTGCCAAGCATTGCTTCGACATCAAGATTTACTTGACTGAGGTGGAAAACGATCATTATTAAACCGTTATGTTAATCACACACTTCCTGACCACTTAATATTAGTAAAACCTACTATCGAATACACTTGAAAAACGTAAGGAGGTGGAAAATCTAATTGGGGGTGGTGGAGGGTAAATTAATTTGCCACCAATTAATGTCTACATCCATCCTCTACAAAATCCACAAGGTGAATGAGAATTCTCTCACCAACACCGTGGGAACCCAAGCCATCCCGGTCAATTGAATTCCATACATACGTTCGAAACATACCTCGCGCAAATTCCGATTATAGCTACGCGCACATGAAAGATACCGCGCGGCTGACAACAAAGGGGCCCGATATGTTATTGTTTCCTCTCAAGATGCCGCCAAAACTCATCACAAAAGAAACGCCGCCGCTGACGCGTGCTGTCACTGATGAATGTAAATCATTTATATCGCCCTACGTGCGATAGAATTCCTTAATTATTTCTGTCTCTCCCTTTTTGTCAGTTCTGCCAATTATAGAAAAAGCACCAGTGATAGTGAGCACCACGTCAACTACAGTAGTTATTCGATGGAATGCATGGTCTGAAGAAGATGACGTAGGTGATCCTCCTCTGGTAGGATATGATGTCTTTGTAAAGAAGGATGGTGACTGGGTAACGGAGCAGAGAGTAGACCAACTCACAACATCAGCCATCGTTAGTAACCTGACACCAGACACATATTACAGGTTTCGTGTAGCAGCAGTGAGGGAAGGAATAGGTGGAACAGGACCTTTGTCTCCTAGGAACAACACGACAACTCTCTGTAGAAGTGAGTTATGTTCAGAAGATAAATAATTGATTCTGCTAAGGGTTTGTCATGATTTCAGAGTGCAGAATAATTTGTTTGAAGATGCTTTTTTTTCAATGTACATTTATCTACAAGAAAGTACATGTATTACATTATAAGTAAATTATTTGTACATACATTTGGGACATGTATGCACTTGCCAATGATTGAAGGCTCTTTAACTAATCTAGTTCTGAGAGTAAAATCTGTCTCATAGAAATTTTTGTATTTTCCATTCCATACATTCTCCTCTTTAATCGTTCTATCTTTCTAAAATTTGAAACAGACAGTTTTTTTCTATAAAACATGCATTTCCCCAAAAATGTTTATAATACCCTTCATTGTGTTTTGCCCATGTAATGGGTAGTTTCATGTTTCACTCGTCGACGTTCAATTTAAAACCACATGAAGATTACTTGTAGGAGCAGTGCATAATTTTACCATGATGTGCATGTACATGTTACGAGTTCATCTACTACATGTCCAAGCCATTTATTATCTTCTATATAATTTTAAACTTCAGAACCCAGTGCTTCTCCAACTGGACTACAAGTTTCAGCTATCAACCCTAAAGAGCTAGAGGTGACATTGGAGGTATGAACTGTTTTAAGAATAGCTTTTTGCTCACTTAGTGAAATGTAGTTGGATAAAAAAAAGACTCGTCCAGAACATAAAATGTATAACTGTTAATAGTCACAATTTACATTGAGGTAGAACCCCAACGTTATAGGTCATGGAGCTGGTAAATATATGTACTACCCTGATGAGACTTTGTTTTAACAAAACTTTCATCAAGATACGTCAAACATGAACGTTATTCACTCATTTCAAAGTAGGAAGCTAATATAAAGAAGTTTTGTGATCAAGAGATTCTTGTTCAGCAGAATTCTCCATCACGTTGATTGCAGCATCATAATTAATGCGATAAACTGTAGGCAAAATATGATAACATCTTGTATTTTTGTTTACTATAGTGTGAAAGTAACTTCTTTTATGTGGTTGTGATGCATGTAACATGTATTTGCACCTTCATGTTTCAGCATCTCCCCTCAGAATCGGCAGAATGCAGGAGTGGAGTGACGCATTATACGATCTATTACGCTCCCAGTGGTTCAACTTCTTCAAACTCTATCGTGGTTTCTCGTGACAATAGCTCGTATATGATAAGAGGGTTGGAAACCTATCTGAACTATACCATCCAAATAACTGCATCAAATAAAGACGAGGAGAGTGACAGGAGCAGTGAGACTATCAGCAAAACAATTGAAGAAGGTGAGACTTCATCAGCTAGTTTTCTTGGATCTTGTATGGTAAAAAGTCTTATTCCGATATAATATATAGTACAAGATGTGCAAATCGCTGTTAATTACTTTAATATAAGACCCGTCGAAGACGATTAATCATTTAATAATTTATAATTAATTTGTGTTTTTTTGTGTGTAAAGGACTGTTTCACTCTGCTGCATGTAATAGCTAGCTGTCTATTTGATACCCTTTATTATATTACTAAAGTCATGTATGACATTAAGTTACATTGTGATTGCAAGTAATATCATACAGGACAAAGTACAACTGGGCCCCGTCTTATAAAGAGTAGCGGATGATCCAAATCATTCGCAAGTCTGCAGTCTACTATCTCTTATGTACATAGTTGCCATTGATATCAATCACAAATAAGTTGCGATTAATATCAACTCTTTATAGGACGGGGCCCTGGTCTCATAAAAAAAAATTACTGGTTAAATAAATTAACTTTTATCTATATATGGTGAGTGAGGTTCTCCTTTGCTCATATAATACGTTTTAATCCTTACCATTAACCACCCCCTTCCCCCAAAAAAACGATCCATGCACATGTTCATCCTCTCATACAGAGTTTATAATAGTTTGTTAATATAGACTCTTCTTATCTGCTTTCCTTTAACATGCAGTCGCACCTAGTCCTATCAATGTGGCTATACCGCGGAGTACTACAAGCTCCTTCACTGTATCCTGGTCTACCCCTCTACCATTTAACATCAATGGTAACATCCAGAATTATATCATTCGCTTCCAGCAAACTGATCACATTGTTGATGGTGACTATCAAATGAAGGAAGTATTGAATGGTGCGTTTGGAGGAGAGCATACTGTTACAGACTTAACGGCAAAAACCAAATACTCAGTTCAGGTAATACATGTCATGTATTTATTATGTATTTATATACGGCATGGAATGGTTGGCCCTGAAAAAAAAACTGTTGGGAAGTGGTAAAAAGGAGTGGATCGACATGGATGTGTCATGTTTGAGAAGTGAATATGATGAACATGTGAAAATAGCGTGGGGTCGGGAAGTAGATGGCATAAGAGGGAAAGGAAGAGCCGTGAAAGCCGGTAGATAATGCATATATAAGGATAAAAACTGCAGGTATACAATTCATTATTGACTGGGGCTAGCTCTATTTACACGCACAATGCAAGGATGCAATAGATTCGAATGAACTTAACAATGGATGCATTCAAAGGACATAAGGCGATATTCACTACATTCAGATTGGATATTGCCTTATAAATTGAAGAGATCTGAATAGCATGTTTTGTCAAATATCCCTTTTTGAGAATCCACTTGGGATGCGATGCATTAAACAAATTTTGACAGCTTATTTTTGTCCGTCTGAGAGTTGACCTCACTTAGCCACTAAAGGAACAGCTAAAGATGTACTTTTAGAACTTATAGTACGATTGTGGAAAGAGCATGAAAGAGCAAGTTCTTTTTTTATAACTTAAATGAGATTTGCCTGACTCGGCTGCTAAAAGGACAAGAAACAACATCGTTCAATTTTAAGAAAAAAGATAAACTTTATAGAATTATTTGTGTAATGTTATCCATGTTTAATAATATAGGTACAGACTGTAAATGGAGCTGGTTCTAGTAATTGGTCAGAACCTGTGAATGCTAAGACGATACCATCAGGTAAGAGCATTATAAGGCTGATCAATATTGTGTTATTACACAAAACCTTTTCCATGAGAATTTAAACTTTGACTAATAGATTCTACTCATTCCCATAATATTTTGTGCAGGGCCCATATTATGTTTCCCATAGGCAATGTGTCGGGAAGTGTATCACAAAGTTCTATCTTAACCGCTAGTACTTGAATGATATGTTTATCTCAAGGTGAATATAACTTGTCATTCTTTAGTCCCTTCTGTGCCATGGATGGCACATTTTGCCAAACTAAGATTTGTTATTGTTTACTTCCTGACACAGAAGCAAACACCTATTTGCGTCAGGTACTTTATTCCCATAGGGTATATTTTATGCTCAAATAAGCAACAAAACAAGCATTTTAAGTCAAATTGAAGACTTGAGGTTCAGTTAATTATTCATGAAACTTGAACAAAATGTGTGTATGCCTATCCTGTAATTCTTAACGCTGTTGCATTTATGGTATTATTATTATTATTATTATTTTATTTGGCATTTCGTATAATAAAACAGACAAACATAATATAAAGATCGAATATACATACATGTATAGTATCTCAGTTATGGGTGCATCAGGGTGGGCAGCCTGGGTATGGAAAGAGCCAACTAAATGACTATAGCCCGCAGGCCATCCTCCCCGAACCCACCCTGGAGCAACCAAAATTGATCACAATCTATAGTACAATAAATGCAGGAACATAATTATAAGTAACAATGTACAACATGAATGAAAAAGGAGAATGGGTCACAGCTGTAAAGTAAAGTAAATTGAACCAAAACTGAGAAGAAGAAGAAAAAAAAAAAAAGGGGGGGAAAAATATTCCGTATTTACTTTATATACTATTCCGGATTCAGAGAAGGTAAAAAAAAAATCATACTGAGCTTATAAACATGTATATAAAATGCACTTAATAGTGGGTTGGTATGAATAATATGTGAGTATTTTTAATTAAAGTAATATACAATGGATTAATTTGATAAAATTTGATAAAACAAATAAATTAAACAGTTTTATGGGCAATACTGGAAATGTTAGAATGCATTATATTAAAAGGTGAAATTTAATTAAACATTAACATAAATATAAAAATGTACATATGTGCATAGACATAAATACTAAATTAACTAATTAACTAATTCCCCCTACCATCCCTCAGCACCAGCTAGAAACAATAATCAAAATAAACAGAATTAGTCAAAGGAAAAGATGTGGGATTTCAGTTTTCTTTCCCAGAGAGAACAAGAGTCAAGAAGTATATCAGTCCTTGGATGTGGCGGAAACTTATCCCACAAAACTGGGTAGAGATGTAGGGCTGTGTTTGAGAGTCTCTGTGTCCGGGCTTTCAAGTGATGAAATCGTAAATCATCTTGTCGTCGGGTGACTACATGAATTGAGGTAACAACATCGTCAGATGAGATGAAACGAAACAGAGCCTTTGTGACGAAGCTCAAGAGGAGGTAAGTACGACGAGACTCCAATGTGGGCCAGTTCAAGACCCGAAGGCGTTCCGGATAGGACATTTGTTGTTTCCGTTGCTTCAAGATCATACGAGTGGCACGTCGTTGGACACTTTCCAGACGGTCACACAAAGTGCGAGTGTATGGGATCCAGGCGGGTATCCCATATTCCAACACTGGTAGGACAAGAGATCGATACAAGGTAAAACAGGCATCCGACATGTCCGATGTTAGCCCATCAGAAAATGAAAAAAGTAATCCAAGTAGCTTGTTAGCTTTGGAGATGAGGTAATCAACATGGTGATTCCATGTCATCTTTGCATTAATTGCTATACCAAGATATTTCATATGAGATACCGAGTCAAGTGGGGTTTCCCGGATGTGGTATACTGGTTTACCTGCATTCTTTCTAGCCCCGACAATTCTCATGACTTTCGTTTTTGATTCGTTGAGTTTCATGCGGTTGTGTGTGCACCAACACAAAACTTTATCGAGGTGAGACTGGAGCACTGACGAGTCACCTGTAGACCGGATCACCGGATACACCGATAAATGATAGTGTCATCTGCAAATAACGCCGCTTTGGAGGCAATAATGGCTGGAAGATCAATTATGAACATGTTAAAAAAGAGTGGACCAATTACGCTTCCCTGAGGGACGCCTGAAGTCACAGGAGCCCAATCGGAAAAGGCGCCACGGAAGGTGACCCTCTGGGAACGACCGGACAGGAATGACTTGGCCCAATGCCACATGTTTCCACAGATGTTGTATTGGGTGGAGAGCTTTTGCAGGAGAATATCATGGGGCATTTTGTCGAAAGCACGAGCAAAGTCGAGGAATAATACATCAACTGGTGATGAGTGAGGCCCTTCCAGAGAGCAAAGCCAATCGTTCGACAGGTGTAGAAGCTGAGTGACGCATGATTTACTCTTTGTAAAGCTATGTTGGACACTTGTTATAGGACAGTTGGAGGCAAGGTGCTCTTCCATCGCTGAGGCTACCAAAGACTCCATGATTTTGCTTGATATTGCTGTCAGTGCTACAGGACGGTAGTTGTAGGGGCTGATTTCTTCCCAGATTTAAACACAGGGTTAATGTTAGCCCGCTTCCAAGAGACAGGTACAGAACCAGTTGTTAGAGAAATTGTGAAGATCCGCTGCAGAATATGAGATGACACCACAGCTGTTTCCTTGAATAACGTGGGCGACAGTCCATCAGGCCCAGGGGCTTTCCCAGTTTGTAGAGTGAGAAGTTTTTTACACACATCTCCAACTGGAATGTCGAAAGAACCCTGTACCGTTTAATTTATATTAAATCGTTTTATCCACAAGAGTATAACACCCTTTAACAACACCGCTACATGTACTTCTGTATGACTTTCAAGCCATGAACAAACTTAGATAAATAATAGTTTTGATACAGAATGCCGCTTGCAATTAATTTATTGTCCTTGAGATCCCACAAATCGTGGAAAATGGATTTATGGACAGCAAACAACCCATAGCAAGGGTCTATCACTTATAAGTTGTAATTTCTAAATACATACATTTAGAGCACCATTGTTTCTTCTATACTTGCTTTTGAACCCCTAAACAGCAGCGATCCAATCTTTACTCATATGAAGTACTGCTGCTGTGACCATCTTTTAACATTGCAAACACCTGCTGGTACTAAAAGTGGCTTATGTTCCTAACTGCATAACATGTTTATACACACACACACAAAATGAATAAATAAACAAGTACAAATAAATAATGAATTCCCCAGTCTCCATAGGCCTCATTACAGGAGCCACCGGATTCCTGTATTTGATTGATACATTGCATGAGTCATTTTTCATTTATTGCAACACTATAGGTGGCCCTCCCAGTGCATCAGTAGGACCAATAGTAGGGGGTGTCATGGCTACCCTCATTATCATCATCCTGGTCATTATTCTCATCCTTGTCATCTTTAGAAGGTGAGTGACAGGAAGACCGCTGTCTAAGGGTCATTAAAATAGTTGAAATACACTGTATACAGACACAAAGTAGACAAACACCAAACACAATGACAAACTTCTTTCCATTTTTTTGCATGAGTTGCAAAAAGATGATTTTTTGTTTTTACTACAGAATTACCCAATATATTTGTGAAATAAATGAAATCAAAGATTTAATATCATCCTCAGTAGTGTACCTTTACAATGATAGGTGTTTTGGTTATGTACAGTACACTAATTTAGGTCAGGAAGCAACTCTTTGCACGAAAAATATAATCTTTGCTGGATTTATAAGGAAAGTCGTGGTCAATTGTTGCATAGATAATATGATATTCAAATTCAAACCAAAGGGGAGTGAAAGTGAAATGAAAATGAAATCTCATTCTTTTATTTTGGTTATCATATAGCTTTACATGGAGTGTGGTACATGTATATATATTTACGTGCATGCAGATAGTCTGATTGTTATTGTCATCTCTATTTTTGTTGCATTATACTTTTTAATGGTTTGTTGCACGATTCATATCACGGTTTGATGAGCACACACATGCGTTGTATGGTCGCACATTGACTCTTTAGAAGCCACGCAAATAATCTCCCTGTGCCACATTGTATTTATCATGGAATACATATATCAAAGCCTTTGATATAACTGATTCCATTACAAGAGTGATCTATGTCGGTGTTAAAAGGGTTATAGTGGAGATAAGAAAAACAGAAAATGGGTAATTTTGCAAGCCAGTGTGTTGCACAAAGCAATCCTTTCATCAATGTGTGCCTGTTGTTTTGTGCTAACTGAATTGTACATGTGGCAAACGAGCGATCGTGCAGAGAGGCGAAGAAAGAAAGCAATTGAATTGTTAAAACAAAAAAAGATCCGAACCATTAACACCAGAAAATAATTCCCTGGACAACTACCTCTGATAAATGAACTCAACACCAGTAGAAAAAACCAAGTAAATTCCATGCTACTGTCTTATAACATTGTTACAAATAAAGATAATAATTTATTGTAAATAAGACAAGACATTAAAAAGGTCGAATACTTGACAATCTAAAGTGAGCCAAAACGATAATGGATAAAGTGTCTGCAGAATTTGCCTATTCTAAAGGCCACTAATATATATATATATATATATATACAATGAATTGTTTATGAAGTGCTTGCAGGTTTTGTATTATCACACGAATGTAGCTGTTATGCTCATCAGGGACCCTTTTACTTCACTTTTATCTGAACTTGGTGTGTGTGCGCCCGTGCGCGTGTGCGTTTGTGTGCATGTGTGCGTGCGTGTGTGAGTGTGTGTGCGTGTGTGTGTAATATGATTGATGTTACAATGAAGAAAAAAATAAATGCTGCTTTGAATTTAATTTCACTTCCAGGATCAAGCAGAGACGCTTACAGGCTGCACCAGCCGCATCGCCACCGAACACCGCACGTGAGACATCTCCAAAGTATGAGAACCTTGAGATTGATGACTCCAAGCAAGACCCCCATACCTTCGAAGAAACTGAATACAGACACCCATGCCTACCAAGATCTTAATTCAGATACACCAAACTACCAAAATCTTACCGACCCCCATACGTATCAAGATCTTAAGAAACCCAACATCAATGTACCCTATCCAGATGTCACAAAATCAGATCCGGGAGACACTTACGAAGATGTATAGATGCAACCCAAGCGAGGCAGAGGGGTATGGTGCAAACATTGATACATGCTGGATCAACTATCATGTGCAAGTTTCAGAATTGTTCGTCACTCCCTGGCCAAGATTCCACTACCAACGGGAGAGTTATCCGCGACAACGTCACAATCCATTTACCAAACTGCCAATTTGATATTCGCATAGACCTTGTGATCTCATATTTCAAACATTCATAACTTAGCACCTTCTTACCTTCAGGTAGGCTTAATCAATCCTAATGATTTACATGAGCATCATACAAGGCAAATAGACAGTGGATGTTTACGTGTGCCCAGATTTCACACTGATTGTTATAAGTGTAGCCCAATTGTTTCTTCTATATTTAAATGGAATAAGCTAGATAATTTGATGAAAACGGCTTACTCTGTCAATTCATTTAAGAGATTGTTTTAACAAAGTTGTAATTTGTGAATAGCTCAGCCGAATATACACTACGTGCATATTCTGTAATATTAATATGTTTTATTCACATAATTGCGACTTAATCAGTGGTTTCCTATTGGCATTACAGTTGAACTAGGTTGCTGATATATGATTATTTTGCAAACGAATATTCGTTTGTGCCACGTCTATTATTGCTGTGTTATATCCTTCTAAATGTACTATGGAATTTTATTTTAACTGTTCTGTATAAACGTTACGCTTTTTGATGTAAATATGTTCATAATTATTCAGGTCCCCATGGAAGACCACTACTTATTGGTGAATGGGCTACCCTGACAAAAGATTAGAAATAAATAAACAAATAAATAACTTTCTTATTATTGGTCCGATTTATTTCAAATTGTCGCCATTCTGTTTATCTTATTTCTCTGCTTTTGTACAACTGAACTTGGTAAAAAGGGTTGGATTGCCCTTTGAAGGAGTATTCATTGATTAATCGTATATGCAACACTAGTAAAGTGTAAGCCTGAAAGAACAGATTATGCACTGTACTATAATACTAGTAAAATACGAGGTAGTTGTAGTTTCGTATACATGCAATGCTAGTAAAATGTAGGTCTGAAAAATATGCACTGTACTAAGAAAAGATATTATTTTTAATTATTGAAACGTAAAAAGACACAAGTTTACGGCGTATGACTAATGTCAATAGAGTATATTATTTGTGATGTAATTTCGCTATTTATCTTTAAGCAATTATAGAAAATTCTGAGAACTGGAGTTTATTTAGATTTTTGCATTCAATTATTTTAATGGCATTTTGGCGTGATCACAATGATTATTAGATGTGGTGGTTCTTGGATTCTTTTTACTTCCTATAACGTTGAACTATGTGTTGACCTATGTATTTCGACAGTTTCCTGAGTTCAGGAAAAATCATCCTCGCTGTGTGTGTGCGTGTGTGTGTGCGCGTGTATTGTGGGGCAACAGAGACTTATGCTAGGTTTATGCTACGTTTACACTATGTTCCCGGCGGCCATGGCAGCCCCGTTTGCCTGAAACGTAGTGCGCCGTGGGATTTTGGCCATTTTTCTCTGTATTCAAGTTTTGTTAGGTCTTGCCAAGTTTTCTCACAGTCTATCACGGTATCGGTGACGCGCCGTAGGAGGGAAAGTGGATGCTGTCCCGGAGGCTCCAAGGCGCACTACGGTTCGGCCCGCGGTCTACCACGGATGTCAGTATAGTACGTTCCCTCCCGGCCCGTCACGTTCTGATGGGATCCCTCACGTTTATCACGTTCTGATCAAGGTCTGACACGTTTTTCACGTTCTGTCAAAGCTTTCTACGGATAAAACGTGGACGCCAGGTAACTTTGGACCACGTTTGTGCCAACGGAATAAAAAGAAGGCCTCCCAAGCAATAGCAATCGTTGTATCCTGAGACCGAGCGCGCTGTAGCGCGCCGGGCCCGTAAACCGTTCCACTACGGACCGCCTCCAAGTTTTGTTACAGCCTATTACATTATGTTCCCTGCGGCCACGGCAATCACGTTTCAGGCCACCGTGGACAAAATGGGATGGACGCGAGACAACGCGGGGGACGGAATGGGCAAACGTGACAGGCCGTGATTGCCGTGGATGCCGGGCCAGATTTTTAAACTGTAAAAAAATTTGCCACGGCAGTCACGGTGCAGATGAGAAATCTAGTAGGCCGGTGTCGTGGCGAGATGTGTCTTAGCGAAATCACGTCTGTACAGACGCATCTTGCCGCATTCCCCCGGCGAGATGTGTCTCCTAGATCGGCGAGATGAGTCTGCGATTGGCGAAAAGTGTCCACTGGCCGATCGGCGAGATGAGTCTGCTAGCGATTGGCGAAAAGTGTCTACTGCAGTACTGGCCGATTTGTTTTACTTTCGTGTCCCATCTAAAGGAACTAGATGTTTTTTTTCTTTACATGATGATGATATTGTCTAAAAATATATTTCATAACGTTCCTAAAACCCGTGAAATGCAAGTGCATTTATTGCATCATAATTTAACCATTTAAAAATAACTATGCACGCTGCTGAGGCAGATATCATTACTTACTATTCCTAGAAACTTTGAAGTTAAACAAAAATGTAA
Organism: Mesocentrotus franciscanus; assembly: GCA_037976565.1. NCBI lineage: Eukaryota > Metazoa > Echinodermata > Echinoidea > Camarodonta > Strongylocentrotidae > Mesocentrotus > Mesocentrotus franciscanus. The sequence continues at coordinate 26,031,268 of CP137685.1, read as the reverse complement.
CAGGTGATGTGGGGAAAACTTTTTTAAAAATTATATTATATTATCTTGTATTTATTAAATATTTTCTGCCTATATGACAGTGAGAATATGATATAATACATAACTCAACTGTTATTGTACATATTAAAATTTTGAATGTCTAAACTGCAGAGCATTTGACGAGGCGTAATCATGTGATGTGCGAAAAGAATGACTGCTGATTTGTGAAATGTTTCCTTTATAATATTTTGTAAAATGATTATTCTATACAAAGATATCAAAAAGTTATATGACAGGAGGGGGAAGAGGGGGAAAGGAGAGAGAGAGAGAGAGAGAGGGGAGAGGGTGAGAGAGAAAGAGAGGATGCAATGTTGATATTTGAAACACCTTTGATGACTGTACTTAAAAGGCAAGATTTAGAACAAAAAATTAGAAACAAAAACACAAAAAATGCCCCCATGTTTTCGAGTGCCCCCTTTTACTTCAGATACGGTGCCCCTGTTTAGAAACAAATATGTTTCCGATCCCTCCGGGGGCACGCCCCCAACACTTTTTCAAGTACCCCAAAGTTCCCCTTTTTACAGAGGAAAAATGTCCCCTTTTACTTCCTCTTCAAATAAATAGCCCTTTTAGTTTGACATATGACCTTTTCCTTGTTCATATAATTGCCTTTTGTCCTTCTGATAAGTGACACTTTTCCCCTTCTTACAAATGCCCCTTTTCAACTGTGTAAATGCCCCTATTCAAATCTGACATGTGCCCGTTTTCCTTTTAATAAGTGCTCCTTTTAATCTCTGATTAGTGCTCCTTTTACTATTCACAAGTGATCCCTTTTCCTTTCTTACAAGTGCCTTTGTTCCTTTTATTAAGAGCCCTTTCCACGTCTCATAAATACCCCTTTTAACCTCTGATAGAATAATGCCCTTATTAAAATCTGATAGATGCATGCCTCTTTTCCTTTGTAATAAGTGCCCCTTTTTCCTTTCTACGTAACATGTGCTCCTAATTTAAAGCGACTAATAGCATTTTTTTCCAAGTGTTCACCCTCAAACTCATTGCCATGTTCTCGCATATTTTCAGTTGCTGTAAATTATGTAACTACATCATGTATTTACAAATTTTTCAGGCATTCATGATGAGATTGTGGTTAAAACCCCATCAGGATTGGATTTGTGTCCTCATAAATCTTACAATTTTTGCTCGCTCTCATTGCTCACTCGAAAATGGAAATTCAGACCATCACACCCAGCCGCAAAATCATAATAAACAGTGAAATCATCCCTGATATTGAAATGTATCAATCACAATAATTATAAGGGTACATGTGTATACTAATGTTTGAAAATTGTATATTTTGCTTTGAGGTTATCTTTTAAGTGCCTCTTTCTTCAAGAAAGTGCCCTTTATGGTGCCCCCAACTTTTAAAGACGCTCCGCCACCCTTGTACCACATTATGTTTTTATTTGAATATCGTGGGCTTTTCCGATACAATGTTGCTATATCATGTTTATTACTTAGCATTTCCTGGTCCACTGTGATGCGAGTCTTTCTGTGCTACGGGTCATTACGACTTTAAAAAAATTAATCCTGAAGCTTAATAAATAGCACTACTTGCTACCTACAGGACATGAATATCGAATTATAAAGATCATAATATGTTTGCAAAAATTTAATGAAATATGATACCTAACACATTATATATTTTAATGAATTGTACTGCTCCAACTCAGACCCCCAGGCGTGGATCCAGGGGCCGAGTGGGCCTCCCCGCCAAATTGAGAGAGAGAGAAAAGGAAAAGAAGGGAAAGGGAAGGAGAGAAAGGGAAAACTAGAAGAGGAAGAAGAAAAAAGGGGGAAAAGAAGGAGATGGGGGGCGAAAGGGCCTTACCTCCTAGGCTGTTACCCCCCATAAAAACAAGAGAGAAGGAAGGAAAGGGAAATTAAAAAAGGAAAAGAGGAGATAAAGGGAAGGAGAAAAAAGAGGAAGAATTAGAAAAGAAAAGAAGGGGATATCAGTTGCAATCTTCCCGCCAACAAGTTGTGGATCGGGGGCAAAGGCCCTTGCCTCTCCCCTCCCCTCCCCGCCAAAAAAAAGAGAGAAGGAAGGGAAAGAGGAGAGCTAAAAGGGAACAAAAAGAGGAAGAAGAAAAGAAAGGTGATTAGAAAGAAGGGAGATCAGTTGCGATGAATCCCGCCAACAACGTGTGGATCGATCAAGGGGGCAACAGGCTTCCTCCCCAGCAAACCCTAAAGAGAGAGAAGTAAGGAAATGGAATGGGAAAGAGGAGAGAAAGTGAAGAAAAAAAAGAGAAAGAAGAAAGGTAGGAGAGATCAATTGCGTTTTTCCCGCCATGCAACAAGGTGAGGCTCGAGGGGGGCACTGCATATGGCGCACTTATGGAGGGGGAGCTTGGGGGGCAATATAATTCAAACATGGTTTATTTCTAGTTCGATACCGGTGATTTACAAATGTTGCTGAAATGATCGACATAGTTTTCCGAGATTTTTCCTCACTTTTTAGTAAATTATAATTGTTTATGCGTTTGTTGGAAAATGACAAATTCCTATATTTACAGTCAGGCAAGAAATATGCTTATTTAGAGGCCTAAATGTCAAGGCCCGAGGAACGGCGGGGCTCGGGGGCCTCGCGCCCCCCACCTTTTTGAAAAAGTATATTAACGAGAAATAGAAAGAAAGAGAAAAAGAAAGAAAGAAAAGTGACCTGCCAGTGTCACAAAATACATAAAAATATGCTCATCTAACCTTGATTAAAGCCTCAAACCCCTGAGCTTCCGGTAGCTCTGCCCCCTTGATTCCACCTAGGGCCCTAAGGCGGGCCCCTGAATGCTTATCTGACCGTTATAAAATGCCTAAAACCCTGAGCTTCTGGGGCTCTGCCCCTGGACCCAACGCCAATTAGTGTCCTGCCAGTGTCAAAATAAGGTATCAAAATATGCTCATCTGACCTTAATTAAACGCTTAAAACCCCTGAGCTTCCGGGGGCTTTGCCCACACGACCCAACCAATGGCACTAAGGTGGGCCCCTGCATGGATGCTCATCTGACCTCATTTATTCCCTAAAACCCTTAGGGGCTCCGCCCCTGACCCCACGCCAATTAGTGTCCTGCCAGTGTCACAAATAAGGTATCAAAATATGCTCATCTGACTGAATTAAATGCCCATACCCCTGAGCTTCCGGGGCTCCACCCTTGACCCCGCCAATTTACGCTACGCTCTACCTGATCATATACTCATATATAGCCTCCCCACCCACTATGAAAAGCATTCAGCGGGCCTGCATGTAAGAGTGGGGTGATGCAGATTTTTGTCTGCCCCCCACCATACCCTTTTCCAGCACACAAACACATTAGGCACTCTCTGGAAGGGCCCACCATGCATTTGCTATAAAAGTAGTCCACCATAGGGATGTTGCGAAGTGGTCATATGATGCACTTATATAGGACTACTTTTTATATCTCGACATGCGAGTTCCTCCAAAATATGGGAGTTTGCCCCCTGGGTAATATATGGAGGAATGTGAATGAATGTATTATACATGTACGTGTTTATTCAGCTCTCGTATCCTTCGGTCAACTTTCATTCACACATGTTATCCTAACTCATTCATTTGTAATTCATTAATGACATCTACTATAAATCAGTGCATTCAATCTACTTCCTGTATTCCCTTCCTTTTTTCTCATCCTTTCACAATCACATATTCATTATGGGCCTTCCATTCTGCCTTTCACAATCATACGTTTCACCCAACAATTTTTCACAACCCACCCTACACTCTTCCTTTGGTCTATATTCTTCACCACACATTCTGGACTACATGTACCTTTAACTACCAAGACATATTTATGTGAAATAATGATGGCAAATTATACCGTATCAATCATGTATTCATCCCTAATTACATTTAATAGAAAAGTACAACAATTACTTAATGGTATTGATATTTAATTTAGAAAACGAGATTGAATTTTTGTAATAAAAATGGCTTTGTATGCAAAAAAATGTGCAATATAAAACTGGAAGTGATAGATTGAAACACAAATTATAATATAATATGTACATCTTTGACTGCGTAATTCCTTGCACATGTGCAGTGGTAAATTAAGTTTTCATAGAAAATGGTGCATTTATATAATGACTAATGATTGGTAAAGAGAAGTCACAAGGAAATTACCTACATTGTAGTTATATTGGAGCCTTGTTATATGAGGGCCCAAAACCAGAATACAAAGAAGTGGGACCATCAAAATTACATTTGGATAATTATAGTGTTTATTATAACGAGGTTCCACTGTATTTAGATCAACGGTACATGCCCACATTTTAAATGACGGGGCAGCCCGAGCACAGGTGCAAACTGCTATCGTCTGACGATTGATGCCTCCTCCTTCTACAGCCGTCAAAGCCTGGGCCTAGTTACCAATGAAAAGAGCTGGATTGGAAGTCCATTTGAATGCTGCATGAAAAGAAAAAGGTGCAAACTGCTATCGTCTGACGATTGATGCCTCCTCCTTCTACAGCCGTCAAAGCCTGGGCCTAGTTACCAATGAAAAGAGCTGGATTGGAAGTCCATTTGAATGCTGCATGAAAAGAAAAAGAAAATTCAAATTCATCAGAAATCATGCACGGAACAAGAACATGTCTGGCACATTTTGATACAATTGACATCTTTTGATGCAATTTGGAACATTACATGTATAAGGACATATTCAACAAGTAACATTCCAATTTCCTTTTTTGCTACCAGAACTAGAGAAGCTCAAAGCTCCCACTTATGAAGAAATACATCTAAACCTGTATATGTGGATATGTCATCGGACTGCGGATCACAAGGTCCGCTGTTCGAGTTCCGCTGCATCACCAATGTTCTTTAGTAAGACATTAATCTACATTTGCCACACTCGACCTGGGTGAGGTAAATGGCTGGAATTAATTCCTTGAAATGCTAGAGCGCCGTAATGGTGGCACAGCTAAAGCCGGTTAATAATTTCTAAATTTGGAAGCGCATAGAGATGTTTAAAATGTGATATGCGCTACACATTTCTGCTTGTACATGAATATATGCAAGTATTGCACTTTTTGATGACATGCGCATACTAATTGTAATTGTTACACCTTACAGGTATATCGGATTTCGACGAAAATGGTATCAGAATGTGCATAAGACTTGCAGCGAAATCTCTGAAAATGTGAGGTTAACCATACTTGACTGGAACCATCCGTTAATAGAAAGTACATGTAATATTTAAATATGTTTTTTTGAGAATTACCAAATCCAATTTTTATTAAAGGCCGTGTAGCTTGGCAAATACTGGTTAATGCCATCTACGTCTTCTTTTGGACAACTGCACGTAAACGAATGGACTGGATTAACGGTAGTCAGCGACTTAATCTCGATTAGCCCCGAGTCAGGCCATGGGAAAGACACTTAGTCTCGTCAGTCTACACTCCCTTTAAGGTTGACAGTTGGGTTTATTTGACAAATAAATGTTAGATTAGGTTAGATTTGCCTAGTTCTGTCTGTATACACATGGATTCCCTGTAATCTGACTCCAGTGGTCTCAACAACGGAAAAGGGATGATTTTAAAAGAGATTGTTAGAGAAGGAAACTTTCATAACCATGTACCTCTCCAAAACAGCCCATTATTTTGTTGTTCTGCCTTTGTCTCCTCAAGTTGTCATCTTGCTTCATCAGCGTTCATCTCCTATGGTGAAGCATCATCCTAAAATTTAAAATAATGCAAAAGCATTATACACAAATTATAATTGCCCTCATGTTGATCAGTCTTCTGAACAAGGATACATATGTTCAGCTGGGGGCAGTGTTCGTAGTAGGTCCATGGGTAGATGATCAAGATTTTACTTTACCTAAAATGAAAACAACTTTTTTAGGGGAGGTCGGGGTTGGTTAGGGCAATTAAACCATTATAACCACATGTAGCTATTTCAGTGTGAGTTGAAAAATTGAATCAAGAGTTTCGCGGACATTATGCTTACATGAGAGGTAGTATGTCAATCCACATCCAGTACCATCCCCTTCCTCTCTCTAGAAAAATACATTTGTGAAAGTTATATGTAGTTTTTTTTAAGGAAGACATTGAAATTTTATAACCGTAGTCCCTGGGGCAATTTTGGGGAGAGGCTGCCCACATGTCAGAGAGACTCATTCTCACAAAGTTAGATCCCTTTCACCCAAGGATAATTCCTATCAAGTTTGCTTAAATTCCAGCAATCCTTTTATAGAAGTAAGAGTATATCAAAATATGACCCTGGGGCACCTGGGGCTGCCCCATGCCAGATGGTTACCTCATATCAACAACTTTAGATACTTCCTTTCCCAAGGACGATTCCTGTCAAGTTGAGCATTTTGCTGAGGTGAGCTAATAAATAATTTCTTAGATTTTCATCTACATGTATTTATTAAATGAACCAAACTGTCAAACTTAATAGTACCGAAGGGCTATAAATGCCATATTTCATCGTCGTCTTGGTTACTGGTTCCAATCAACAGAGCCTGCGCATGAGGTTCACCGCAAAATCATTCAAGCAACGGGATGGACCTGGGCAAATTCAGTGTGTGGCGCTGGTGTTATCACCACGCCATTGTTTAGCACAAAATTGTTTGGAACCAGCACCCTTGACAACTTGGCCAATACATCACACTTCGGTACTCTATAACCTTCATTTGTTTTTGATGATATTTCTACTATGATTCAAATCAACTTGTTATCATGGTTAGATTTCCCATTTCTGTCTGTATACACATGGAGTCCCTGTAATCTGGACTCCAATGGTCTCAACAAACAGAAAAAGGAAAATTTGAAAAGAGATTGTTGTCAGGGTAGAAGGAAACTTTCATAACCATGTACCTCTCCAAAACGGCCCATTATTTTGTTGTTCTGCCTTTGTCTCCTCAAGTTGTCATCTTGCTCCATCGGCGTTCATCTCCTATGGGAAAGCATCATCCTAAAAAAATGAAGAAAAAAAAAATGAAAAATTAAATATGTAAAAGCAGTATACACAAATTATAATTGCACTAATGTTCATCATTAAGTCTTCTCAACAAGAATACATGTTCACGTGGGGGCAGTGTTTGATGATCAAGATTTTACCTCTTCTGTCCCCCCTCCCTCCTCATACAAATTTGTGACAGGTCATTTACAGAACTTGTTTCTGACAAATTTGTAAATCTACTGACTTTGGAAACATTGTTTCCAAACTCTTCCTGACACCCCCACAATATAAATTTTTTCAAATGATACCACTTTACTGTGGCCACATTAGTCCATCCTAGAAATGAATCACTTCCATACATTCTATTTACAAATGTTTAAAACATTTTGAAAAACAATCCAAAATTATCACATTTACTCCACAATTGTACTCATATACAGTCAAACCTGCTTTAGTGACCACCTGTCTACAAAGACCACCTGTCTACAAGGACCACATTTTTGTTTCCCTTGAAAATGGTTTCTCATTGAAACATGTACTAAAGGAACCTGTCTACAAAGACCACTTTTTGTGTTTCCCTTAGGCGGTCGCTATAGACAGGTTTGACTGTATCTCTTTTATATATCTTTTCATGGTTTACCTACATATATTAAGGAAAATCAATTTCAAGATCACTGAATATTACACCATCATGTTTATAAATAGACGTACATGTAGGCCTATACCTGTCAATTTTTATGTGAAATCTTTAGGTGTCCATACCATCTTGCATCTTCAACATTTGTGGCAATGTCTATAATAAGTTCCATGAGTTGGGTTCTTCTGTTAAAGTTAATCTGAGGAAAAGATATCGAAACGAAAGATAAAATCTTTCTCATAATTTTCCCTACATCTATAGGCCCTATCCGCATTTTGACATGTTTTCGCATTCGATAAAAAATTGGTCATCTTTTAATAATTGTCTTATTATTGTTATCTTTCACAGTTCACAGACAACTAATTTAACGAAAAGACAGCGCTCTTGTTTAAAAACTGCCCCACAAAATATACCTTTATGCTGTGCTCAGTTTATCTCATCAATTGAGCTTGTAAAGCTACATTAGCCCATCACAGTTCTACATATTCGCAAATGAGAACTGACATGACCAACTGAATTTGTCAACAACCATCATACCTTTCCTATTGTACTTTTGTCTATTTATCATGTATTTCATCTTTTGCACAAGCTGCACCTTGAGCATTTGATTGTCAAGTGGATTTGGTGCCTTACAAATCTTATGTATTATTATTATAAATGACAGTCATCTTGTTTCGTTCAGTACAACTCAATACCTCATCCACTTTGGCATGCCATGAACACATACTTTATAGAGTGGCATTAATAATAACACTTGGATCAGGGAGATAGAAACACTGCAATTGAACAAATTAATTCATCAAGACAAATTATTTGAGATTTATCTAAAAGCCTTGATCTCGAGTCCGACTCTGAGAGTGGAAAAGGGCAGGAAAATGCTCCACGCAGACGGCGAACTAGGGACATTTAATGTTTGGAACTTCACGAGAAAGAATATGGCATCGCATGATTTGTTAGAATTTTCGCGACAAAGTGATGTAGTAGTAGTAGAATATATTAGCGCCTATATAATTCATTGCCAGAGAAGTTATCTGTGAAAAACCGCTCATGTGACCGGAAACCGGGCAGGCAACATGCAGTAGATCTAGACTACTTTGACTTCGATGACTACTTCGATGACTATTTTAAACACACACAGATATGCATGCATGCGTACGGCATGTAGCAGGATAGCACTAGCACTATACTGTAGGCCTACATACAAAGTCTATAGTATAGTATAGGCCTAGAGTCTAGTACTAGTAGTAGCAGTAGCAGTGCCATTGCCATTGTATAATTAACGACTCATTTCACTTTTCAGAATAGATCCACCATTTTCAGAATAAGGTAACCTAGTATAACTCGAATTTATTCTGATCACTGATGCAAGAAACTTACGAAATTGAACGGTTAACTTAAAAATGTAATTAGGTCTATGAGTTCGAACTTCTTCTTATTCTTTAATTTGCACGGAAATTCCCGAGATTGTCCCCTAAAGTCTGGGAAGACTTTCCGGGAGGTAAGGGGTAAGGCTGAAAACTAGCTCATGACGACAAAAACTGAAAAGTTCGAGAGTAGATTGCACAGTATGTTATTTCCAAAACATCTAGATCTAGTATGAAATCCTGAAATAGTATGAAAGCACTAGAAAATAGAAATGTATCTAAAGTACATGGCAGTCATGATTGTAGCGGAATATATTAAATATATGGATAATTATAGCACGACTCACCTTCGAGTTTCTTGGGTCTTAGACTCACAGTTCACCGCACAGAAAGATCTCTTCTATATTTCGATCAAGCGACCAATAAAGACTTTGGTCGTAGTTAGCGCAACAAAAGAATGATAGAATTCAGGCTATGGTGTCTTCGAGATAAAAAAACAAAAAGTGAAAATGTAACATGGATGATATTGATAAAGAGAAGAAAGATTGGACAAAAGCTTTCACCAGAGTCTCCAATGTCACAGCAAAATAACAGATTTCATATCATAGCAAAACACGAGGGGTAACCTCGCTTTTCATAAAGACCGCTATTCATAATTTGAGAAAAGGGTCTCTATTCATAATAGGACATGAGGGTCGCTATTCATATTACGAAATGAGGGTCGCTATATTATATTCATAATACGAAATGAGGGTCGCTATATAATACGGGTGATCGAGGGTCGCTATTCATTCAAAAAATGAATATGAAATAAGCAATGAACAAAATGATAAGAAAGCGAAATAATGAATATGGGACACCCCACGGCTGTGGCGTAGCCGGGGGGGGGGGGCGTGAGAGATTTTTTTATTTATTTATTTTTATTTAGGGGTGCGATATAGCCCTCGTAGCGACAAGGAGGCAGGATATAATGATAAATACAGAACAAACACAGGAAAAATACGGAATTTAAACATAAATATGCAATCAGGTTCAGAAAAAGGTAAACATTAATTAATTCGAGACATAAATTCAAAGCAAACACAGAAAATATACATGTAATGATGTAATAATTATTCAAATCCATTTATAATCATGCTACGAGGGCTATTGATGTTACGAGGGCTTTAGCAGGGGCGGATCCAGGATTTTCCAATAGGGGCGGCCTGAATTAAATGTAAAAATCGCGCCGATCGATATTTCGCTCAGTGGGGAGTAGTGTGAGCACTAAGTAAAATAAACAAAGAAACAAAAAAAACTCAAAACCCCTCCCATTGAGCAAACGAAAAGGAAAATTTGTAGTTAACATCTTTTCTCTAAACTTTTTTTGCCAGGTGGGGGCGGGCCGTCGGGCGCCCCTCGCCCCCCCCCCACGTGGATCCGCGCCTGGGCTATATATATCCTACCCCCAATTTTTACGCTACATGACGCGAAAAAACCCTTCAAGGTCCAAAGTGTTCAAGCCCCTATCCCCCAAAAAAAAACAATTTGAAGTGCCCCCTCATCCCTCTCCGGGCAGTAACTAGGCTCATGGTCCGGTCCAAACCCATTTGGTTTCGGTGTTAGGAAAGTTTCAGGAAATCAAGATTATGGATAAATGAAGTTAGGTTAATCAATATGATTACTCGTATCCTGAGGTATGATAATTCCTGGAAAAACGAAAATCTATCAGTCTTCATTGGCTATTAATTGAAGAGCTTCTGGATGCCTGGATATGGCTGAGGCTATAATGATTTGTAGGTCCATAAGTCCTACTTAAACCTACTTGCTACAAAAACATTATTTTCGTTTATAAACAATTACTAGTTTCTGAAATAGCAAACTCAGTGATAGTGGGCCTGCTTGTTCTACTTAATGTCTCAGTGGCAAAGCCTGGATAAGATTAGTCGGGGGCAGGGTAGTGGGGCAACATTTCCCATAAGGCGGACAAATTATGATATGATAAGATGTTTTACTACTTTTTCGTCACCGCAGGAGCGGGGAAATATATTAGCTAGATTATGGGGATGTCTCTATATAATTATCAAAGATAAAAGGTAAAATATACTTCTTAAAGAGACAAATATTCGGGGCCATGTGTAGCCCCCCCGCCGCAGCTACGCCACAGCCGCGGGGCGTCCCCCATCCAATATTTCCCTTTGTTATTACCATTTTGTTCATTGCTTATCTAATTTGTATGAATAGCGACCCGAATAGCGATTTGAGATTATAATATGCCCTTTTAGTTTTAGGAACACGCATTTCTATCGAATTTTGACATTTCAATTTCAAGTTGAGGTTATATAATACGCCCTTTTTATAGGAACATGCAATTCTATTGAGTTTAGAAACTTAAACAAATAGATGTAGGTAATTTTAAGCATTTTCAAACTATTGCTAAATAAAAGATTGAACTAAACAAAATATGAAATACTTGAGTTTCAAGTTATTTTTGGCCAGGTTTTCACAGTTGGTAAATTATATTAGAGCTTCAGATGGAAATCGGCCATTAATTAACGCATAACGTTTAATAAAATATATAACTCAAATTAACAGTATTTAGATTTAAAGGCCATATAAAGTATTGTATAATATTTCAATAAGATAAAGAGCTTATCAAATTAAATGTTTTTGATCATTACTCCTAATTAGGGCGCATATGTTTGTCACGTGCCAATATTTTTTTTGTCTTCTGCAGATTGAAGTTAGGGCTCAAACCGGCATATCGAGGGCTTATCTACACAATAATGGCAACAATTCGGCTTTAAGTTTGAAGTCTTTCAAAAAAAATCGTATGACGTTTCCGTTACATATTGATCCACACCATGTAAAAGCGGTAAAGTTGTTCTTTACTGCCAAACATGTGTCACATGCCGACAGTTTTTTCCGGGTTTCACCGTTTCAGATTGAAGTTGGGCTCAAACCGGTATTTTTTCCTTTTGATTAGACGATTTGGAAACACTACAACCCCGTTTGGTGGCTGGCTTCCTCATTAAGCGCTAACATTGTGGGCTTCCAACGTATTGGTCGCAGGCTTATTCGTCGCTAGTGTCAAGGGCTAGTCTCGTACGTACAGCCAATTGTATGGTGAAGTACTGTTCCGTTTGGGGCTAGACTCGTACGTTTAGCCATTTTTATGGTGTTATTAATTTGATATAAATTGTAGCCAACAAACGATTTGGGAGTAAACAGTACATCTCTCTTGTCTTATGTTACATAAAAATACAATATTAATGGTAAGATACAATCAAGTGGAGCAGAGTGGAGGTATATACATTTTAAGTCGATTTTTTAAGTTGTAGGGTTCAGGACGCATTTCGCCAGTGGACACATCTCGCCGTGACTTAAGCGGCGACATGTGTCCGACCTAAGACACATATCGCCGACGTAAGACGCGTCTCGCCACCCAATTTTCGGCGACCTGTGTCTGCGGACACAGATCGCCACCCGGACACTCTGGCCCGTGACACCGGCCGTAGTTTTAAAACCGGATGAACGCAACAAAACGTGACAGTACGTAAAAAAGAAAACTTGGCAGACCTAATAAAACTTGAATACAGAGAAATGGCCTAAATCCCACGGCGCACTACGATTCGGGCAAACGGGGCTGCCGTGGCCGCCGGGAACATAATGTAAACATGAAGTGAATATAGAAGGACACAGCTATAATGAACATGAAATGAAAGAGAGGAAATGGGAATGGAAAGTCAAGATCTTAATCTTAATGTACAGGGTGTGTATAAATATGCACACGTTCATATCACCTATATACGAACCCGTGCTCTAAGTTGACATGATCGCCAAGATCGAGAGTGCAAGTGGAGACTTTCACGAAATTTAGCTACTCAACAACATCTTTGATTTTATTACTAAATCCCATTACCACAAAAAAGACGAATATGAGTTTATGTATATAAAAAAAAGTTTTTTCCAAGAAAACGTATGTTTTACATTAAATTTCTTGAAAATGGGATCTTCTTAAATTATGTAAAGTCCGCGATTTGGTCAAATGTGAATATTTATTGATAGATCTGTTTTGTTTATATGTTCAACATGATGTGCAAACACCTCTATCAGAAATATAGATTGGAAATTCAAAACCTCAATAAAAGTCAGTTGGAGTTGTCTGCCTTACTTCCCAATAGAATGTAAGTGATTGCAAACGTTATTTCTATTCTATTGCTATTAATTGTCATTGTAATGACATGCTCGCTAATCCCAGTCTCCCTTCAGTGCCCCGGCGGGGTACAGGATGCTATTATTATCCCCTAAAATCCGTTTTTTCATGTTTTTCTCACTATAGGCCCTTTTCCCTCGACCAACCTATGTGAGAAAAAAAATCCTTCTTTTTAGCAGATTCATCTACCTTATACTTGTGATTTATTTCTACCTGTCTGTGGGTGTGTGTATTGATGAAGTACCTGTTGATGATTATATGTCTTTGTAAATACTGTGAGTCCATAATATTATGTGCCTTGAAAATATGACTCTTCAACATTTTTAGTAGGATGTAAAAAGTAATGATCTTTTCCATGTTTACACTTTATAAAATGCCATTATAGTTGTTGTATATCCCTGATGACTTTGTCCAAATGCCTCTCGACAAAGTCAAGATATTTAATTGTTTACTTGATTCAAGATTTTTGTTGGAAATGTAGCCGAGAACGTTATGAAATTTGATAAGCGTTTGGTGGAGGGAGATTTTATATTCACTTTCAATAATGAAATTTGTCTTTTTAAATTCATAACCATCATTACAAATAAGTGATTTAAAAGGAATTACATGAGATTGTAATACTATCCATATACAACTTTTCTTCCCATAATCGTTTGGAATATGCTTCATGTTGTTTTCTTCCTAATTAGGTTTTCGATTCTAATACATGTGTATTTGATTTATCATTGCTCTTCTCATAATGCTATCAAATATATTTCCTAATTCCTCATCCAGCTGTTTGTTGACATAGTATTCCCAAAAGTTCAAGAATATTTTAATGGATGAGTGTGAAATACATTGAATGGGAGGTACACCATGATAAAAGCAGAACACGAAAGAAACATATTATTGAAAGTTTGAGTAATATACGATCGAAAAATAGGAAAGAATTTTTGAAGTTATCATCAATGAAACACAAATTGGCAACACTGTGACGTATCTTGCGAGGTCCTCTCCAATAGGATCTGTAGAGAAAATTCTTAGTTATTGATGAAGGAATAGAATTGTTTCATACAGGGGTTGTATACAACTAATGTGCAATGATTTTATTGAGGGTGCATGTATGACTGGAAATTTTCTATAGGGAAAAATATACATTTATGATTATTTATTTTTTAGTACAGAGCGAATGTGAGGGGATCTCGCCAGATACGTTAAAGAGTTGACAATTTGTGTTTGATTGATCGCAACTTCGTAGCTTTCACTGACCTGCTCCCAGAGGCGGATCCAGCCGGCGGCAAGGGAGGGGCCGAAAAAGGCCCACTTCGTGCGAAAATTTGAAAACCGTGCCGGCCGAATTTCCGCTCAGTGGGGTTGTGAGCAATTTTTGTTTTTGTTTGTTTGTTTTTTTGGGGTAGTGAGCACAATTTTTTTGCCTCCGGAAATTGAATTTTTTAACCACCACCCCTTGAGCGCCTGGGTAGGGGGCCCATCTTTTTTTTACAAAAAAAGGTGTTTTTACCTGTTTTTTCCCTAGGGTAGGGCCCCCCCCCTCCCCTGGATCCGCCACTGCTTGCTCCTCTCATTTTTCTGCTTATATTAAAAACTCTATTAAAAATCAGGGAGGACTTCCCTTTAACAGAATTCATAGGCAGGACATGAACTTATTAGAATACAATTTTTTCTGTTGTGTTTGCACCCCTCAAACAGTGTTTAATGTGGAGGAAAATAATGATGAAAACAACACCTAACAACAATAGCATTCCAATAGGTCCCCTTTAATTTTTTTCTGCGCCATAATTTCCTCCATTCTTTTCGTTCAATACATCTGTTTATCACTAACTCAGATATTTCTGTAGAATTTCATCACGTACGATGTAGGCCATTTTACCTATTTTTTAAATATTTATTTATTATGATGTAAGTCACCAATGTTTAAAGTTATGGTCCTTGATATCGGAACAAATATGTTTGTTTTGGGTTTTTTGTTGTTTGTTTGTTTGATTGTTTTTCAGGTTTGTTTCAGGGGAACAGTAAATGGGTCATTAAAACAAACAAACCAACAGACAAACACATTAAAACACTCACACTTAAATATTTATACCCTAACTTGATTAACGTAGTTATAGGAATACTATATAACACAAGATTACAGGCCTACACATTATTTTCATGCATTTCGCAGGGGCTAAAGCCTACGGCATCGATAACGACTGTTAGATTAGTTTTTATACATACCATTTTTTTAAAGAAAAAAAAAGAAAGAAGAAGAGGAAAACAAGAAGGAGGAAAACAAGAAAAAGAAGAAGGAGAACAAGAAGATGGAGAGAACAAGAAGAAGAAGGAGAAGAGAAGAAGATGAAGAAGAAGGAGAAGATGGAGACGGAGTAGAAGAGGAAGGAGAAGGAGGAGAAGAAGAAGAAGAAGAAAAAAAAATATGAAGAAACGTTTACTCTCAATTTGCTCATTGCACAGTGTCAGAAATGCCATTTAAAAAGTCAATAGAGAAAGAGAGAGAGAGAAAGAGAGAGAGAGAGAAAGAGAATGAGAGAGAAAGAGAGAGAGAGAGAGAGATAGAGCGAGAGAGAGGAGAAGAAGAAAGGGAGATAAGGGTTGCAAAAATTAAAAAAAATCAGAGCTGAAATGCATAAAACGTACCCCAAAAAAAAAAAAAAAGAAAAACACCAACTAAAGTCAGAAAGCGATAAAATATGAAAGAAAGAAATGTCGTGATAACCCAAGCTGAAACTGGGCCTTTATACATTTCACAAAGCGACTACAATTCAACAGGGTCACGCGAAGATAATGATCGAGCTATTGCGACACACGAAGAAAAGGGGGGATTTAACCTCATTAATAAACCGTCTTCTATGGTAAGGATACGTGCACTTTTAGGTCCGCAGAGCATTGACGAAGATGTTTTTGTCGCCAATGTATAGACATTCAACTTGACATACCTTGTCTTATACTCCGTGTTGATCTGCAAAAGCAATATCATTATCTTGATTGATTTCTTCAAATCATCTTAGAGATTGTAAATCTAAAACAGAGAAATAATCCCCACTTTATTTGCTCACATTTATGTGTGTCAATAAGACATGCCCGTTAATCACTTCTGTTTGTTTAAGTAAACTTTGTAAGAAGATACGCTACTTTATTCGACATCAGAAGACTGCTTAGCTATGCTGGTCAAACGCCCCAGTTTGTCGTTTTATCTTTTGGTCTGCCTGATGGGAACCAAGATCTGCAAGGCACAGGATCGTAATCCAATCGAGCTAGAGAATGGAGCTTATAACAACATACTCATCGCTATACACAAAGATGTCGAAGAAGATTCAAGTATCATACAAAATATCAAGGTAAGAAATCTTTTTCTTTGGGTGCCAAGAGGGTACGTGTAGGGGGGGGGGGGATTCTACGGCAAATTAGTCCTACACCCTACTGGTATGATGATATATCAACCAAACCCTCTCCCTAAATCCATCCCGATTCATTTATTCAATTAATTGGAGTAGAAACCAATGGAAAATAACAGATTTCAGTTTGGTGGTAGGTAACATAGACTGGACTTGAATCTGAAATCTCTGTTGCTGGAGTTACATTGTAGCCACACAGATATCAATGTAACATTAAGGCTAATCATCATGACACAGAAGACCAAATGACAAATAGAATCTTTAATGAAAGGCATGAGATTTATTTGATCTGATTTTATTTCATCGAATAAGCTCCATCATTGAATATATTTACATTCTTTCTGGAGAACTAAACTGATTCAAAATTACAATTTACTTAAATTCAAATTAAAATTTATATCACAAAAACTTCTTTAACATGATAATAATGTAATAATGATTTACTATAGTGATATATATATATATATATATATATATACAATGAAAGATTTTGACAAATGCAAACCACTTTGGAGACTCTGGAGAAGAAAAAAATAAATAATTGTAAGAAATGAAAATGATATAATAATGGTGCATAGCTCTATCAAAGTTCCCCATTGCTGCCTTCCCTTTTTAAACTTTCGCAAAGGTTGGAAAACATCTCCCTTTCTTAGATCTTGGAAATAAATAGAAAATTGTGAGAGCTACGCACCATTATTCTCATCATCATCATAGTCATAATCATCATCATCATCATCAATATCAAGTGCCAGGTCTGTTACATCGCCCTCCATTTTCTGTCTATTATCTGTTATTCATAAAAAGCTAGTATTACTGATTTCATTTTTTGTTGCCCCATTTGTTCAGGCTTTGCAAATATGTGAATCGTTGCCTCCTCCTGCTTCTCTTTCCAGCAATCTCCCTCATAAATGTATAAACACTCACGCACACGCACACACACGTACAACTGTAAATACATACGCACATTAATATAAACAGCGTATATAATAATAATAATAATAATAATAATAATAATCTGTTAAAGTCCACTCCAAATTTTATTAAGTTAAACCGAAAATGGAAATTCTTTTTGCCCAATTGATCGTGAGCCCAGCAGCCACTGAGCAGCGCCAGATCGACATTGCTCTATCCCCTTATTGTTGAACGCCAAACAAGGTAGCAGCAACTCCCATCTTTTAACGTCTTTTGGTATGACGCGGCCGGGGTTCGAACCCACGACCTCCCGGTTGTGAGGCGGACGCTCTACTGACTGAGCCAACACACCGTAAATATATGTACAATCAACCAAAAAATAATTTATATTCATTAATAAAGATTTGAGGCATAAACTTTATCAGACCAAACCATATTGTCACAATAACTTCATATTGTCACAATAACTTCGAACCCACGACCTCCCGGTTGTGAGGCGGACGCTCTACTGACTGAGCCAACACACCGTAAATATATGTACACTCAACCAAAAAATAATTTATATTCATTAATAAAGATTTGAGGCATAAACTTTATCAGACCAAACCATATTGTCACAATAACTTCATGAAAAGAGTCATACCTCAGTCGCACCGATAAGACCTACACCACACCGACAACAGACCGAACGAAAATACTACATTACCCTATATGGCAAAAGATAAGTCGGTTTGGAGTCGGAATGGAGTCGGTTTGGCGGTGTGACTGAGGCATCAAGAAAATCTGCGTTCATACATTCAACATCCTCTTGCTTGCCTAATAATTTGCAAGTTGCTACACTCTATAAACACAAAGATTACAAGTCTGGAATTAAGAAAGCATTGGAAGGTGAGGGGAAGGGTTAGGTGCTACAAGGAAGGGGGCAAAGCAACAGATATAGTTAGAATGACAGGGGCAGAGAATGGGAGAAGAGAGGGATGTACGTAAATTAAGAAAGCATTAGAAGGTTATAGGGAAGGGTTAGGTGGTACGAGGAGGGGGGAAGCAATATAGATAGTTAGAATGACAGGGGCAGAGACGGGAGAAGAGGGGATGTACGTTTGCGTGCGTGTGCGTGTGTGTGTGTGTATGAGAGAGAGAGAGAGAGACAGACAGACAGAACGAGAAGGGGCGAAAGACAAACATAATATAGACAGAGAAAAAACGGCCATGGTCTTATATCGACAGAGTGTTGTTTTCAAGATTATTTTGTTATTATTTCACTGTATACATGGCTCTGCTCCGCAGTACAACATCGGCTTGATCAAGCATTACATTCCCTCTAGACAGCTACGTTCTCAAAACTCCGGCTTACTTGTTATTCCTAGGGTTAAAACAAAGTGGGGAGCGAACCTTCGCTCATGCTGGGCCTTCATTATGGAATACTCTCCCTCAATGGATTAAAAATAGCAGTTCTGGTGAAGCGTTAAAAACAATCTTAAGAAATATCTGTTTAATTTAGCCTATAATTGATTACCATTACCTTTCATGTCTGTACCTTTCCTATTGCACTTTTGTATATATTTATCATGTATTCCATATTTTGCACAAGCTGCGCCTTGAGCATTTGATTGTCAAGTGGATTTGGCGCCTTACACATCTTATGTATTATTATTATTATTATTATTATTATTATTATTATTATTATTATTATTATTATTATTATTATTATTATTATTATTATTAATATTATTAATATGCTGAGACTTTAAACGTATAGGATTATAGATGTAGGTAATGAGCACAGAATTCAAGGACATTTATTGATGTGTGGGCGTGTATGGGCGGGTTTCAGGCGCAAGACTTAACTCTATCATGTCTATTGTATAAAGTTTCTTTCATTGCTATTTGAATTATTCCATTAAGAAAACAGTCACCTCTGATATTACTGAGCAACATGAAAATGATTATAGGGAAACTCGTAATATCATACATGTAGAAAAAAGAAAAAAAGTACACAATGGTTTAACACTTGATACTTTGTCGTCATGTCGTGCATACCGTAAACTATTAAATGGAGATTCGTTTCCACCCTCTAATGTCGTCCATCACGAGCACAATATTCTCTCCCCCTCCAAAAAAGGGTTTTTGTTTGTTTGTTTTCGGTGTTTTTTTTTTTTGGGGGGGGGAAGTATCATCTAATGTATAGCTATGAGAAATAAAGAAAACAGGGAAACCTTACAAATACATATATTTACACGGCTTTCATTAAGCCATCCATGATTAAAGGGCGTCCGATATCGACAATGGAACAGAATAAAGTTAAATCATTGCATGTTCAGGGAATTTATTTTAAAAAAAAGTACGGGCAAACATAAACAACATTCATGTTAATCCGAATGAACATTTTACGAAATCGACTGCCCATTCGCCAATTTGAATGTCCAAGTTTACTTTTCGGCAATTACCGATGAATTTTAACGAACCTTGACACACGCACTTGACGGAATGAATTCGACTGATAAATGTGCAAAAATAAAACATTATTACTATGATTCCTACTTAACTTATCACACGTTGAGACAAACCCGATTAAGTTTTTTAAGGGTGTGGTCAAAATGACGGCCTTCTTTTTCAAATGATAACCTAGCCGTTTTATATGTTTATAACTCCCCAAAAGTACTGATGTTTTGTTTTATAAACACAGGATATCTTCACGGCCGGGTCTTCTGTCCTTTTCTCCGCCACCAATCGCCGGGTCTACTTTGGGACTATCACGATCTTAGTCCCGCCCACTTGGTCCAGAAACTCAGAGTATCAAGTTGCACAACGCGAAGCCTATGAGAATGCCAACGTTCTCGTTACTAATCAACAGTCTAATCATCGTCCTTTTGTTGATAACCCATTCAATTGTGGAAGACAAGGAAGATTCATGCATCTATCCAAAACTTTCCTCATCAACCAAGACTTACGCAAAAATCAATTTGGAGATTCTGGTAAGACAAACTGTTCCACCGAAATTTTGTTCTTCAATTTTGACACATACTTAGTTTCTTCTCTCTTTCATTATATATAGGCGCAAACACATATTTAATAGGGGCAGAAACAAATAGGCGTAGTGCCCCTACAACCCGGTCGAGATGGGGGGAGGAGGGGCATTATGCGGTGTTAGTAAATTACAATGTAGTCGACGAACCTTCAAAGTTTCTCTTATTCAGGGGTATGAGATGATGGAATTACAATCCTGAACGTCAAATGTTAAACCTGGAAATGTTTGATAAAAAGGGGGTAGAAACCACATAATTATAAACTTCCAACCCTTCAACAGACCCAGTTATATTTTTAGAATAGAATATGTATCGAGAATCATTATCAAATGATCCCTTACTTTGCAGAAAATGAGGATATTGCCATGCAGTCACTTTTCAAGGGAAGGATCCATTTCAATATAACTATATTGTATTGACTATAAAAATAATGTTCTTGTACAATCGTTCAAAAGGTGAGGCCCAAAACTATTAAATTGTACGTTGTGGAATATCTTCGCGATTTTGTTAGTCCTTAATTGGTGGTATACAGCAAATATGCATTAAATACAATTCTAAGCAATAATTTCTCAGCAATTATTTCCATGCATAATTCATAATATATATACCATATGATTATATAACTATTTGAGTTTGATTTGTTCGATGAAGGTAAAGTGATTGCCCGTCAGTTTGCCAAACTCCGTTGGGGTGTGTTTGACGAGGATTACGTGCCAGGGACCGATGCTAAACCTTACTACCAATCGAACGCCGTAACAGATGACGGGTATGAAGGAACAAGATGCTCTTCGAAAGTTCTAGGAGATCTCCTTGATGAAAATAATATGCGATGTGGGGAAAATACGTTTGGGGATTTACCCGACTCTTGCAGATTCGTGCCCCAAGCCATTGGGCAAGCCGCCAATGCATCGTTGATGTTTGCATCCAATATCCATTCGGTAAATGCTTATAAAAGAAACAGCAGGAATAAACTTGGTATATTTACACAAACTGTTTCGTTAAGATGTTTTAATTATGCCCATGCAAGCATGCATGGGCATGCATTTCTTTTGTCATTTCATTTGTTTGCTCTCTCTTTCTCTCTCCCTCTCTCTTTCTCTCTGCAAATTGATGCTAAAATCACGTGTCGAACCATAGAATTAAACAATAGGCATATTGTGGAGCGCCAGGAGTGTAAAGTCTGACAGACATCAGCGCTATACAAGAACCCACTATTTGTATTATTATTATATTCTAAAGAGGTATGAATGATGAAATCTGGAAATTTGAGGGGGTTTCCCGTCTGAAGTTATGTTCAAAGATATATAGACCTTTCGTTTAACTGATTTTAGAAAAAGGAAGTTTAAAAGAAGTAACAATGTCAAATATTTTGCACTGCACAAAAAATAAAGGATCTCTGAGAGGGTGAATAAACATTGAGGTCAACCTTTAAGACATTATTCAGATCAGAGAATCTTTTTTGAAATGTTCAGATAAAAACCTCGGTCATCCTTCATTTGTGAGGAGGTCAATACCCTTCAAACAATTAAAATAGTATACATGTAACTAAATCTAAAACCAAATCCGAGCCCGAGAACTTGCAAATAAAACGTTGTAGAGTAATGGTTTATTTTTAATTATCGTTATTAAGATATCGGACTGTAAATCACTAATTCCAGCAGAAGTACGGGAATCAAATCCCTGCATTCGTTTAAATTAAACACTTGTCCCAGCAAAGATAAATGGGTATCGATATAGGGATACATTCTTTGAATGCCCGAATAGCAAATCATGGTAGCGAGACTAAGCTTAAAGGGATCCGGTAACTTTGTCTCAGATTCTGAAACAAAATCCTGGATTTAGCTCATGCTGCAATGATAATTATAAACCTTTAGGTCAGTCAGGAACCTCATGACCTTAACCAGCCGATCGCCTGTCTGATTATCAAGATATTTATGATTGGAAATCGAAACCAAATTTTGCGTTTTCCTAACGGTTTTCATAACACTACAGTCTAATGGGGAAAACGAGTATGGTAAAACCGGTCACTCAAAGATTTTTACTTTCTGAGGCACTTCTTGATCACTTTGAAGCGCAATTTTTTTAGGGCTTCAATATTACACCATATCACAGACACTGATAACACGTAGGGCCATGCATCTCAGATTTAACATTGTTAAACGATGCCTTTAATGCGAGTGTACTTGTATGTTGCACAATTAATGTATCACTAAGTTTTACACGATGTACCGGGATTAAAATAACAATATAGCACACACTTTACTCGGTTATTTTTAATAAAATGGTATTGTGTCTATATACATGTATATCATTTCATTTCACTTAATGCTTATGTTTATCCAGGAGAGCCTGTTCAGTATCAAAAGTATTTACATTGAAAACGATTGCAACTTCTTCCGAAAAGTCAACCTAATGCAATTTCAATAGCATTGTGCGTTTACAATGACGTATTACGTAGTCCGAACATGAGTTGTATTGGATGTACAAATAGGGTATTGAAATTGCACTTGATATGGTGTTATTTCAACATATCTGCGTTGATCAGTAATAGACAACACAATATTACTATATACACATTTGTTTAATTTTTTAATGAGAGCCACTTCCCCTTCTCATAAATGCCCCTTCTGACACCTCTGATAGATGCCTCTATTAAAATCTCATAGGTGCCCCGTTTCCTACGAAAATTTCGCATTTTCCTTTAAAACAAGTGCCCCTTTCAATTCTTCTTATTGCCCATATTCATCTCAGGTGAGTGCCCCTTGTCAGGTGAGTGCCCCTTGCCATCACTGATAAGTGGCCTTTCACCTCTTGTAATTGCCTCTTTTAAATCTGAGAGGTGTCCCTTATATTTTGACAAGTGCCTCTTTTCCTTTGCTTGCCCTCTTTTCTTTCTTATAAGTGCCCCTTTTCATCTCCGATGACTGCCTTTATTCAAACTTGATAGGTGCCCCCTTTAACTTTGTGATAAGTGCCCCTTTTATTTTGACACGTGACCCTTATCCTTTCTAATCAGTGTCATTTTTCATCTCTGGTGAGTGCCCCTTATTGGATTCGAGAAGTGCCCCATTTTGACCTCTGGTAAATTCCCTTTTCACTTTGACATGAGCTCTTTTTCTTTTCTAGCGTCCTCTTCCCTTTGGATGTGTACCTAATTTCCTTTCTCCATGAAGTGTGGTCCTAATTTAAAGCGACTAAGAGCACATTTTTCTTCAATTTCACCCAAAGCTCGCTCGCTACGCTCGCTCGCATTTAATTTTGATACAATTATTCTTCTTAAAAGATCTTTTTAGTCTTTCAATATTAGATTGTGCTTAAAACGCCATCGGGATTGTTTTGTCCTCTTTATGAGATGTAATTTTTCGCGCCGGACCTCACAAATCCTAAATTTGTTGCTCACTCGCTTCGCTCGTTCAGAAATAAATATACAGACCATCACACCTAACTGCAAAGTACATGTATGATGCTTAAAGATGAAGTTGAATTCTGGTCATGCGATTGCATTGTGAAAGAAACGTTGTGGAATCGATCAGAAAAGGTTGATCATCTAGCATATACGTATTGGTGTGTACTGCAAGGTTCCGGAGTCATCAAAATGATAAGAAATTTGGCCCAGTCTTGGTTAAAAAAATACAAGCACTGTACACAGAAAGATGTATATGGGACTACACGAACATGTGGCATAAAAATCCGTCCCGATTTGTATGATGTTACATGCCATATTTAGAATATTAAGGCATTTTAAGAGCCATGCTTTTCAGGGAACATTTTTTTCTCTGATGTTCTTCCACACTTGCATAATAACAATAATAACGCTCACAAATTATTTTCACCTCTTCCCAGAACTCAACCTTCTCTTTGAGCAGTATCTTGGAACATGTAAAGAAAGAAAGAAACATTGAAATCATCCCTAATAATATAATCACAATGTAGTGGCATATACATGTACCAACGTTAAAGATGTTATATTTTCGCTTTGAGGTTTCCCTTTGTAGGTGCCCCTTTTCCCGGAAAGTGCCTTTTTTTGTTGGTGCCCCCACCCCACCCCCCCCCCAACTTTGAATGACGCTACGCCGCCCCTGCTGAGTTGAATCAAACTTGTAGGACAATATGAAGACTGTAATATTAAAGTAGAGAGGAAATGAAGGTGATGAAAAGGTAGCTCAAGAATTTGTGTCTAACTCACTAAAAAATTGAAAATCGGTAAACGTGTTATTTTCAACTACTTGAAGTTTGAAATTGTCACTCAAGTCTAATGTCTTGAGACTTTTTAGGCCATAGAATGCTGAGCCGTCGAATGCTGTTAGTTCATTGCGTGCCAAATTTAGATGTATGAGTGAGAGATTCCACGGGGTAGTTTTACTATTGAGAGTTAGGATTATGTTTGCATTCAATGAAAGAGTACAAAAGGCTATCATCCCATTAAAGATACTCGGTTCCATCTCTTCCACATTGTTCCATCCTAGCTGAAGCTGAGAAACGCCTGCTAAACCATAAAACATCAATCATACCGATGCTATTCATGTCAACGTCAACTTTGTATGGATTATTTCCTTTGAGAGGTGCAAAGAATCCATTCTGGATGGTGTGGAGTTTGGCGCCCGTAAACTCAAACCCATTAATGAACATTGATGATCTGATGCCAAGAAAGAAATTCGATAGTTGAGAAACTTCTATGCGTGTATTCATCAATTCAATTTGATTGACATGAAACGAAGAGATAACGATTGCTTCAATGAATTATATTGAATTTCTAGACAAATCTAGCGTATTAACAGGGTTGTTAAAAATATACGACTCTTTTGAAATTTGTCGAAATCTGTTTAGAGAGGAGGGGAGAGGGGAGACCCTCTGAACACAATCGTCACCCATGTGTTCACAAAAAACGAAAGTGTTTTAATTATTACACTTGGTACTTTGTTATTTAAGTACTTGTCGTGGAGCTAATTGTCCTGGGTGCCAGGTATTGCCTAGGGGGTACTGGTCTAGGGGTTATACCTCATACATAGATTGTCATTCACTGATTGGTCAAAACTATATCACATGACGAGGAGCATTTCGATCTATCATTGCGTCAGAGGGTTTGATAGTACTATCAAACCCTGTGATAGTATTCCTAACCCCTCCGCGACTTTTGCACACACACAGAGCTTACAAGATTTCAAATGCGCGCTCAAGCCATGCTATACACCTTTTCACGGTTACAAAAGTGCGCATGCTCAGACATGGGCGCCATCTTAATTTGAGATAAACAAACCATTGACCTCTAGAGATCAGGGGTTTACGCGTAATTAAGATAGCGCCCATGCAAATATGATGTGAGCGCACAGCGCAGGCATCTGAAAACATTGATGACATCACTGCCTGCGCTGTGCGCTCACATCATTTTTGCATGGGCGCTATCTTAATTACGCGTAAACCCCTGACCTCTAAAGGTCAATGGTTTGTTTACTCGTAAATTAAAATGGCGCCCTTAACCGTGAAAAGGTGTATTTACGCTAGGCTGCAGTACCTGTAAACATTTACAGTATATATATTGGATTTCCGTATGTTGGATTTCTTTTAGCGTTGGATATTTGAAACTGTTTTGAGCTTCAAAAGACTGTAAATATATTACTGTGATGAGCATATAGACACCATTGGATTTATTTTCTAGACCTATTCATGAATCAATGAAAAGGATGAGGTATATAAAACAAATATGGACTGCTCTGTAATCGGATGGTGGAGGAAATTAACACTCCCTCGGTGGTGTTCATACCGGTCTTTTATCACCCCTCGGCTTCGCCTCGGGGGTGATAGAAGACCGGTATGAACACCACCTTGGTAGTGATAATTCCCACCATCATCCTCATGAGCAGTCAATATTTGTATATTATTTCATGGATCATTGTCCATGAGTGTAGTTGTCCGGGTGTAATCCAAGGGTAGCCGTCATAATAAATGCTAAGATTGTCCTTCACAAAGTTAACAGGGCTCATGGCATAATGCCGTCAAACCAGCGGTAAACTGGATGACTTTGTTGATGGACAAAAATATTAAACCCCCTTTTAAAAGTTTGGAAAATTAAATTTGATTGGTTATATCTCTCTTGTTATGGTATATCTAGCATTATGTTGAGTACCATTAGAAGGTGTGTTTATTCATCTTTAGGGTGATACCCCAGTTACTACGATTTTTAAGTCATGGAATGTCCATTACATCAAAATAAGGGACAAGGTCAAAAGGAAAAAGTTGCAAAATAAATTGCTCTTGTTGGGCTCTGCATCCTTCTTTGTTCGAAGAGTGTAGGGCTATTGTGGAGTGCACTGCATAACAATACTAGTGCTTACCAGTGATTTTTTAAAAATAATTCCATGGCTGCAAAATCGTAACAAATATTTTTGATCAAACTTGAGTTTCCATACTTTTTTCAGGGTTTAATCATGAAATTGTCCCACTTCTTCTTACCCTTTCTGAATGCACAGATTGACATGTTCTGCCAGAACGACCCTACCAAGGTAGGATATCATAATTACGAGGCTCCCAACCTACAGAATAAGAAGTGCGACTATCAAAGCGTTTGGGACCTGATGCTGAAATCGACAGATTTCAAGTATGAAAACAGTCCTTCCTTGCCAGAGGATACCGACACATCATCAAACTTTATTGTCGTGCAGCCGGCCGGATCTCTGAGGATTGTTCTTGTCTTAGATACCAGTGGTTCCATGGATGTAAGTGTTCATCTCTTTAGGCCAGTTCCACTTTGCATATATATGTACCTTCTATTGGGAGAAAAGACACGATGGGTACAAAACAATTGTGCTCCTAACATGCACAGCCATCTATACAAGACGGCCTTAAAGTATACATTGGTTAAAATAGACATTGCATGTCAAATGAAAGCTCATGATCTAAAGAAAGTTTCCCTAAACTACATATGTGACCACAATCAGACATTTAAAATTGAATATTGGCACCCCTTCGTGTTTCGTTTTGTTTTTACGACTTAATCGAGGATTTACAAAATCTTAAATATTTTTCCCAGATTTCTGAGGTCATAAGCTTTCCATTGATATATAGTTATAGATTAATAGAATGGCTGCTTTAAAGAGAAGGTGGGGAGGGTTGAAAAATAATTTGTGAGCGTTATCATTGTTATTATGCAAGTGAGGAATAACATCAGAGAAAAAAATGATCCCTGGCTCTTCAAATGCCTCCATATTCTAAATATGACAAGTAATAGCTAAAAAATGAGGCCCGATTTTTATGCCACATGTTTGTGTAGTCCCATATACATCTTTCTGTGTACAGTGCTTGTTACTTTATTAAGACTGGGTCAAATTTCTTATAATTTTGATGATTCCAAAACCTTGCAGTACACATTAATACTTATAAGGTACATGATCAACTTTTTCTGATCGATTCCACACCAGAACTCTCTTTATCTTTTAGTCATCAGTCGGGGAATTAAAAAGATTAAAACAATATATTAAAATGAAGCTTATACTTTCAAACTATGTTTGATTGCAATCAATGAATACAATCAAAGATTAAGCTTTTGCAACTAATACTTGTAACATGATTATTATTTCATATCACCAACTAACTCTAAAATACTTCCAAACACGATGCTATGTCCATATTTACATAATTATTTTATATTGTGTCCAAGTTGTTATTTGTCAGTTGTAAATATTGTAATACCACCAGTTTTAGTTATAATTGTCTTGTTATGTCGTGACTTCATAATCATGATAATGATTAAGATTATAATGATATTTCCGTACTAGAATGAAATAATAAATTCCTTGACACTAACACCGTCAATCTCTACAATTCATTCATTTTCTTCCTCTTGAACCCGCCATCATTCTCTGCCTCTACTCGTGGACTGTACCGTAACGGCGCGTGTTCCTCTGCTTTCTAATTAGGGGGAGCGTTTTGAAAAGATGATCAGGGGGGCCAAGAACTTCATCCAGAGTATAGTACCTAATAATAGTTACGTGGCCATTGTCGAGTTCAATTCCACATCCAGGGTGGATTCTTACATGACTGAACTCACCAGTGTAATATCAAGAAAAAAATTGATGTCTCTACTTCCAACATCTGCCACTGGGAATACATGTATTGGTTGCGGCATCGAGACAGCTATCGAGGTAGGAAACTATAGTAATATTGAGATCTATGCCTTATGGAAATGTGTAGTGGCCTAACTTGTGTGACATGGATGAAAGAAGGGGGGGGGTACTTTAATCGATATAATCACTTTTCCTGACCTTGATTTATTGACATGCGTGCCACGCCCCCTCCCCGAAAAACCCTCATTTTCAAAGTTGGCTCACTACCATGTGCTTTAAGGGCAATCCAACCTTT
Organism: Mesocentrotus franciscanus; assembly: GCA_037976565.1. Taxonomy (NCBI): domain Eukaryota; kingdom Metazoa; phylum Echinodermata; class Echinoidea; order Camarodonta; family Strongylocentrotidae; genus Mesocentrotus; species Mesocentrotus franciscanus. The sequence goes on along the minus strand of CP137685.1, from coordinate 26,002,429 downwards.
GTTATAAGATCATTTGTTTATAGGCAGAAAAATATGAGAAAGAAGATGGCAACAGTTGACGGATGAGATGACTACATCTGTGCACATCTCAAATTGGCCATTTCGTCAGTCGATTGTAATGATTTTACGAACAACTCTCTCCTAGCTGAACACATAAAATGTCTGTGGCAAACAAAAGAAAGCAAACCTGAGATCTGTCGTTGAAATGTAGATATCGGGTATTGTGTTCTTTGGGGCCACCCTGTATAACCCTAATTTCATTTATTGTCGTCCATGACGTAGCCATCCTTCATTACAAAAAGAGTAGAGCCTTTTATCGAAAATACAAGCGAAGATCATTTGCAATATTTGACTTATGGCTTCATGGTCATACGAAGACTTTTAATGCATGATCATAGGTTGCCCAATACAACGGCATGGATTCCCGAGGTGTGTATCTCATTCTTCTCAGCGACGGAAAGGAGAATGAAGGAACTCCAATAGTTGACACTCTGGATGACATCGAAAGTTCAGGGGTTATTGTGCATTCAATCGCCTTGTACAAAGCCGACACCCAGTTGGAAGAACTAGCACAGATGACAGGCGGTACATCGGCAACGTGTGCTGACGGAGGGAGCGCACAATGCGTCATCTCCGCCTTCGTGTCAATTATAGCGCAGAGTCCACAGAGTGTTGCCACTTCTGCGCCAATACAGGTCAGCATATGCTTGAATAAAAACAGATTAAAGCTAACAACCTCACTTGAATGTTTTCCGGATTTTTTAAAATTTGGTTTACATAATGTAGGCCTATAAAAACAACACTTTATTTTTACATATAATTCTGTTGTGTGTGTGGGTGTGTTTGTGTGTGTGTGTGTGCGCGTGTGTTTGTGTGGGTGTATTGGGTTTTCACAGACGTGTATCAATCAGATATGATTATTTACGTCTGGGGACAGACCTTTAAACGTCACCATCCGAAAGACGTGACTCAGTTTCGAACTTGCGTCCTCTGCTGAATCAGTTTGTAACTTCCACTGTTAGCTGGTTTACAGGCCTTTGTCCTTTGTTATTCTTAAACAATGGAAGAAGAATGTTATGACAGATGAATCAGTGAATTAAATTAAATTAAATTAAATATTAGATAATAATGTCACAGAAGAATTCGTAAAATGTATGCAGAAAGACAGAGAGAGAGAGCTGCGGGAGGTATATACCCGTTGCACATTAGGCGTCATTTCGATGACGTTTAAGGGTATGAGGGCATGTGCACCTGTATATCATCTGATCAACGTAATGTTTGCTTTATTTGTTTTGCATTCACCAAACTCTCATTTGGCGCGTCAAAGACAGCGCCAGCCGCTGACGCAGTCATACGTCATTCGATTGCGTTATTACCTACGCCAATCAAGCTTGTGATGGTAACACAAACGCAACGTTTGTATTCCCTCTACATCATTTAATTTGTGTGTACCCTATAAATCTGACATGCTGCATTAAAAGGCCGCGCGCTAGACGCTGACGTAGCCCTATATTAGTACATGACCCCGCGTGTGCGACGGGCATAAAACATTCAGTCCACCAGTGCATATGCAGAAATGAATAGGAACGGTATACCGCATACATTTTTTAGTGAAAAAATGTTTAATGAATACAAAACTGAGCAATATCAGCCAAAAGAGGGAGCAAAAAAAAAAAAAAAATCCGACCGTCATACCCATGTTTTGGCACCTGAAGGGCAATACAACATCTTTTTTTGTTAGGCCTAATAGGATTGAATTCTTGTTTGGGCCATAAAAACTCGGATATAATTTAAACGAGGGATTTGTCGTATGTAATAGGATTGATCTATTAACTCTTGATGGGGGAATAAGATACCTGTAATTTTGTTTACTAATATACCATCCACGTTACACATGTTACAGGTTCAGAGTACAACGATCACACTAGCCCCTGGCTTTATCCCCACTAGTGGCACTACCACGACTACCGATATCGTTGTTGATGATTCTCTAGGACTGGATACTGTCATGACAATGACATGGTCGGTCAACGACATCATCTCTGTCACAGTCAGAGGACCAGATGGTACCGTTATAGTCAGCACTGATCCAAGATATGAGGCTGATATCAGCTCTAAAATCATTACCGTCACCATCAAAGAGGCAGAGGTATAGTAACTTTAATAGTTAAATTGTTAGCTAATTCATGATGATACCTCTCCTGACAAACGGTGAGAAATAGTTAAATATTTAGAAAGTGGTTGGTCTCTTGCGCTTGTATGTGTTTGTTTGATTAGCACTGTATAATGTTCAACCACCTCAAAGGAAAATTAGTAGTGATTATCGTTTGTTTCATGACTTGAAATCATTAAATGGCAACATTTTGTAGAGCGCCGTCAACTTACATGTATTTAAACAAAATTTCGATTAAATTTGAAATAAATTGAATGACGATAAGCCCTTTCGGATTCGAATGAAACAGACCCTAATTTCAATATAATTGTTTTTTTAATTCAGTGTGAAAAAAAATGAAATTAAGTGGAAAACAGTTTGAAATTAAAGCTTAGAAACAATGGGCGGCCAGAGTTTTCGGGAGCTTGAATGATCATTGACTAAATTGAATGATGTTTTGACGAGTTCAGACAGGAAAAACTGCTTTATCCTATCCTTTGAATGTAAGGCCTATTGCTTTCGTCAACAATCGTATTTTTATCGTATTCTGTACAATGCTGATTTTTTAATTTTTATTTGTGACCTTTGTTCAAATCTAATTTAGGCAGGTGTATGGAGCATTGAAATCAGTAACGACGGTAACAGTCTCCTGGAATACGTTAGTGTGAACGTGATTTCTAAACCTCGTTCTGAAGATGTTTACCCTCCAGTTGTAAATAGCTTCTTAGGGACATCGGTACGTTACAAATATTGTTCCCAATCATTTCTTCTGTCTGTCTCATTCCCTTATTGAGTTTCCCGTTGTTTGCACCTCTCTCTCTCTCTCCCTCTCTCCCTTTCTTTTTCATATAATTCCCATAACGCATTATATGATACAAATGCACAGGCATCCAGAAGTATTGAAGAAATGAGCCGCCATTTTGCTCGTTATACTCTTACGCAGTGTACAATCTTCTCTTTGAGCTTAAAGCAAATGGCATATCAAGAACTAGTGATCTATGTAAACCGTAGTACAATATCTTCATAATTATGTATTCATGCGGCATCTAGAATTTAATATATTACATGTACATGGTTGTGATTGTGCAAAAGTATAACGTTTAATCTGTTAATATTTTACCCACTCCTATCAGATAGTAAACTACACCACTGCTCCCCTGTTAGAGCTATATGCCTATGTCCATATCAACTATGTACCCGTCATCGACGCTACGGTGATTGCTGAAGTAGTCAGCTCGACAACAGGGACTGTTACAACCATCTCGCTACTTGATAACGGACTAGGTTAGAAAGAAACAATACAAGATGTTAGAATCAAACGAATGTTATATTTTTGCATAAAAATACGTTTGGTTGTTTACTTTTAAGAAAAGCTATGATTTATCAGAAACCATTGAGATAAATCCGAAATCAAAACATCTAATTTTCACAGCAAGCGGTACCGCTTGAAAAAGGAATGTCACGAAAATGATTTTTTTTTTAAATTGAGTGAATATTATTAAACACAGCATTAAGTTTCTTTTCATAAGGGAGAGATAGTGAGGAGGAAGGGAAGAGATAGAGATAGAGGGAAGGGGAGAGGAGAGAGAGAAAGAGAAAGAGAATAGGAAGGAAGAGAGAGAGAGAGAGAGTCAGTGATTGAAACATGAACTCCCCTTAGGAGAGGAATAAACGTGTGCGTGTGTGTGTGGAGGGGGGGGGTCTTATATCGACCAATTTAAGTTCGAAAAGCATGTGTATTAATACGTGACACAATCAAAGTCAGCGATGCATGTTTATTTTGTGTAATTTATTCAGGAGCTGATTTAAACGCAGGTGATGGTATTTACTCGGCTTATTTCCTTGCCATCTCATCGAATGGACGATATGGCGTCAAGGTAGATGTAAACGGAAACACCGCCACTTCATCTGACAGTGAGTTGTGTCATATTCATGTACCTACTATATGTAGTCTTAGCAGCGATCTATCTTCCAAGACCACCTGTTTAAAGTGGCCACCTTCATTATTGGCTCCTCGTCTAGGACTTGTAGCGTCTGCAGAACATTAAAGGGCCACCTGTCTGCAGTGGCCACACTTCTGCACCCCCCCCTCCTCCTGGCAGTGGTCCTAAATAACTGGTTGGAGTGCATGTAGACACTTGGACATGGTGTCAAGTATGTTTAAATATAGAAAGTTTGGATGTTTATTGTAATATTTATTGAATGTGTAGGTGTCGTGGTCTAGTAGATACATCACCGGACCGTGGATCTCATGGTTCGCGGTTCAAGTCCCGCCGTGGCACTATTTTCCTTTGGCAAGACACTAATCTACATCTCAAAGTCTGTTGTAAATGGGTACCCGATAGGAAGAAATTCCCTTTTACGCTTTAGCACCTTATTATTGCGGCTCAGCTACAGCCTGTATCACAATATGATACTTTGCATTAGGCGCAGTAGATTTTATCATAACTATGGTAGCTGCGCTATATAAATGTACCTTATCATTATTAGCATGATACATACCATGCATGAAGCACGTTTGAAGTTTTGTTCTGAATCATTTTTGTGTTATACTGCAGTCACACCGCCAAACCGACCAACACGACTCCAAACCGACCAATTTGTTTTACCTTTCGGGATCATAATGTAATCTTTTGTTCGGTCTGTAGTCGGTCTGGTGTCGGTCTGGTGTCGGTCTCGTTGGTGTAACCGAGGCGTAAACATGTATGTAGACACTGTCTTTTATTTCGATGTTCGCTTTTCTTTACACATTATACATGTACGGAGATCATCATTCCCAGCTTTGATATAAATTGCAATTGGTACACAGAAAGTGGTCGTCAAAGGCAAAGTTTGAATGTTCATTCTCTTGAAAAAGCAAATACCATCTGGGGGGGATTAAGTGACATGCAGTTGTATATACCAGTTATCTTAAATAGAACTGTATGATTGCACAATGTTCAGTAGAGGAAGAATTGTAAATCTTTAAGAATTTTCTTGCAAGTAGAACTTAAATTACCTTTAACATTTGTTACCATCTACCATCAAATTTGTCAATTCTTTGCTCTTTGTTATCATTCTTGTTCCAGGTGAGCTGCCGCGATCAAAACGAGATGCGGGAACACTGACCACTCCCGTCCCGTCTCTACGGTTCCAGCGAACGACTACAGCGGGCGTCTTTCAAGTCGAAAACTACTCTCCTGATCTGATGTTTGACATCCTCGCACCATCTAAGATCGCTGATATCACTAGCAGAGATAGAACATACGATGAGAATAGAAATGTGACATTGATATGGTCAGCTGTAGGGGATGATTTAGACCAAGGAACAGGTAAACTACCCCTCTCTTGATCAGCAGGGCCGTAGCTGGTAGAAAGTGGAGAGGTGTCAGCACATTTGCCATCAGTTTTGCCGAGGTTTCTAACGAGCAAGGATATTAGGATAAAATCAGGTCCTCGTAATGTCAAATTTACCTACAGGTGTATACTGTCTTGCATTAAGTTAACCAATTTTGTTCACTACTCATGCTATTATTCATACAACGAGTTGGGGATGAACAATAATTTTATTGTACAATTTTATCAGACTTTTGTTTCTAATAGCACTTGAACATAAGTGAAGTATTATAGTTCAGTTGTACGTTGATGTAGACAGCAATCATGATAAAGCATACAGTTTAGTAAGTATCTGTCTTGAATTTAAAAGTGTCTTTGTACATTTTGACATTTGGTTTGATCTTTTCTTCCTCCATCTCTACACTCCAGCTGCCTACTACGAGATCCGTTTTTCAGATAACTTCACCCAAATCCGAACCAACTTTACCTCCGCTGCTGCTCTAACCGATACCGATCTCATACTTGGTAACCTCTCCCAAGTCGCTTCATCTGGTACTCTTGAGTCGCTCACTATTCTTCTGCCTGGTGAGGACTCAAACGCTACCTTTTCATTTAGGATAAGAGCCTGGGATGAGGCTGGTAACGCAGGTCCTTTATCGAACATCGTGTCTGTCTCAAGACGTTCCCGACCTCCGACTACCATGCCGAGCTCGACATCGGACCCAGCATCTACGCTATCACCTGGAGTAGCACTACCAACATGGGTTGTCATTTCATTTTCCTGCGCCGCACTCCTCATCGTAATCGCTGTTTCCACTATTTTTGTTGTAATTTGTGTTCGTCGCGCACCTAAGAATGCAAGGGGGTCGAATAATGATCACACTAATGCTGCATTTGTATTTGCATAGCATACGAATGTTATGTAGATGTGTCAAGGCAGGCGATTGACTGATAATGTCGAAGTTTTTTAAAGGTTCATCAATTTGTATGTGGTTAAACCTTTCGCACCTAACACCTGAACTTGCACCTCAAACCCTTCAGCGGTAGATAGAAGAGGTGCTATTCATTAGCTGCGACATTCTATGAATCTTTATTATCAAGACGCTGTACGTAGCATCGCATTATAATCGCATTGTTGAACGTTTTACTGCTTTCTTGTACTTCATTTATACGAAGTTAACTATATACATGTACTCGTTATAATATAATTGAATGCGCTCATGATACACGGAAATAAGTAAATCTTATTTTACAAGGTAAATTTAGATAGACTGCTGTGTGATTTTATACTTCGTTTTTAGTTACAACTCAAACAAAATGAAACGCCAGACTACACTCATTTTCAAGTAATAATTAGTAATTATAGTTTAGACTTCCTTTTAACAATATTATTCTAGAAACAAATCTTCATCAATTTGTATCGTCTATGTGGCTTTATCGAGAAGCCTTTGCTAGGTATTTAGAAAGATTTATTCTGCTTGCAGCACATCTTACCTTATCTTATGAGCATTGAGATTTTTAGCACTACTCTTCACCCTTTTCTTAAAAATATGCGTATTTATATACAGTTTGCTATAAGAAAATCGGTTCAGCACCATTAATTTATAAAGGTATGTCATTTTACCGTAATATTTTGTAACTTAATTGTGTGCAGCTTGTTTTATTTTGATGTTTAAGTAGCATTTTAATTTAATCCCAGCGAATTTTAGTCATCCTCTTGTCTCCATTGGTAGCATAGTATAATCCGTGAAATTTGGCCTATTTCAAAGGAATGGCTGTTCCGGTATTTCTGCTTATGAAGGATACAAAAGCAAAGGTCAAACTACAATATCATAATTTATGTATGGTATTATTATTCAAACGGACTTTCATTCCAATGAAGAATTAGGGGTGGCGGAGCCTCTTTCTAAGTGGGACAGCAACAAAAGAGACATTATGAGTCATACCCCTTTACTTTGGTTAATATATTATTACATGTATATATTTAAAAATTATCTACGACAACTTAATTTTTCTGTCTTCTCGTATGTCTGTATCGTGCATTGGGATTGTGTGTACTGGCCTCATGATTCCTTAGAGAGGGATAAAGTTTTCTGTTTTAATGCTGATGGCCACGGCTTATGTACTTATCACAATTCCAATTCTTCCAGACCAATGAATTCATGAATTATCGTTACCTACGCATTTGAAGGAAAAAGGAATTTAGTATTTTGAGTAATTGCAATTTTATTTCGAAAACCACCGGGCATGGTGGCTCAATGGTTAGAGCGCCCGCCTGATGAACGGGAGGTCGTGGGTTCGATCCCCGGCCAAGTCATACCAAAGACTTATAACAATGGGACCTTCTGCCTTCTAGCTAGGCGCTCAGCATATAAGATAGGAGAAGGGTAATAGTAACATATTATGTTATGCAGGGCCCGCTGGAAGAGCAGTTTCATAACTGAAGTGGCTACCCTGGGTAAATAAAACGTTATTATTATTATTTATTATTATATATTATTGTCCATGTATACATCGATAATTTTTAAAGCTTTTCATGTCTATACTGAACAACCGATTTATTGAAATTAATGATTACTTTATTTAGTTTGCTCTGTTCCGGATGTTTATCGCTACCTAGACCTATGTTAGTCTTTAACTGTACATTTATATACGTACGATTGAAATAAACAAAATTAATCACAGTTCCAATTCTACATTATAGTCAATTAATGTTTTCCATGAACATTTTATGCACCTGATAAGTAGCTCATCAACAATAAAAATAAATTAATGAAAGTAAAAACAAAGATTATTAAATAAAATCACTAATATTTGTATAAACATGTATATATATACATAACTGAAGATTTGTGCGCGTGTCTTTGTGTGTGTGCGTATGTGCGTGTTTGCGCGTAGGAGGGTGTGTGTGTGTTTTCTGTATGGAATTGTTTAATGAGATATAAATAAACTGTATTCAGAACACAGCAAAAATATACAAATGTTTTTTTTTAGGATGGAGGGGGAGGGGCTTTTAAGAGGAAGAGGTTATAGGGGAGAGGGAGTTTGAGGTATTTTATGTTATATTGGTTCAATTCTATCATTGTTTGTCATATTATTCGAAACGTATAAGCTTGTTTTTGTATTACCTATAAAATGTAATTTTGTTTTCTATGAAATTGTTGAATGGAAGCACAATAAATAATATTCAAAACAACAAAAAGTGTGTGTCTGTGTGTGCGTGTGTGTGTATCAGAGAGAGGGATAGAAAGAGAGAGAGAGAGAGAGAGAAAGAGAGAAAGAGAGATATATATATATATATAACTTGAGAGGTAGAGGAGAAAGAGCGAGCTTCTTAAATTTTCTTTCATTGCTTATTGAATCACTGATGACAATAATATATATATTTTTTAAATGCCATTGGATATGGACCGTCTGCTTTCGTGCACCCCCTGATGTGGCTACCCTGCATAAATAAGACCCCATTATTAATATGTATATATCATTAACCCCCCATTATCTTTCTCTGTCTGTCTGTCTGCCTGTCTCCCTCTCTTTATCTCTCTCTCTGTCTCTCTCCATTCTCTCTCATTCTCCATATTCCCTTTTCAAAATGCATGTACCTGTACAACCGTTAAACGAAGGATTTAAAATAACTGAAAGTTTAGAACCCCCGTTCTCCATGTTCTCTCTCTACCCCTATTCCCTCCCCTCCCTCTATCTATCTATCAACTTTGGCGATCATGTTATTCCACATCTCTCTATTTCTAGCCTTCCCCATCAACTCCATCCCAAATCACTTAATACAATCGTAACGACTTTCGAGAAAATCAAACTAAAGCATTTTCAATAGCCCTTTGCGGCACCATCTGAAACGGAACAACAGTGTTATGGCATATTAGATAATCAGAACACTATTTCTTAAAGGTAATACAAAGTTTTGGTATGGGGTCATGAATTTGGTTCAAATGAACATATTGGAAGCATATGCGATTGTACAATATTCAATGATGGTTGTCGCGGTTGAAATCGAGTCTAAAGTGATGAAATTGTAAATAATAAACTCTTTATGTTGTATAGCGCCCTCTCAAAACTGATATTACTTTAGCTTTAAAACAATGTTTATTGACTACAAGCGACCGATTTGCTATTCCCGTTTGGAAATTATATATCAGGGGGGCGTTTCATGAAACAATTAGTCGGTGGTTTTCACCGACTAATATCATTTTCACCGACAATTTTATTGTCACCGACTAATTTCCAGGCCTCTGATTGGTCAAATTTAGTCAGAGCTGACAGTTGTCGGTGGACAAATGTTGATGAAATGCCCCCCAGATCTGAATATTCTGAGATTTTCATGGTCGCAACTACCATGGAATGGCCTTAGGCGCTATTTAAAATATTTGAAATTTACCGGGCGCACCGGAAAATTTTGATTATTCAATTTGCTCAAATGCAGAAGTGTTTTAGGGGCTAATTTTTTTAGTGCTTATAATACATTCACAGGGGCATCCAGATATATCAAAATTTTAAAGTTTTACTTTCCATCCAATTTTCCAAATTTCCCAAAACTTTGCATTACCTTTAAGGCATTACAATAGGGTGCTGAAAATGCCGTCGAGTTAGTTTAATGAAAGTCCTTGCGACCATGTAACTTCTTTAACTGTGACAACACATAGGCTTTGACATTTACCTTCCATTTTCTAAACCCCTAAAAAAATAGTTTGGAAAGTCAAGTATGATCAATAATATCTCTACTGTCATGGCATGATCATCGCTATGTTTAGTATTATAAGGACGAGTTTTTATTCCTTTTTAAAATGATACTCCATTTAATATGATCTTTCAGTCATGGAATGTGCAGTAGATCAAAATAATGGGCGAGGTCGAAAGTGAAAAGTTGCAAAATGCACTGCTCTTGTTCGACTGTGCATTCAAATTGCCCTATTGCCCGGGCCTTTTCAACAGTTGTTGACCTAGGCATGAGCTTCAGAAAAAAGATGACCAAACAGTAGCGAATCTTGCCTAACATGTCATCATGGTGCATAAATCGCAATCTCAGATTCTTTAGAATTTAGCATTCATGGATGACCTGATGGGAACAGTAGCCCCACTGTCATTTACAAAAACCACACTCTCTTACGCTAAAGAAAGAAGAGTGCTCTACATAACAATACCAGTGCGTATCAGTTCATTTTACAACTTTTCACTTTTGACCCTGTCCCTTATTCTGATGTATCACTGCGTGGCTGCAAAATCATAACAAATATAGTATCATTTGAAATAGGAAAAACACATTTTCTAATGATAATAATAAAAGTGATGATTATGCCATGATAAGAGAGCTATAATCGAACCAACTTGAGTTTCCAAACTTCTTTTAAGGGGTTTAGTTCGTAATTCATGTTGATACTATTCACAAACAGAATGAAAATGCGCTTGAGTAAATAAGATATTTAATATACACCAAATACTTTATACAGTACTTTACAAACATTAATACAATTTTCAGGTTCGTTTTCAATAAAGTAAACCTGTTAATAGAACCCTATCAACATTTCAAGTCATTTAGTCAAAATGCTGCATGTGCTTACACAATGGTTGAAATTTGGTTGGTTTTCACAAGATGTTAACATTAAAGCATTGATGCACATAATTATTACGGGAAAGTTAACTTCTTAGCCAATCGTTACAGGTCTACAGAGAGACTTTGATGATCTTAACTGTTACCTAGTGACGATTTATATATCTGTATATAATTATATAGAGTGGTATTCTCATAAGTTAAGCTGGGACTAAGTCCAGACTAAACAAGAATTTTAGTTCACACTTCTATGGAATGCTAGGTTTCATCTTCCTCCTTCAATATTCATGACAAAGATAATCTACCAAAGACTTTATTTGAAATTCAGTTCCTACTCATATTATCTTTTTCTTCCAATTTCATTGCAAAATTAAATTTTTGGACACTTTTCATTGCAGGATTAAAATAATCTGTACAGGGTAAATGAGTTGGCAACAGGCACTCCATAAAAGTGTAGACTAAGCTAAGCCAGGCTTAACTTAGTACGCGCTATCGGAATACCACCCATAATCTTTTTTTAAATCAAGTTACATTTTCAGATCGCATATATATCAATGGTCGATCCCTAAATTTATATTTGGGTTATTTACGATATGGCAGCTTGGTTGAGATGATAATGAAACTTGCAAACATATAATGTACGATGAAAATTAACTTACAAAAATAGATTACGACAGAAGTTTGCGAGCTATTCATATCAATAATTGTAAATTGCCATGGATAAAATATGCAAGGACCTTTACAAAATTACACAATTTATACTTGATAATTCTTGAAAACTTGGATAGAATTCGATTTGAAATATAACAACTAGATCTTTGTTAACGAAGTACAAGACGATTGGGATTACATCTGAATAACTACCGAGTAAGAAACATCATACTCGTACAGAAGTGAACATGAAAATGTTTAAAATGTACCTAATCTATTTTAAGACGATCAAAAGCGTAAAATAGTATATTTCAAGAAAAATTACCATGGACGCAGGTACACGCGTGTTAATGAAAACGTTAACGAATTATACGAAGACGACCGTTTTTACTCACAATTATTATTATTTTTTATTTTTATTAACTATATTACTCTGTGTTTGATGTTCATTGGTCATTTCTACATTAAACAAAAAGTACATGATTTTGCCTACAGCTCAAAATAAAATAAATAGTACCTTTTAATGGAGGACTTAAAGTTTCCGATTATTTTGGTTTCATACATAGCTATGCGTTTACTTTATAACAGGGTTTGTCAACTGTCACAAAATTACGCGAGATGAAAAAGTCTCAAAAAACATGGCATGTGAAATTCATGAAAAATGATGAATCTCCTTATCACGTATCTACATGTGTCATATATATTACATCAACTGTAAAGAGATAAAAACGATACATATTTATAAACATGCTCTATGTTCTTGTACGAATGAAATACAAATATACATAAATCCGTTAAATAGCTTGCAAATGCAGATTAAATACAAATCAAAATCTTCTCCCATTTTATGCAGAGAATACTTTTCTCTTTTCAGTCTTATTGAAATAATACCCAACACCCCCAAAGTGCAAAATTATGAATACAAAACGTGTAGATTAACTTAGATCAAAGGTGAATGATAATTGTATTTGTTTCCTTATTATCTGATCATACGCCTTTCAAAATATTTAAAAAGAGAGTTTGAACAGTAATTTTATCCATCTTATTCAATGACTAACTCGGCAACTCAGATAGGCAGTATACATTCCCCATACACTCAATTTTATCTGATCTCGCAAAGATTCTTGCAACTCGAGTACTTTATCTTGTCGATATCTTTAATCAATCAACATAAAATCTTGTGTGGTATACATCTAAAGCAATTATCTGTTCCTCATTTCCAACATTTATTGAAAGAAACACAAATATTTTGTTTGAATTATTGCAATACGCGTGGAACATGCAACAAAGAAACATATGAAGAAAAAGCCAGTTAGAATAAATAAGCGGTTATCGTTAAGTAAGAACGTATATGACTTCTAGCTTTTTCGTCTCTATTTGAGTTGCATATAACTATAAAACACTTATTCAACTCACTCCGCGAATTATTCAGTCAAAAATAACCTTTTATCAACGCTCAGAGATGATAGAGGTCGCTCTTCCATTCGACATTGTGTGTACTATCAACTCTTGACGAGAACCTCCGCTGAGTTGACGGTAGGTTGTCATCGTTGTTGGTAGTTGCTTTGAATTTCCTCCAGACGTCGTCAATATCCTCCTATTTTAATAGTGCCAATGAATACATATTAAGCTCAACCCTATGTCAATGTTTACTTATTTGCAAAAAGTTCTTTTTAATTATAACAAAAATGAGTGTCACAGTTCATCGATTTGAAAGAGTTTTTGCGTTGCCGCTTTACGGAGCGGTTCAGGCTCAGTGACATCCACATGATTCGACGACCATGTCACTGTATTTCTTGAGTGTGACCGTAGAGTCCTGCTCGATGTAGAGAAGGACTAATGGCTCCATCTTGTCCGGGACGCAACATGGGGTAGGCACCCCCGTTTGGACACCAAGCAAGTGCATAATACTCTGAATAAGGGCGTGATTAGATGGGTGAAGTTCCTATAAAAAAAAAATTGAAAGAAAAACAGGATCAAGTACAATCATTTTTGTTTGAACGAAGCTATATCATAAAAAAATTAACACAAAATTTGTATGTGTGAATCTACTTTAAAGGGAAATGATTAGAAAACTTGAGACCAATATTGATTTTCCACTAACGCCCAAAGTAGCACTTCCTCGCTATTGGGTCTCGACTGATTATGGAATCTCGTATGAACATGATGTATAGTGTCAACGAATTAATGGACATCTCGGGTTTAAATTTAAATCTTCTAAATAAGAAGTAATGATTTTCAATTTTTAAAATTGTCAATTTCTGTATCTAAATTCTTATCCATCACCTACATGCATTCACGGATGAGCATAGGAAAACTATTTTTGTATTACGTTATTAAAGTTCGAATCGGTTTACTCTATATTTTACACAGACGTGCTCTGCGTCTTTAAGATTTTATGAAAAAATTTAGATCCGTTTATTGTAAATGTCATCTACTATTTTCATTTTTCTCACCTTTTGGATTGGGAAGGCGCACTGCCCAGCACAGTAGAATGCCTGGAACGTCGCTGGAGCGATGACGTAGTCATCCCAGCCAATCGCCTGAAAGTCGACATGCATAGAGTGCCTATCACATACATTAGTAGCTTCCGTCGGTGTTCCGATATCGAGATGCTTAGGGCGTGGCTTGTTCAATTTCTTCTTCCGAGCACGTGACTTCTCTTCGGCATCCAGCATCATATTTTTACTCTTCTCCTTTTTTCGCTGATTCCGCGCTCGCCTTCTATTGGTCTTGATGCGTCTCATGTTCTGCTCCGCGAAAAACGCGAACGCTGTGTGCGTCGTGGCTGGGAATGTTTCCCCGATCGGAGTGAGAGGGTACTCGTTGCTGTCTACTGGTTCGACGTCGACAACTTCGTTGCTGACAAGCGTTTCGTTTTCGTCTAGTGTTTCTTTCGTGTCATTGGACCCCGCGCTTCTGCGTCGTCTTACTTCGCTCTCTGGGAGCAGCGTATCCATTTCCTGCTTCGCCAACTTCTCCGCCAATCGCTGCCAATTCGATTGCGCGTTTCCTTTCTCCGCTGATACATCCTCCGTGTACAAGAACACGAACGGTTTCACTAGCTTCTCATGCGTGCCGTCCTGAAAGGGCGTGGCCTCGTGACTAGCCACGCCTTCCCCGATGTACATCGCTATGGTTACCCTCTCTGTCGAGTTGATCAAGACGTGATTGAGCAATGACGTCACGTTGGTCACCAGCCAACCATTCTTGGGGATTTTCAAATTCTGGACGCCGATTGGATGACACTCTGAGGCCTTGATGTAATAGAATGAGATGGGGATCTCTTCGTGTTCTTGGCTATCAATCTCGAGGAAGTTCTTGGCATAGAAGTGGAGCTCAGCATACTTGAGTTCTTCGGGGTCATCCAGCGAGTGCATTGGTCGCATCGTGAAGACGTAAGCTTCGCCCAGTCCCGTGCATTTTTGTCCTGCAGGTTCCAAAGCGAGGAAAAGAAAATGAGAAGAAAAGTTAGAAATAAGATCAAGAAAAATATTGACAAGCTAGTACACTGTACTATTATAATGACTGTCACTGGAAAAGTAAAATTTTCGTTTTTAGTTTGATGTTTCTGACGCGCATTATAATCATCCGTTCTGTTTCGAGTCCGGCCTAGGTTTAATCCACAATGTACGATCACGGTCACTCGATTCAAGGTAAATCATGAAGTTACACAGCGACATCTACTGTCAGCTACCAATTACACTCCGGAGCCGCTGTCCCTATCCCAAAGTAGCATTGGTTCGGTACATCGGCATGATACATATACATATAGCAACCATGGATCCATTCCATCGAATCTAATTCATAGAAGTAAAAGCCCATCCTCTGGAACAATAAGGGGTATTAAAAGATTAAAATAATATTATATATACACACAGTTATATATATATTTTTTGTGTGTGTGTGCAACAGGGCATGTAAAGGCACTATCATGTTTCCCCTTCTACTTTAGTTTAGTTTTTGTTGTTGGTGTTGTACTGTTGTTTAATTTTCCTTGTAACCATTATAGCCCCCGATGACTCTCTCACTCAAGCACTTACTCTCTTCCAAGTTAAGTCATTGAGATTTGTTGAGATTCACAATAAAATACTTCCTTTCAGTTTCATCCCCAGTTTTGAAAGCGCCACCGGTCTCTCCTTCCCCGGGTGGTGTCCATGTACAACTTGACTTTGAACAACAAGACCCTAGTCCCATACACCTCGCTGACTGCTGAATGACTGAATAAAAATACTGTTCCTCCTTCCAATATATCACCTACACTGCAATTTTATTTCTCCGGCTAAGTAGCCCCGTGACAAATTCAATAAACACCCACGAATTCCAACAGCTACATATGTCTAAATCATCGCTTGTGTTTTGCATAAAAAACACTGTCAGTGGTGGATGGTAGAATAGAAAGAAGAAAACAAAAAGGGAGAAGGGGAGAACAAAGATTAAGAGGCGAAGGGGATGGGATAGAAAAACAACCGGATAGGTGAAGAAAAAGATAGAGAAAGAGAGAGCGAGCGAGGATAGGGACAAGGAGACATAACTAGAGTAAGAGAGAGAGAGAAGAGGGCATAGAAAAATATATACATGCAGAGAGAGAGAGATGGGGGGCAGGGCGAGAAAATACAAAGTGAGAGAGAGAGATATATATATATAGAGAGAGGGGGTGATAAAGATAGACAGATTGTTACAGACAGTGAGAGAGGAGAGACGAAAAGAACGCAAAACAAGGAAGGAAGGAAAGAAAGAAAGGAAAGAAAGGGAAGAAAGAACAATAAATGAAAGAAAGTATAAGTAACAGAGGGAGAGAAGGGACAGATGTTTTACACACAAATAGTGCGCACGCTATTTGGTCTTTCATCACGCTAGCTATTGCATTCACGCTCATCAATCATGATGAGGGTATTAAATAAGAGAGCTGAAAATATACAAGTTGTAAAAAGAAACTATCATCACTCTGTGAAATATCTCGTCTACTTCTCTCCCAATATCTCAGCTGAATAAATAAGACAAAAAATGCAACTGAAAGGGGAAAAAGTTGACGATTGTATCATTCCCATCCATCATCTTTACGCTGACATATTGGATTTATATATCCGTGAAGTAACAAAGCATACCCTTGTATATCACCTATGCTGGTTGCCAGCTTTTATGTAATACCAGAGCATTATAATTTTAAGGAAAAACAACACGTCAATTTAAAAGAACATTAATATGAATTTATTGCCATTTTCAGAACGTTCAGGAACGCGAATGTGGTGTTTACAATCTCGGCGGGTTGGAGACGGAATCCTTATTACATTGATGCTGGTAAGGTCGACGACATTGATGTAGCAGTAATGAAGCAGCCCTCCAAGAGTTATTCATAACGCCCGCTGCACACGAAGCGTCATTACCGTTGCGCTATTACCTGCGCTAATCAAGCCTACATGTATGACGGCAATTAGTGCATGCGCCAATAAATTTAGTACGATGTTTGTACTTTGCGTTCACTTTGTGCACGGTGTCACTCTTTCATGGCGCGTCAAATATAGCGCATGATGCTGACGTAATTTTACGCCAGCAAGTGACGTTGACGCCTCGTGTGTAGCACACTTTAACGAAAGAGATGAAAGTAGCTCAAATAAACTGACGGGTAAAGACAATTACTGAATCATGCTGAATGAAAAGGGGGAAATGAAGCAACCATCATATGCACATGCTTATAAATCGCCTCTACAATGAAGGGCCGTGTCTATTATGCAATAAAAAGTAGGGAGATCGTTTTAGTCGCATTTTATGTTGTTATATCATTGAATAAAACGCCTAAGGGTTGTAATATTTAGCGGCACATGCAGCACACAACTTACAAAAGTCTACACTATCCCTTTAGGTCAATCGAAGGTGTCTCTAGAGAACATTTCCAATGGGACGGGGAGAGGGTGGTGCATGGTTGGCTTTCGGAAAGACTTTGCCAGATTGCCGAAATTTCTAGACAATGTTTAAAGAAAGTTTAGCTCTTCCGAAATGGATCAGACTCAAAGATTTAAAACGTTAAATTACTACCAAAGACAACATTTTAAAATAAAAGAAAAAATTGTTTTCCGACACATAGCGAAACTATCAAAACTACTCAACCTTTTACTTTTGATTAGCCGATGGAAAAATGGAAAGGGATGTCACATCCCCGACCCGTACTCCTCCTGCCCCCCCCCCCCAACTTTCCCCGAAGCCCATCACATAACACATTCAACAAGAGCGGAAGGACCAGACTTTCGTCGACTTCTTACACTCTCCATTGAAACTGAAAAGAAGATCCAAGAAAAATAAACCCCGGGATATTTGGTTAGACTTTTTGGAAGAAAAGCGAATACTTTTAGAGGGATCTTTCCCTGACCTACTTATATCTCAATTCATAAAAAATATGTTTTCCTACATTTTTCTAGAGTTTGTGTTTCAAGGGGTAAATGACGAGATCAATAAGTTAATCATGTTTATGATAGAGCTTATTGCGTTGTGGGTGGTATTACGGTAGGTATAATAAGTATGTTGCTGTGGATGAAAGTGTCACTACATTTGCTTTTTCTAGAATGAAACATAAAAATGAGGTGCGGCCACATACAGGAAGAAAAGTAGGAGGCCTTCATATCAATCCTGGCATCTTCCTTATCCTTTCTTCTTCTTCTTCTACCACGTTTTCTTCTTCTTCTACGTCTTTTTCTTCTACGTCTCGGTCTTCTTCTTCCTCTCCTTTTTATTCTTCTTCTTCTACCGCGTTTTCTTCTTCTTCTTCTTCTTCTTCTTCTTCTTCTTCTTCTTCTTCTTCTTCTTCTTCTTCTTCTTCTTCTTCCTTTTCTTCTTCTTCTTCCTTTTTTTCCCCTCTTTCTTCTTCTTCTTATTGATTCCCCTCCTTCTTTTTTTCTTTATTCTAATTCTTAGTTGTTTTCTTCTTCTTCTCGTCTTCCTGCTCCCCTCCTCCTTCCTTTCCCTCCTTTTCCTTAAGATTTTTTTTCTTCACCATGTTCATATTCTTTCAGACACTTGTTCATTCGTTATTTTTGTAAAGCTGAATTGCCTTTCATGCAACTGAAACATTGACCATTTGTCGGCTGCACCACACTCCCTGGTATAAATTCCATTTTATTATCCTTTTAGTCTCTTGTAAGGAACAATTTTCTCCCAATTAATCAATTGCACCGTTATCAATATATATAATTTGTCTAAATTAGACAAAAGGGACAAAAGGGGATTTATCAAAACCAAATCCTAAATTCAGCCTCGCCCCTTCGTAGATTGAAAATAGTATAAAAACATTCCACTATACAATATATTTCAAGGTTTCGCTGAAACATGAACAACATCATGTTTGTGTAGATATGAATAATGAATGCACCTACACTATAGATGAACAATTTTTATTGCTCCCCTGCCCCCGAGTATTATTACCCTTGTTAGCGGAACTACAACAACCGCGTTTCTAAAGGATTATTCCGGCCAAGGGTCAATTAATTTGACGGGTCGTTGAAAATTAAGTAGTTAGGTAATCCCAGGATACTTCGTAAATTTTGACCGATCGAAATCGGGGACAGAATCTGTGCTAAACATTACTTAGTCGATTATACTCATAAAATAAATAATCTGACCTATTTACTAAGAACAAAACTGTTTGTTTGTTTTGGTAACGAAAATATTATTTCGGGAATTTCGCCAGGCCTCCAAACGCTCGAAAGCGGGAGGGGGAAGGGGGAATTTTCTTTGATTGTAACCATTTACAGTCCTAATATGTTTATGGGTGTTTTTGCAATAAAGGGGGGGGCGGGGCGGCGATATCGGTCCCTGGATCCCCATATATATGTTACATATAGTCATGAGATATGCATTCACCATCCGAATCCAAGCCCTTTAATTATTTTGGATGGGTTTTGGATGCTGAGCGTCAATGCTGTCAAATTGGAATATCATGCACTTAGTAAAAAAAAAATCCAAACAAATCATGGTAGCTAGTAGCAGTAGTGCGAAATCTACCAAAGTACATTAGTACAGATATGTAGGGCCCTATGATTTATCTTTAAAAGTAAATAAATGACTTTAATCTTAAATCTTATTATTGATATCAATAATGAAATCCTAGAGACACATTTGTGTAGTACTTGTAGTAGATGACTGGCTCTCTGTGTGTGTTTGACCCGATTGCCTACCCATACATTGTTTACTACCCCCTCCCCTTTCCTTACCCTTCCTCCTATGAAATGGCATACCAGGGCTCCAGTCACTGAGAAGGAAAAGGCATCATGGGGGGTGAAATATGAATTAACAATTGATGGCGTGAGAGAGGGTCCTATTGTCATGGTTATCTTTGACGTTATCATACCCCTTTTGTGTTCATTTTTTATCATCATTTTATGTTGATTTTCCCTTCATAACTCGATGAGGAGGGGGAACGTAGACCCGTGCCCCTGTAACTACGCCAATATCCTCCTCAGGAACACATCGTCATGCCTTTCCCGGGCCAGCCGTGGAGGCGAGCCAGCATCGGGCCGGGTGTCAGCTTAGATTTGAGAATGAACATGTCATTTTCCACTCAATATCTGTTGCCTCATGAAAGATAGGTATATTGGACAAAGGGTACGGTCGTTTCGCAGGCGTAGAGCGAAGGTTGCCCGCTATTTCCCAGGAATTCTGGTTTAAAGGTGGGGTGCAAACCCCGTCATAAAAAAAGAACAATTAAATAAAGGTTTTAATCATATATATTTAAAATTAAATTGAAAAACAAGTCTTAGGGCCCTGTGCAGAATCCATTACGCAACCGAAAACTAAATATTCTTTTTGTAACTAAAAAGGCAATCGAAATCAACATAGGATCAATACAAACAACTGAATGGAATCTACCATTTGGCCCCTTCGTATTATAATCAATTCTTTGCATAGCATTTATCTGAATTTTATTGAATTATGGCACTAAATTAGAAAAAAGAAGAAAAATATGTTTACCGTAAAATCTAGGATTTTTCATCCTCTAACTATGTTAACGAAATCATATTCATCACAAAGCTCAATGCTGATCGCAGTCTATACTCCGTATTAACAAAACTAAGTTGATAACAGGTCTTTGACTGTGGCTAGAAAATATAGCCTTGCTATTAGCATGATAACTGCTATGAATATTCGGAGGAAAAAACAACACGTGAAAAGTTAGGGCTAAATCATTTTCTTTCCTTTCTGTCTTTCAGAACCTCGCGTTTAGCATGTTTTTGATTACATTATAGAATCTGCGTGTATTGAATTTTCTCTTTAAACCCAGGTCTGCGTCAGTGCCACGCGCTCTTCAATTTACGGTGGTCAGTGATCTCCAGGGAGACCATGATGCCCGTCATCGTGTGGGGCAAACGACTTCGGAGACCCAGACACTTGATATGGGCCAAAGCACCATGAACTTACGCACCAGGATAAGTGGCGTCCTTTCTAAACCATCTCTCTAAATTCACCCTTTCTTCTCTGCGATCAAACAGACATGAAAAGCTCTTGGTATAGACCTTGATGGTCACTTAGGTCTTGCTCTCAATTCCCCTATTACTATAAATCGTCATTAACATTTCGATTGCTTTCTTCGCCTCTCTGCACGGCCGCTCCTTTGCCAGTTTGGCACACATGTAATTTTGCACAAAACAACAGGCACCAATTGACGAAAGGATTGCTTTGTACAATCCAATCTCGTTGCAAAATTACCAATTTCCTGTCGTGATTAGCTCAATGACAACCCATTTAACTTAAGTAATCTTGCACTAGAAACAGTAAATAATCGTGAAGCCTATGGTATATAAATCCTAAGATAAATACAAGGTGTCACATGGAGATTATTTGTGTGGCATAGAAAGAATTTAAGTATAAAGTCCTTTTGCATTTCTTTACAAGTTTGAGAACAAACGTAGTCAAGAAGTTAAACGCAGTTACACGCAATTCTGATTGGTTAAAAGTCGAGTGGCGTTTACTTGTATTTTAAGAGACACTGTACGAGTGGACCATGATCATGAAGATTTGAAGTTATCACTATCAGAAATAACACCACGTTGATGACCAAATCCATACTTCTTAATTTTTTCCGATCTACAGCCTGTCAGCTTGACAACAATTATTCATGACAGTAAACAGTTACTTATAACCTTTATTTGTTAATGTACAGTCAAATCCTCCAATAATTCCTGTACACTTTAAAGTACGAAGCATGTACACTTTCTAGAGCTCAAACTTGGGTCTGTTCACTCATCTTCACCTTCTCATCTTTCGCCAAATCAAATGACTTAACTAAAAGGACTTTATCTGACTTTTCTGTTTTGTGTGGTCTAAATATACATGTACATTACGCGCTAGAAGAGAGTAAAGATAATAATTTCCATTTATCATCTCTAAGAGTAAGACCACTGTCAAACAAGTCCACAAAATCAGGTCAATCCGCAAGACCCTCCCTCCATTGACTTACTGCACGATCCCACTGGGACAGACCAGTTAACAAGATTGGTTCCTCGAAGGTGTCTGAGCTCTGTTGGAGAGGTGGGAAGGGGAAACAAGGGGCGCTCGTTGTTGCTGCTTGTATTGTGAATGTCAAGACATAGTAAACGCTTCCGAAAATGTGATATCAGAGACATGCCATCCCATCCCTGGCGATATTAAACCCTTTTCATTTTTCTTTTCCTCCTCCTTCTTGTTTTTGTTGCTGTTGTTGTTGATGTTGTTGTTCTTCTTCTTCTTTCTTCTCCTTCCCTTTCTTCTACTTCTGCTCTTCCTCCTCCTCCTCCTCCTTCTTCTTCTTCTTCTTCTTCTTCTTCTTCTTCTTCTTCTTCTTCTTCTTCTTCTTTTGCTTCTTCTTTTGCTTCTTCTTTTTTCTTGACGTCTTCTTCTTCTCCTTCTCCTCCTCCTCCGCCTTCTCCTTCTTCATCTTCTCCTCCTCCTTCTTCTTTTTCATCTACTTTTCCCTCTTTCTTTCTTTGCTTCTCAGGGATCGTTGAGACCCCAGCTAGCCCCTAAAAAATCCCCTAGCGCCGCCCCATTGTAGGATGAATCACAGCTCTCTGTTTAAGACTAAATATCGGGTGTCAATAGACCTACCGAAGAAATAGAGTCTTGGTGATTTCCCGGTAGGGTTTATGATATAAACGACATCATTACTCAAGATGTCAGAAAGTCAAGTTTGGTGGTCAAGTTTGATTTTGCACAGACTATCCCATCATTGGATGTTTGCAAAAATGATGAAGAGGGGACCTTGAGGAACGAGGAGAGTGAAGTGGGAGATGGGGATATGTGAACTACAGTGAAGGAGAAATGAGGGAGAGAGAGAGAGAGAGAGTTACTGCTCTCCCTTTTCTGAGTGGGGTAGGGAAGCGCGACATAGCTTTATATACTATTGATATACAAATGCAAATTTGAATTATGGTTTGGACGATAAGGATGATGACGGAGATTTGCCTTTTTTGAAATTCCATACAAAGGATACAAACAGCACAATTTAAAAAAAAAATCTCAGCTGTCAAAAGTTGTAATGTAACCAACTTTTGGCTATATTTTACCTGCCAAGAAATAGAAATGCCATCCATTGAAGTTGGTGTGATGACTTATTTAGTGTCAGCCTCTGGCCCATGAATATGCTCACCGCTGTTTTCGATTGACTCTTTCTGACACTATTGCGCTTTCGAACAGGGGGCAGGCGAAATGGTAGCCCCAACTATGAGGACAAAGGTCAAAGATCACACCTGCTAACACCTCACATACTGTGACAAAATAATTTTGACACGATGTCAATTTTAGACCACCGTAAGACTAGAGATCGGCACGCGAAGGGTCGGGGCCATTGGTCGGGGGCAGACGGAGAGGGAAGGGGATCGCAATCTAAGTGTCATCTCGGACCGAAAATATCGCATTCATTTTACATTTCACTACAATATGACACGATCGCTAAGACTTTCGAAAGATCAAGCAATTTCAATAGCCTTTATCCATCGCCTTTTGAAATGTGCGAACATTACAATCATCTAATACGTAATGATAACATGATTTCTATGGGATATACATTATGGTATTAAAATCGCCCTTTAGTTGATTTCTCGAAAGTGTTTGAGATCCTGTTCAATGACTATTGTTTAACGGTTCTTAGATCTAGTGTGGATAATGTTGAATAACGGGATTGTTTAGACCTACTATATACATCTTAAAGAATGGAGTCGCATTACTCTCTATTGGCGTAGCCAGTTTTCCGAGGGGACAGCCTAAGCGAATGTGCCCAGGAGGGCGAGGGGACACACTGGCAAGAAAATATAGGTTTGTGTTTATACAAAAAAAAAAATCAAATTGATGACACAAAACCAAGCGTGCCGACAAACTCTTGAAGTCTCCAAATCATCCATGGCTATTAAAGCAGATAACATTATCTGTCCAGTTTAAAATGATATGTTTCAAATGTTCGTATAGATGAGTAATTCTCTGTTATGCTTGTCCTTTGTCACCCTTCCAAGAATTAAAAAAGTCGTATTTCTAAAATATGAGCATTGTGGTTATCCAATAATTTGGCCCCATAATGAAAATGAAGAAGCTATCTAGAAAGTAAATATTTCAGCGTTTTAGAAACCAGAATCATATCATCGAGAGTTCTGCGAAGAAAGGATTTGAGTGAAAGTCACCCCATCCTCTCTCTCTCAATCTGAACAGGATTAAAAACAAAGGAAACATTTCTTGTATATTTTGGTAAATCAGATTAGCACGAATTATGACGGATAGCTGTTCTAAGAGGAAAGGTATTACAGGAACACCTTGTAGCGCCCCTTGAATTTAACGGGTTTGAACTTGGCCAAATATTTTGACAGGTTGACGAGACATTTACGGACATAGTAGATCGACCATGATGAGCAATGAAAGACATTTTGAAGACGGAAAGAGCAACCCTCTTAATTCAAAAGCTCTCGAGTACCCGCAGCTAACATGGATAAACTGTGTTTTAAAGGGAAGGGTGTGTATGAACATTCCGAATGGTTCTTCAGTAGCAAAAAGAGAATGCTATTAATTCAACTAATAAAGTGTAAACAAGTCCCGTAACATTACAAAATATAAACAAACTGGAAATCCTGGAAAATCATATACTGAATTCCACCAACACGGATATGTACATACAGACTTACAATTCCCTCATTTTTTCCTTCTTTTTCGGATGCCTTTTTGAAAGAAAATGTACTGTATGCCATTTAGGTTTCGAGGAGGGTGTCGGATGGGAGGGTCCGCTTTTGCTAGATAAGTGTACTTTGTTAGCACCAGATATAAAAAATGACGTGCACCTTTGTACGCTGTGCAGCATTGTTCTGATATTAGTCTTATATGTAAAACAAAAACAAAACCTATAATTAAGGACTGTAAGGACTGAGAAGAAGCAATTAAAGAAAATTAGCAGAAAATAATTTCAGCATATACTTTTACAAAAAATACATATCAATATCAAATATGAATACAACAACACCTGTTTATTGCGACATCTAACGAGGGAGACATTTGCAGGGCTGCACCGTTCAATTATCATCATCTTCTAATAACACTTACTTACGGGTCAACTGATCAATTCATTGTTTATTTGCGACAATTTTACGATCCTTTCCCCTTTTGTCAACAGGAAATACACAACTGTACTGCGGTTGAGATACAAAGACGAAAAGGATATTTGTTTTGATTTGTAATAACGATTGAAGTGAGAAAAATAAAACGATAAAAAGGGAAATACACAGAGCTAATTTGCGCAATGCGGAAACGATCACCTGGAACACAACAGAGGCTGGGAAAGCAATTGCATAGTGATGCATCTTTTGGTTGAAGTGTGATGGCATGTTTTCAATTTTCAAATTTTATTTTGATATTTAGGTTATTCTAAAGGCCCTGTCCATACGCAATTTTTGTTTGTTTTAGTTGTGAGATATTTTGGCCTGTGGAGTCTATACAAGCGCTGCGAGTGATATTTGACACGTTTGGACAGCGAAAATGTCGCTTTACTCGGCTGTAAACAGGATGTCATGCCGCGTTCCATAAGAGGTGAGGTATGTTACACCATATGGACAGCAAAATTGTGCCTTCTTCTGCCTTTGGATGCCATGCCGCGTTCCATGGCAGGGCTACGTATCTTGAAACGTATGGACAGCAAATTTAACACAAATTTAACACAAATCCTAGAAATAAATCTACATATGAATCAATGCCGCTGTAACTGATTGAGACGTTGCAATCAAGTATGTTAACATGAAGAAATAACTCACACCAATGACCACGTACGGGAAAAGGGGCACAGCTCTCCATACCCCTCCCCCTCTCCCGGGACCCCTCCTCAGCCATGGGCTTGCAAGTCAGACGTAACCCTCCCCTTGCCACATAACTCCATTCTAAACCAATGATTGGGACAATAAAAAATCTAAAAGAGAAAGGTATGTACCACGTATATAAATTTAAAAGGGTTGATTCAAGCAAAATACACAAATGTACTATAATAACATGTACATCAGTTCAGTCAGCGAATATGTGCGGTATTGTTGTAGCCCTGCATTAAGATCTGAGAGACTCTAAGCTTCACGAAGAGAGAGAGAGAGAGAGGGGGGCAACGGCGTGTGAATTGTTTTATTCGGGTCAATCACCGGTAAATATGTCTTCTTCGGCAATACAAAGATACCCTTTCTTTCATTCACATCAAGTAAAAATCCCTCAATTGTTTTCCTTGATTGCGCTAAAATCACATGCGCTAGATAATTTACAAAGCTCGAATAAATACTCATTTGTCATATTTAACTGTAATGATCGAAAATAGGCTTGAAAAATGGAGGATGATTGAGCATTCAATTATTCGCCATGTCATTGTAAGAAAGGAAAGGATTGGAGATTTGAGGAGTGTTTGGGGATGATTTCAAAATGGGTCGGTTACTTCAGTTGACCCAGAAGATATTCCGAAGCTCCTTTATGGGCTAGAAAATCCTCTCTATGATTGATGCGATGAAACTATTTCCGAGAGAGAAGGAAATAGAGAGAGAGAGATAGAGAGGGAAAAAGAGAAACGGAGATACATGGAGAAGGGATGAGAGAGAGAGAGAGAGAGAGAGAGAGAGAGAGAGGAGGGAGAGAAGAGAGGGAAAGAGAAGAGAAAGAGAGAGAACGATTTATAAATGGGAAAATGGTGAGATGATAGAGAAGAGAAGGAGAGAGGAAAATAGAGGGGGCGAGGAGAGAAAGAGAGATAGAGAAGAAAGAGAGAGAGAGAGAGTGAGGGGAGAGAAGAGAGGGAAAGAGAAGATAAAGAGAGAGAAGATAAAGAGAGATAGAAGAGAGAGAGAGAAATATTTACAAATGGGAAAATGGTGAGATGATAGAGAATAGAAGGAGAGAAGAAAATAGAGGGGGACGAGGAGAGAAAGAGAGATAGAGGAGAAAAAGAGAGGGAGAGAGGGAGATTTACACAGAGGAAAATAGAGAGGGGAGGTGATGAATTTATTCAATTTCTTTAATTCTCACTCTAAGAAGCTCTTACATCACTAAAACATTCGTCTAGGAAGGAATTTTAAAATTGTAGTACTTATGTCAACCTAATTTTGAAATTGAAGACAAATAGACTAACAATTAAACAACCGTCATACATTCGGGAGGGGAGGGAGCTTTAATACACGCTTACCCCTAAAGTGCAGCAAATGAGCTCTTAACCTTAAAACGTCAACTTGTCTCCTGTCCTACATTCTGAAACAATGCCACCCTATTACCCCTCTATACTCATGATACTAGAATCTAAGACAATAATCCAGACATAGTCTTGCCTATCAGCTTACACTATAGGCTGATATAGATCAGACGTCGAAACTATTCCACAAAGTCATACAGAAATGAAAACGAGATAAGCCACCTTAAATCCGACAAATGATGACGATATGATTTGGAGACAGGACACACAGTTGGAGATTTGATTTTGAAACGAACAAAATGCATGCTATAAAGAATATAGTACGTTTCCGGAATACTGTTTCCATATTGTTGTTTTAACAACCCTAAGAATGTCCATTTTCTTTTAAAAATTGTAAGATGAAATTTATCACCTGTAATGTTCTCAATGTGGATATACGGCATCTCGATATTAAATGTGTCGGATATAGTTGGGATCGTGTGATATAAAGTTACTCATACTTATAATAATAATCTTTTATAGTCCACTCCAAATTTTATTAAACCGAAAATGGAAATTCTTTGTGCCCAATTGATCGTGAGCCTGGCAGCCACTGAGCAGCGCCAGATCGACATTGCTCTATCCCCTTATTGTTGAACGCCAAACGAGGTAGCAGCGACTCCCATCTTTTAACGTCTTTTGGTATGACGCGGCCGGGGTTCGAACCCACGACCTCCCGGTTGTGAGGCGGACGCTCTACTGACTGAGCCAACACACCGGTATATATATATATATATATATATTACATCAATGGAGACAGATTTGCATGATAGACACAGGAAAACATTTTTTGCTTCCCCATGACGCTTGGTATTGTATTGCCATTGACATTTCCGAATTAAATAAACACAAATAGCTCTCGCCGTTTTGAATTTTTATATTGTACTTTTCTACTGTTTCGAAAATGTCAAGTAAGAGGCACTATTGCGTTGCACCTTAACACTTTTTTTAAATTCTGCCCCCCACGCAAGAGCATGGAGATCTTTTGGGGCTACGCCACGATTAAGGGAGGGGAAAACGGAGCTTATAAATTATCAGTATACATGAACGAGTCAGGTCATTTAGCACATAGCACTCAATGACCGAATTTATCCTCGTAATGTCGAAAACATTGACACTGCTTCCCATCCCAGGGATATTCTGGAAGATGTTGACAAGGATGGAGATCATAATTGGCTAGGACAGGAGATGGAACCCCGAATGAAGGCGAGGTTGATGAAAGATATGGAGGAGGGAAGAAGAGTTTATGGAACATAACCCGAGAGGAAAATGTGTTTCCGCTGGGATAACTCTGACATCTATTCGGACAGGACGACTATTCCTAATGATGAAGATATATGGGCTGTTAATTGACATGGACATTTTTGTATTGCTTGCAGACATTGACCGATACAAACTATTTCCAGAAAAAGCAAGTAAGGAAAGAAAACTTTAATTTCACTTACCAGGCACCCCCCTCCCTCCCCCTCCTTAAGGTGATAGGGAAAGGTTAAATAAGTCTTAAGTGCCCTCCCTGTCTGACAAACCAAAATGGTGCCTTTTTTTTTGTTTACTAAAATAAGACACATTTTTTTTCTACAATAAATTTGTCTATATAATAAGATACAATAATGTCCTTTGGGAAGACATTAAAGGGATCCGGTAACTTTGTCTCAGATTCTGAAACAAAATTCTGGATTTAGCTCATGATGCAATGATAATCATAAACCTTTAGGTCAGTCAGGAACCCCATGACTTTTACAAGCTGATCGCCTGTCTGATTATCAAGATATTTATGATTGGAATTACAAATTTTGAAAACCATTCGCCTGATGGTTTTCATAACACTATAGTCTATTGGGGAAAACGAGTATGGTAAAACCGGTCAATCAAAGATTTTTACTTTTTGAGGCACTTCTTGATCATTTTGAAGCGCAATTTTTTTAGGGCTTCATTATTACACCATATCACAGACACTAATAACATGTAGGGCCGTGTATCTCAGATTTAACACTGTTAAACGATCCCTTTAATCTACATTTGTAACCCTCTGCCCAGGTGTATAAATGGGTACCGGTAGGTAGAAATTCCTTGAATGCTGTGAGCACCGGAATCGGTAGCCTAGCAGAGCCGGTGTTATATATTGGAGCGCCTTGAGCACCTTGTGAGGTGGATATGCGCACTAGAGAAATATCCGTTATGATTATAATTATTATCGTTATTATTATCATCATTATTAATATTATCATTATAATTATTATTATTATTATTATTTTTATTATTATTATTATTATTATTATTATTATTATTATTATTATTATTATTATTATTATTATTATTATTATTATTACTATTATTATAATTGATATTATTATTACTATCATTATTACTATTATTATAATTGATATTATTATTATTATCATTATTATCATTATTATTATTATTATTACTAATATTATTACTATTATTATTTCTATTATTATTATCATTAATATTTGCCCAATTAATAGTAAAAAGGGAACAAAATAATTTCCCCAAGTGGACGTAAAAACATGTAAATATGGTACATAACTACCCTCATGTTCCTATTTCTATTATTAGTATAAACTTTTTTACTATATCGAATGGTCATAATACCGAATGCTCGTAACATCGACCGCCCCTACTCCTTCTCTCTCTCCGACTGTCGATGTCTTTGTCTCAAATTACGTCTAAAAATAACAATTGACACGTCAGAACAACAATCCTCTGGGACGACCTATCATCATATTTGTGAATTAAATCGTAGCTCATCGGATGCCTGCATCTGAATGACATTTCGACCAGACGATCTGAATCTTCGCGCCTTTCTTCGGTTCCCAAGGCGACAGCGGATGTCTTTATGTCATTAACATTGATTGGGTATTCTGCATTTGCAGACGGTGAAGTATTAGTGCAAACTTGAGTCACTGTGATTTAGACGAAAACATATATTTGTCTCTCCATACATGATTCCGGAGGTTAAGCCATATCCTTCACAAGTTTACATGTTTTCTGTAAGCCAAATTGATATTTGTTCAAGAATGTTTCGGTATTTCTAAGTCATACAACTGTCTTTGCACAGTCCATGAATGTTTCGAAATGGATACATGGATATCAAATTATTTTGAAAATAACTATGCTTTAAACATTCATGTGATACACTGCTGGGCTGATAAACTGCATATTTCTCATGTTTGGGCATTTGGGCGCCTTTCTTTCTTTTAGCACTAAAACTTTTTCCTTTGGACTCTTATATGAAAAGTAGTGAACGACGTTTTCCTGTGGGCCATAGCGAATGAACATTACTAATTCAAAATCAATGTTTTCAGATTTAACAGTTGTTCAGTTACGTTTGTCATCACTTTACAAAGGTCTCTGGCAAGTTATCTCATCATAGTAGCTGTTTGAGAACAATTTTCGTCACAAACCTCTAGTACAATTACTACTCGTATCTACTATGATTAGATGGGTTACAATCAAAACAAAAATCTACAAAATACAACAAGCTATTCTGTTATTATTATCATTACTGCTACATGTATATAAATTGGTATATCAAAAGAATTGCTACAAATACGCTAACAATCACATCACTCATTCAGGAGTACTTTCAAAGTACTATACGTGCGTTATTTAACTTCAATTAAACTACACACGCTGTCAGTATAAATATCAGTGATTGATTGAATTACGTCTGAATGAGTAGAATACAGAGATAATGAATACCGAGTGTAATTTTAGCCATAATTCGACTAATGCATTTCCCTGTTTGGTCCAAGACATGTCGGATGGCCGACATGTCAGACGTGTTCTTCACGGAACGCAGTCAAGACAGTTTAATGGCCATCATCTCCGACCTCAACATTTGGTCGTTATTATCAATTTTGAACATAAAAATAGAACACTGGCATTATCCTCTCAGTGAAGGTTGTAACCATTATGAAAAGGTCAAGAATTGGTGATGTCTTGTTATATTCATTCAGGAGATAGGCAGGGAGATCAAAGGACTTTCTTGTGTATATGTCAAGAAACTTTATTTACACCCTCATATTTCTAAAAAGATTTAATTGCTGGGCTGTTGATATTTGTTATAACTCCTCATCTCGTCGGCACTTTCAAGCTTCCGTAGCAATAGCGTGATTATTTGCAACTAGCTAATACTGTACCACATTGTGTAATGACTGATTCCAGACTGGAGAACCAGGGGGGTGTTTTACAAAGACTAAGATCGACTTTAAGTTGAACTTAACTATGGCAGGCCGTTCATGCCACTAGTTCCTCTCACCTTTCCTGACATTGGTTTCTCAAGGGACGTACACCAATGTGGTCACCAATCTACAAAATTTACCTTTTTTGATAGTTCATTATTGAAGGAAAAAATATTATCTAAAATTCATAATTTAGAGACCAATGGTGAGTGCAACTAGTGGCATGAACGGCCTTAAGTCCAACTTAAAGTCGATCTTAGCCTTTGTGAAACACCCCCAGTAATAATAATAATAATAGCTAGTTCTTATATAGCGCTTTTCAGGACCGAAGGCCCTCTAAAAGCGCTTTACAGATATTTATATATTATTACCCCGGTCATCGGATTCAGGATTACCCGCACACAATGTATGCACATTCTCCACTCCCTGGGGAGCATTCCAGCCAGGCGTCATTTTTACAAGCGCACACTTGCTAATCTAAGCACATTAGCTTTCGCATCCTACCGGGTACCCATTTAACACCTGGGTGGAGAGTGGCAAATGTAGATCAATGTCTTGCCAAAGGACATTAGTGCCGCGGTGGGACTTGAACCGCGGACCTTGTGATCCACAGTCCGGTGACATATCCACTCGTCCACGACACCTCTACTGTTGATCAATTTGAACATGAGACAGGAGGCCGTATATTTATCATGTTTATCTCTTGGGTGAAAAAACAAACACAATACAAACTCTAAGGCTGTTCTCGATTCCCGGGACTCAAATAAAAGCAAACCTGTTGTTAGAAATTCGGATCATTGCAATCTCGTTCAATTACTCAACTGATTTCCAAAAATGATTCACAACAGCCTGTCGCTTTTTGTGTAGTCATGAATATATATATCTTTTTCATATTATTTTCCCTTGTGTATTGACAGACTAAGTTTAATGGAATGCGAAAATTTGCCGGCGGAAAAACAGCATGTTTTGGATTTAGGCAGATAAATCAATGCAGAATGGTTGTATGGTCCTGACAGTTTACATGCTTTCGAATAGATTTCACATGCCCCAGCCCAACCTGATGAATTATGGGATTTTGCTTTATTTTCGTTTTTTGTAAACCTTTGAAAAAACTTGACTAGGATAAACTCCATGTACTGTGGGAAAAGAACTGAAAAATAGATAAAGATGCAATAGATTTTGATTTACAGAAGAAAGGGGGTATGAAGAACCAGGATTATTTCTAAAATGTAATGATAATAATAATAATCAATAAGAAAGAGAGGATGGGAAAGATAAGCAAGTAGAAACTAAGGGAATAGTTTGGCGTTGCGCCTATAGCGGGGCGGAAGGGAGGGGCTCAAAATGAATATCGACTACAAATTTAATGTCACACACAAAGAATGCAAGACAGAGAGAAGGAAAAGTTGGAAAAGAGAGAAATTTAAAAAGAGAGAAAGAAAGAAAGAAACAATTGCCCGCTCCGCCCCCGCTTTTTTTCCTTTTCGGTACAACCGGTGGCCCACCCCCATGCATGATTCCGCCCAAGCTAAGCCACTTGATGTCTGAGAAAGTTTCTAGAAATTCATATGATGCACAGATTTTCAAAGCCGCCAGGTAAAATAGAAATGTCGCCTTTAATCCAGATTGTAGATCCAGTAACATTTGGACATTTTTTTAAAGATAAGCTTTAGTTCTGGTAATGATAGAAAATAAATTCTCCCAGAATCCAACTTAACTTACTTTGAATGTTCAAGATTAAACATAAATGACACGTGCCAAACGATTTTGGTAGAAAATGTATAGTGGCTGAGTAATGAGCATAGAAAGATAAGGAAATCAAGGTAAGTAGGCCCGACACCATGTGCTTAACACAGGTCAGTATGTGCAAATGAGAGTTGTGATTTTTATTGAAGATGATTTTCAGCAAGTTTTTGTGACTTTGTTTTTATTTTACTGATTCAAACAACCAATCTAATGCAGGGATGAACTACCCAGAAGGAATTATAGCCATGTTCTCTCGACATACGATACCCATACCAGAGCTCAAGATTAGCGTCATTATGGATCAAACTATTTTCTTTTCAACAGTTATGCCCCTACCACCAACTCTCCTCTACATAATCAGCGCTCGTTTTATCACCTTTCTGCCTAGTTATTAGCAGTAAGGTCAGATGAACTACTTTTGAAGATCAACGTTCACGAAGAGTGCAATGACACCCTGTTGTCGAACACGATGTCATCAACCTCTTCTTAATCCAGATAGACGTCGACAGAAGATGATGGTTCTTTGTCATTAAACCACATCAATACGAAACGATGTTCAACGGGATGTAATCACGTTAATAGCTGGTATCAAAACATTCTCCCAAGGATTTAAAAACAAGAAATCAAAAAGCCAATCTCGCTCTTTAATAATTTCAAAACCAAAGATGCCAGCGGCTTTTTTTATAAATCTGAGGGTTAAAGAAAGGGGAGAGGATGGGAGGGAGAGAGAGAGAGAGAGAGACGGAGCGGAGAGAGGGAGAGAGAGAGAGAGAGAGAGAGAAAGAGAGGGAGATAGAGAGAGAGAGAGGGGGAGGGAAGGAGAGAGAGAGAGAGAAAGGCGAGAGATAGCAGAAATGTTTCTGGAGAAAGAGAGCGAGAGAGAGCGAGAGAGAGAGAGATGAAGAGAGAGGGAGGACAGGGCTGCTACACATTTTTTTTTTTAGGTCCAACAAATACACCACGCCACAGGGCTAATACAAGAAAAGCAGAAGTCCGCAAAGACTTTGAATAACTCAATGCTGCTAAAGCACACCTGCAATATTTTAAACCTCGCGCAGGAGTAAATTATGAAATGACAAAGGGGAAGGAAAGAGAGAAAACCGTAGCTTTCTGTCATTCTTTTGCTTATCATAAACATAAATCTTGCATATTTCGTCTATTTTGATTCGCCCCTAAATCTGACTTTGACACGGCTGTGACAAATGGCCAGCCAGGAGCAACGATTTGGGTTTGTCAGAAGCTACAGATGGGTGAGATTTTACCCGAGGCAGTTAACTGACAAATTTAATATAAACGTCTTTCCTCGCAAATATGCTGTTCATTTAAAATTCAAATTCCGATGTATGAAATGAATGGGGATGTCTACGACATATTTATTATCATTTCTATATTTTCTTTTTGATTCGGATGCAAATGATGGAACTTTTCAACCTTCTTTCCGGTTTTGGTTGTGTGTTACGAATCAACCGTTCACCTTCTGTATCTATTAACTAAGCCTATCGTAGAACTGGTCAGACTTGAAATAAACCTGCCACAATACACCCGAGGAAATTATTCTTGTTGTGTTGTAGAAGATTAAGCAAGTTAGATCGGGAAAGGAATCCCCACCCGGTCAAGACAATTTTCGACGTGCGACGCACGTGTTAAATTAACGGACAGAATGATACGAGTTAACATTTTCACGAACCTCAGCGAGAGTGCGATGCAGTGCGCTTAGACGCAGACTGAAATAGTTGATAGATTACATTTGGAGCTCCTATCAGATGCGTCAGCAATGAAATCATAAGTCATAGCCCAATATCGAAATATCTGGCGCACATGTCCTACCCCATAAAAGGAACAGAGTCAGTACTTGTTCATCTCTTTGTATTCTTATTTTCACCTTAGCTACCAGAATTTAAAATCACAATTCATTTCAAATACCTTGAACTTTCATGATCTTGAAAAATGAAGGTCACGAAAGTTCAATGTCTGTTACCCTCCCATCCTTGTAAGACACATCGTTAATTTAGAAGAGTCCCTTGTTGAAGCATCGTAAATAAATAAGGAAAATGTATTGACCTTTCTATCTTGTTAGCGCCAAAATAATGGCTTCCAATTTTCCGCCATTTCGCACGTTTCACTACTCGGAGTAAATAAATATCAGCTCAGCCTTCACCAACAGAAACATTTCAAGCATAATTCACAACGTCGTAAATTACCCATCGCGGCAATAAACATTATTGTTCCGTTTGTTTCTGTTTCCTTTCTGAATAAATCAATCTCTTTCTAGGATGCGTTGCTGACAAGATGCGACGAAAAATGAAATATATTGAAGACCACTCCACCCCCCTCCCACCAACTTCGATAGGAATGGTAAAGGTTATTTCTTATTTTCACTACATCATCATTGACATTGGTGTTGAACAAATTCAAAGAGGTAGTGCGTATACCCAACGTGAAGGGTTTCCTTGAATGCGGTCATTTTTTAAAAACCGTTCTAAACTGGCAAAATGAATAACTGTTGCCTAGTTTTAATGAACTTTCAAACCACCCTCTGCACACGAGGCGTTAATTTCCTGACGGGGGACTGCGTCAATGACTGATGCAGCCTCTGACGCGCCATGATGCGCCATTCGCGAGTGACATACATAATGATGAACAGAGTGATACTTGCTTTTGCTTTATAACGTTAATAACGTCATGTAAATGACGCTTCTTGTGTATCGAACATTACGAAAAATATTGAAACATTTTGCGGCATCAGCTGAATATGAATAATATAAATATGGATGTTCTACTAAGTTTCCAAGTCGCAAATGCCACTTATCAAAGAGAAAAAATTGAAGCTCTAACTTGTTAAAAAAGTGGCTTGTTTGCGGAAATAGTGCAAATGGATTCGACATTCATGGCAGTGGCTTTGTGAGCCGACGTTTTTCTCGGTGCGATGAGGAAGGCTTCCTCTCGCAGACCCCATGGTCGCGGGTGAGTGAACGAGAGCGACTCGATGAGCAATAGGGAGAAGACAGGCCTAAACTGGGCTAATGGGATAGGAGAAAATGTTTGGTGTAAAGTAGCGATCCACAGGCTTCAGGATGATAGAATTCCCATTCACATTATGAAAATAATAAACCTCTGCACTTATATATTCATTTATTTGTAGATCATATAGAAGTCATCTTTATTTCTCTGGAAGAAGGTCAAAGAAGTTAAATGGAAAATACCCAGGTCCTCTGCGCCCGAAAAAGAAAAATATTTCCCCCCTCAACTGAAAAGAGGCAGGGTCACAAATACATAAAACATAATCATAACACAATCATTGGCAAGCAATGTAACTGATTATGTCTGCGCTGTAAATAATAGCAATATGGAACACTTCATTGTTTATTCCTTAGAAGGGTAGAACACAAATATTGTTCCAAAGTTGACGATTTAAACAAACAAGTGAGCAGAGAAAGTAAAAGCGGAATTGCAATACTTTCTTCGGAAGTAGCTCTGTAAAATTAGTGGCGCTAAACCTTTAATGTTGATCAAGAGTAGGCAATAGGCGTAAATCAGGGTAGCCTTACCACTCTATCACAAATTTTCGGTTAAAAGAAGAAGTCGATTTCATGTATATAATTTTGTCAACTCTTCAATATTACCACCACTGCTTACTGGTCCATCCTACACCGTTAAGTTCAAGGTATTACAGAGTTCCAGCATTCATATACTGAATAGAACCCAAACAAAAGAGGCCTGGTATTTAATCAAAGTCTGAGATCGAAAACGTGCCCTCGAAAAGTATGCGTTCTTCGAATAGAAAACAAGAACCCATCATTCATCTTTTTGTTACAATTTTTCCAACCAAGCATCGTGCCCAGGTTATTCTGATGATAAAAAGGACACCCAATGAAATAAAATAACACAATGAGGTAAACTTGGTTCTGGTATATTCCTGACGTACGAAAGGGTGGATTCTAACACAATCCACAAGAATTTTCCCAAATATTGAGGTAAGTCAGTCCGCTAAATAAATTCTGATAGGAAATTCGAAGTCGTTGAATGACTAGCAATATTTAACATGGAATATAGTGTTGAGACTAGGCCTCTTACACAATACGTTGTCCCATTAGAGCATATTGGTAACCTTTCAATAAGTGCGGTTTCCATGAAGTTCTAACCATTTTCTTCAGACCAGACGCTATCCGACCCAAACCTCACTTAATGATAATGATTATATTCATAATAATAATAGTAATAATAATAATAATGATAATAATAATATTAATGATAATAATAATGATAAAACATTAGTCCTGGGCTGGGATTCGAACCCACAACCCTTGGATTGAGAGTCAAGAGATCGAACCAATATACCCCGACACCTCCACTAAAACCAAACCAAGCCAAACTATAACACTCTCTCTCGGACGAAAAGAAAGCGAATGTCACTGTATCGGAATGTATCAGAATTCTTTGTCATAGAATGGACGAATAAAAAATAACAAGCTTTCAACTGGATAAAGATAGAATCCATTCCCGCAGACAGAATTTTAGCCAGCACCATTCCAGAGCTCGAGATGTATGCCAGGTAATTGATATTCTATCAAATAGACCAGTTACTGTGTAATATTGACCTAATTATATTTTCTGATTTGAATGCGTGCGACCTTTAAACGTACGTACAATCAGCCCAATAGAATAAAAAGAATATGATTTGGCCTCCCTGGACGATTTTATTGGGCATATTCTAGTTAATTCTATATTCGATCTCGTTGTGGTTCTATTTTTCCTTTGTCATTACAGTCGTTTTTATTATTTTTATATTATGTACCATATACAGATTTAGGAGAGAGAAGTTTGAGTGTCGAGACAGCTAGGTGATATGAAGATGATGTAAACTCATGTAGCCCATGAGATTTTCAATGGGGTTACACAATTTATTCGCATATAGCTAGCGTGCTGTATCTTGCCATTGTCATTGCCTGGCTCCAGACACGGGGAGGGGTGTTATCAAGGGGCGGCTCCGGTTTTAGTAGTGGTGGAAGGGTCGCATCATCTTCTCTCTCGTTACTTCGCCCCCGCCCTCGCCACCATCACTTTATTTTATGTTCGCCATTCGATTTAGGATGAACGTGCCTCATGCCCGTTTGTTACACCAATGTCTCCTGCGGAAGTTTTTTTTCTCTCACATTTCTTCAAAAAAAGTTGAACGACCCCGATATCTATCCAGGATTCCAGGTAGATACGGCTTCAATGTCCCTAAATGTCTCTCAATTGTTTTCTTTAATTCTTTTAGATGGCGTTTATCCTTGACAATGTTTTCACAAAGGTCAATACATATGTTCCACGAACAGCTTATACGTTAACCACTTGCTTACAATGTTTCGTGTTTCGCATATACCTAACACGAAACGAGAGGGGATCGGTAGCCAGCGACTTAAACGCCAAGATGCGGCCTATGTACCGAGCGTCTTCGCTCCACTCTTGAATGCCAATGTGAAATCCATTTATGTTCTTTTCCTGATCATATTGATCGCATTAACCAATAAAAGATATCACTTTAGAAAATCCGGACGAGTTTCCTAAGTAAATGCGCGCCATCTGGCTGCTCGCTCCCTCCCCCATCAGAATAACGAAAGGACGCAATTTAGGTAAAACAAGATGACTATTCTCCCTCGACTGCTTAATAGACAAGTTTCACATGGCGCGCTTCTAGAGGTCAAGAAAAGTGAAATGCAATTTGGCGATAGATGTCCTGGCACGAAACGCGGTGTTGTTATTTTGCTTGTCCCTTTTTATGTTTTCCTATGAGAAAAGATTAAGTCTTTGCTCCGCTAAATTGGATGATGTTATAGGGCGTGGGGTGTTTTAAGTACCTGTGTGCCACTCTCGAGGGCTTTCTATATCTGTCACAATTTTCTTTTACTATGTCGGTTCAGGGAGATGAAAGGAACGAATGTGTTTACAGGTATAGAGATGTGGAAGATAAGCAAAGGTGAGCGGTACGATACCATAATAGTGAGAGTCTGAGTAAATGCTTTTCATGTAGGATAAAACCGGTGGTCCGATTATGGAAGGGTGCGCTGTTTTAAGTGTTTGCAGCATTATTCTAGCTGTTCAGTCTGTTTCTTATTGTTTTTGTTTATTTGTATGTTTATTTGTCAATTTCAATTAGCATAGTAACGATAAGAATTCTTGATCTTTATAAATCGATTGTCTGTTTAAGGTTATTTTTTTAACAGGCATGATCAAGTGTCAAACTTCAAACTACAATATACATGTATTTGAAACCAATAAAATAAGTCCCATAATTATTTCTTAAAATCAATACCATCCATCTGATGTAATAATATCCAAATGATTTTTTTTTAAAGCTGGCTCATAATGAATCATCATCATTACTGGATGCATTAGGAAAAGCAATTCTCTTTCCAATAAAAGCATTATTCCGAATCAGTTGGACAAAATCGTCCAGCAATTATGTCGTCAATAAAAACAATATTACCTCTTTTCATAAAAGTATCATCTAATATAGTTTAGTAAGAATAACCGATTTCTTTCATTGGGCTAATCCAATTTTCATTTCATTTCTCTTTTTCTCATGTCAAAATTCTTCGTCGTGCTGTGTCATACATCTATTTTCTTTGAATGATTTATTTTATGAAGTTGCTTCTTTTTTTTAAGTCGTGCAATTCGATCCAAGTTTCCCGCCCCTGCAAATAGCGTCCCAGCGGTCACAGACGGTCTGGTAATCCCCTGGCCTAGAAACTCAGTGACTCGGCTCGAAATTTTGGACCGACATGCGAAGACATCCAACATATTTTCATAATTCTGTTGTTGTTGCTACTTCACGTTGTTGTTTTATTACCATATGACATCTACTTCATGTTGTTGACATAGCTTTTCAAGGGGGGGCGAGTTGGAAGGGTGGAGTTGCTTATTTTTATATGGACGAGGGTTAGTTGGAGTTGAATACACAGTTTTTACACCTTCGCCAGGTAACTATTTTCATTGGCGTCTGTTAGGTGGTCACCAAGGTGACGTCACAATAACTTTGTGCTCGATCATCAAAGTATGAATGAAGTTATTAAATCAGTTCGGCAGAAGTGAATGAAGCCCTCGTGATGTATGTTGGTGTTCCATATGCCTTCGCCTTTACTTAAAGGGAATGGGTATCTTTGTCTCAGATTCTAAACAAAAATCCTGGATTTAGCTCATGCTGCAATCATAATTATAAACCTTTAGGTCAGTCAGAAATCCCATGACGTTTACAGGGCGATCACCCGTCTGATTATCAAGATATTTATGATTGGAATTCGAAATTTCAAAAACCGTTTTCCCAGCGGTTTTTTTATAACACTACAGTCTATTGGGGAAAATGAGTATGGTAAAAACCGGCCACTCAAAGCTTTTTACTCGGGCTTTTTGTGGCACATGATCATTTTGAAGCGCAATTTCTGTAGGGCTTCAATATTACACCATATCACAGACGCTGATAACACGTATGGCCATGCATCTCAGATTTGGCATTGTTAAACAATGCCTTTAAAGGTAGTTTTCCAGACACTTAACAGGCTTATGAACGCTCATGATGACAAATATCAAATCCAAAATATATAGGCCTACTGTTATGAAAAAGCAAATTATTACTTTTTCCAACTTCTATATTAAACATACGAGCAATAGTTTAAAGATTGTGTTCGTAAACTTTGAGTACATTGCAGCTGTAATTTGCAGTGGTAATCATTTAAAGATAAAGACCAGTTCTGGTCATGCGATTGCATTGTGAAAGAAACGTTGTGGAATCGATCAAAAAAGGTTGATCATCTAGCATATAACTATTGGTGTGTACTGCAAGGTTCTGGAATCATCAAAATGATAAGAAATTTGGCCCAGTCTTGGTAAAGTTACAAGCACTGTACACAGAAAGATGTATATGGGACTACGCGACCACGTGCGCGATATCTATTTGGTCCCAATAGATATAATAATTTACCAAATATATCAATTAGTAGGCGGTTTCCCGACTTTCCCGGCAAAATTTGTATCATCACGTATTAGTCAAAACATATTCTTTCACATGATTGGTAATGAGAGCTTCCATTTCATTTTTTTGAGAGAGGGGCGATTCCAAAACTGGTCTTTACCTTTAAATACTAAGAACCCTCTTCTGACACAATAATGAAAACTGTTTGTTCGCGCACTTAGCTTACTCCTCTTATGTAGACTAAAAATGGACCCCAAAACACCAGTGGAGGCACAATCAAATGTTATTGCTATACTCTAGTATGATTTGACTAAATTTAGAATTAAATTAACTGAATTTAGCAAGGAAAGTTGGATGGATAAATGATAAACATTTCTTACGGGTAATTTTAACAATTACACGCTGAATATCATGCAATATATTTCAAGCTAGTATTTAGAAAATTTCGTTGATTCTTAGTTACATTCTACTTCCACGGTGGAACAAATGAATAACAGATTCAAGCGAAAACGTATGTGCTTCAGTATCATGATCTACCTTGTATCTAGCTTGTGATATAAGCTGTTTGGAAGCAACTGGGAATGGTTTATCATGTGGTACATATCTACTGTGAGGCTCAGTTTTGCTTAAAGACCATGCACTGGACACATATATTGGTAAAAGGGACTACACAAACCTGCGGCATGAAAGTTAGGTGGTCCAAACGTTTGAGGCATTTCTCGTCATATTTTGAATATGAAAGCATTCAAGAGTAATCCTATTTCAAGGAACATTTCTACGATGATATTTTTCCAAACTGACATTAAAATAGTGAGAGACACGAGAATCCTCACAGATTATTCCGTCACCTGTATCAGAACCCAACCTTCTCTTCAAAACAAGTTTCCGTCGGTAGCATCTTCGGAAGATGCAGGAGAGTGAGATGTCATCGAACCTAGGATATTGGCATCACTCATCGAGGAAGTACATCTTAGGGATTAACTACATCGTCTAGTAAGAGCCCGGATTACCATCTAAAAGAAATAATCCTGCGTGAGCAAGGTTGAATAGGAGTATGTAGAGTGGTCTCCCGATGCAAGATGTGTGGTAATAACTAGGCATGCCTTTTGGCTTCTATTTTTGATAGATCATAACGATGGTCTAATTCTTTTCTTCTATAGATTATCCGTCAAAATGATGATGTAATTCTTTTCGTCTAAATCTCTAAATCTCGCATATCTCTATTTTCTTTTCCTAGTACATAACTATTTTCGATTCGCTTCTTCCTATCAACACAATCTTAACGTTTTTCTTTTTGGTAATCCTTATTGTTCTATTTCCCAACTTGTATTGTACTTTTTTAAATGTATTTTTCTTTTCATTTTTTCCCCGTTTATTTCTTTATAGTTATAACACAATTGCAACTACTTTCGAAAGGTAATCTCAGGGGCGATTTCACTAAGCTATTGTACATCTAATAGAAATCATCTTCGGATTACTTAATCCGTCACTTAATCCGTCATTTTAATGTTTGCACATTTCAAAGGATGACGTCCATGTACAAGACCGTTACAATTGCCTTAAGTTGATTTTCCGAAACTAGCTACAATCGTGTTTATTTTATTACAGTCATCAACTTTAAAATCACCATCACCATTATCAGTATCACCATCATCATTATCAGTATCACCATCATCATTCAGTCATCATTATCATCATCGTCGTCGTCGACTATCGTCTACCCTACATTATCTTTCTCTTTTCCGTCTGTCCTATAGTTTCAAATAACACTTGCACCGTCATCCCAGATTTACTTTTTTACCTCTTTCCGCTTTTCCTTGCTTACCCTTTCTCGATCCCATCTTCACAAATATCGCCGATTCTCGCCCCATTTTTGTTACCCACGGCCTCGGCCGGAGCTCATCGAACTAAGCCCTTCTCTTGTCGGGGTCTAATCCCTGCCCAAATTGACTAATCTCGCCCCCATTCTCGCGTTACTTGGTCCAAGTAAGAAATAGTGATGCTGATATGAAAGATGAGTGACGTGTTAAGGAGGATGTGATCGATGGGTTAGCATCAATGCGGGGACGTGTGTGAAGGGCTCTGAGGACGTGGTGTGGGAATCACGTGACGGAGAGGGGCCAATGAAGACACCGCAAAGTACTAAAGTGCGACCCACTTCAAAGTAACTCTTGTTTATAATAATAATAATAATAATAATAATAATAATAATAATAATCTTTTATAGTCCACTCCAAATTTTATTAAACCGAAAATGGAAATTCTTTGTGCCCAATTGATCGTGAGCCCGGCAGCCACTGAGCAGCGCCAGAGAAGTTTAAGAAGTTGGGGCAATTCTTCATTACTTCTTTGAAGAATGCTTTAATATTTGTTAACTTCATTTGAATTGAAAATACAAATACCACTATCTTTATATGACACCCTTATTCAAACGTTATCAAAAGTGAAGAATTCATAGGGAATAGTCCCCCCCTCCCCTAGGAATAAAATGGTTTAATCTTACAAATTGCGAAAAGCGGAAAATAGTTTGGTTTGGTTCAACTTTCTAAATAAAAACACACACATAAATACATATGTATATATATATTATATATTGACATTAAAAGAGAATAATTATTCAAAAAATTAAACGGCTGGAAAGCTCTATCCAGAGCCATTAATAACATGACTCTGTTCTTCCTAGAGGTCCAGAATTCGAGGATGTTTAACATTAGAAATTTTAAAGGTACGGAGAACTGTTATTTAAACCAGTAGATTATATTTTGTATTAAAACAATGTACATTGCAGGTTTTAATAACTTTATGACAACCGTCTCAAATGATTCGGGTCACGCAAATAAAAAGACCTCCT
Source organism: Mesocentrotus franciscanus (assembly GCA_037976565.1). Taxonomy (NCBI): domain Eukaryota; kingdom Metazoa; phylum Echinodermata; class Echinoidea; order Camarodonta; family Strongylocentrotidae; genus Mesocentrotus; species Mesocentrotus franciscanus. The sequence goes on along the minus strand of CP137685.1, from coordinate 25,958,304 downwards.
TTCCACGAAATATTTGTCCTTCATTGACAGCGTGCATTACCTTTAAGAAGAAATTACAATAAAACACATCTTATTTCAATAATATGGGCCTGTTTACGAGTCAGGCAGACGACCACAAGAGAACTCATCGACACTGACTCAGAGGTGACAAAATTATTCGTAATAACAATCATCGCGAGAAAAAACGAACCTTCTCAAAACATCGCTTTATCTTGTTACAAGGATGTTTCCTAAATAGCGAAGAAATTATTGAGTCACATTGAAACGAGATGAAAAGGTTCCGGCTGTTTGTTCACTCGCCGACGCGGTTCAGATAGACACAATAATAGAAAAACAAATGTATCAAGTGTTTTGGACCTTATATGGTTCTGATACCGACACATATGTTATGGTGCTATGAAAGGCTATATGGTATGCTTTCATTATCATGTAAGGCACGCAAGTATATTGCCTCGAAATGATAATCGAATAGAACTCAATGTTTGCTTAATTTCTGTTATCCTTAATAGGCTTTTTACTTTTTGAAGTTATAACTATCGTATTATAGGAATAGTTCTAAAGTCATGGATTCCACATAAAGTTATCATATATTAAATTTTAAAATATCTTGATATTTGATTTGCAAAATATCTTGAAGTGTAATATTCTTTTAGAAGTGGCGTAGCGTGGGTCGAGACACTGAAGGGGCACTAGCAACGTGTGATGTAGTGGGGGGTGTCGATGTTATACGATGAATGACTTGCGTATCAACAACACCGTCTTCCCCTCTTTTTTTCCTCCCTTTCTTCCTATGTCGTTATCTCCCCACCCTCATTTTTTTCACCGATTGACGTCACTCCTTATTATAATGTAAGTGTCTGTATGTGATTCTCGGGTTTTTTAAAGGTAGCAATTAACGTTGAACTGACGAATAAAGTAATCATCATGATAATACGAAAACAAACATTGGCATAATCTCATATAAAAATCTTAAATCGCTTTTAGGTAGCGAAATAAGTCAATAGTGGTGCGGAATTTCAACAGAAGCTCATCATCGCTATTGTGCTGTTATGTATGAATGGCATGGTGAAAAATTGGTAAATTTTATCCAGATTAATCAAATTATGACATGAAGAAATATTTCTTGAACAAAATTGACATAAATTGTGAAGGCACAAAATAAATCACTGCCGAAATGTACAGATTAGAACTGACACAGTCAAATCTAATCAAATGAGAGCAAAAACATGTTTTGATGACTGATATTTAACGAGAAAGAGGGGCATTCACTTGTGACGCTTATAGAATTTCTTTCTTATATTCAAGAAATGTCTTTTAAGTATGACATATGTTACGATTCCTTAATGATTCAACCCGCATTACATACTGTAATTAATAATTCGGCTCGTTTTTAGAAGTCAAATATCATTGCGAAATCGACAAGCACAAAATATTGCGAAGATTTGCGAAAGTTTGTGAATGTTAAGCCCCCTGCATGTGTAGTTCATAAATATATTTATTGATCCAAAATCTATTCACATAATTTTAAAGAAATCTATCTCTCCGACAAGCCCCATTCGGACAAGAGTTCACAAATTATTTGGATTCTAATCATTCTGGGTGAAAGTGTAATTTATCATGGAGCAGAAAACTTCGTTTACTAAATTTCAATCAAGATTTGACGGATAGTTTAAAGTTGTTAAAGTTGAAACATTCTCAAAACTTGTTAAACGAGGATATAAAAAAACGTCATGACTAATATCTGTGACTTTTAAATATTTGCAATATTTTTATATATTTTTTTTAAATCATCATGCAAACCTATATATTCTGCACAAGTACCATTTTGACGTTTACACGCAGTAATATGATCATTATGCTGGGCCTATTTGCTACCAAATATTTCACCGTTTTTCGGGTCAGGCCTACTGAGAAATAGGCACTATTGCCGAAATTCCTTCAATTAGACCAGAATGGATAACTGACTAAAGGAAGTCGGATCAGAACTGGACGGTGTGAACATTAATTTTGTCAAAGAAAGTGAAAATCATCACATTGCCTACTGCAGCAGAGTGGTTTCTGTATTAAACCCATGGGAAGTTTGAGAGTTTAGTAGTCAATCGGTTTAACACAGTGATATGGAATTATGGTAACTATACTACTAGGATACATGTATGTGAACGAAATATGTGTATGCGGATAAAATAGGATTAGTCTACCTAGGTACCCTACGAATCGGGTATAGACCACATTTTTAATTCACAATCTACATCGCTCACGATGACAATTACTTTCTGAATCGTAATTTATCAACAAAGTCCAATCGTAAAGCCACAACAATTAGGGCTCACCGCTACAAAGCAATTGCTGAGACGAGACTGCTCAATAATTTGACAATAATCCAAGTCCATGATCATACTAATTCTTTTTGATCCTCCATCATTAGACACGGAATGTCATTACGACAAAGACCTCAAAGAGAACCCAATCACATGCCGCCATTTTGTACTTTTTAGTTCCCGTTCCCTTCGATAAAAAACCCCGACCTTGTCGTGGAAGCTCGATTTGAATAGGAAAACCTAGATTTCTATTCAGCCTCGAAATGACCCCTTTTCATCTGAGGGGAGTGACTGTTTAACCCATCGAGGAAATTATCAAAAGACTGAAAATTGGAAAGATAAAACGATGAATGGAAGAGGATGGCAAACATATCATAAGATCATAATGGGATATATCCTATAATTATATTCACTGTGATTGTATATACATCACGTTGTCGTTGGAATGAGAACAAAAGCGCCGCAGTAGGACTATTTTCAGGTCTTCAATTTGTTTTGCAATCAAGATAATAAGGGCCGTACTGAATATAGAGAACAGTGTGTCACTCTCGGTTCTCAATTGAAAATATGGTTCTTCGTCGTAATTATACAAAGAATTGTGGGGGAAATACCGAACAGAGAGCAGAAACATGCCACACTTTAAATAATAGTTCTAAATTAAACATTTGATTTACATCGTTTTCAATTGAAGTGTGTATGTGTGAACGTGCATGGGTGGGGTGTTATACCGAACAAAGTGCAGAAATGTATCACTTTTAGAAGAATGGTTCCAAATTGAAAGTGTGGTTCTTTATCAACACATAACCATCCCCATCATGATCAAATCATTGTATTTTGCTTTTTTGTGTAACACTGACTCATAACCGCAAATCATATATATAAAATTCCACACCTCAAGCGATTGTGAATGTGAATGTAATTACGTTTTTTCTTTTTTCTTTTCAATGAGAGTTAAAACTTTCCTTGTGTAACTGTTTAGACCCATTTTTTCGATCGAGGCGTATTTCATTGCTTTTCCGTATGATATGTCGTATGTGTTTCGAGATGGATTATTTAAATTACTGGAAATGCTCAGCTCAGAAAGCAGACGAACTCTATGGAGAGGTCGGAGATCGATATCATGACTTGCAATCGTTCGTGCATGAATTGTTACTTTTTACGTATTGTAAAACTGTCACAAAAATTTGCTCTTAAAGAAAATATTACCAAATGCATTCGCCTCTCTATTCAATTTTAATCGGCAGGCAATATTTATCAAGCTGAATGGTCCATTCACATCTGGGGAACCTCTAGCGAAAGCTGGCCCCGAAAAGATACGTTTCATCACCGCCACTAACATCTTTTCTCCATCAGATAACATTTTGAAAGCGTATGGCGTTATCTGAAAAATGGCGCTCATGATTTTAAAAGCGATTGCGATGAGTGGTATACAGAACAAAATGTCCCCCGGACCGGAGCCCATTTAGGGGATAAGAAAACTAATTCTGATTTACAAATCACTTTAGGAGTTTCAAAAGGAGATAAGAAGAGGATTTCAAATGAGTACTTATATAGTCACATAAAGGATACATAATAAGTAACTAATATGTAACCTTGTACCTGGCGCATGCGCGTGAAGCGACTATATCAATTTGAAGCTTACGTGAGTATCGCAATGCATTGTGGGATGGCCGAGGGCTATTTCTTATTTTCAATTTCTATGTTTGGTCAATAGGATTTAAAAAATTAAGAATTTAAAGTCCTCCTTACATTGTACAGAAGCATATGAAATAAAGATAGGCAATTTTTTATAATCATTATTTCTAAATTAAATAAGAGGGTAAAGCTTACGTCATAATCTTTCCGTATTGGTTGTTCTAAAAGGGTGATTGATTGATTGGTTGATTGATTGATTGATTGCATGATTGAGTGGGTAATTAAATACTTGGTTGACTGGTGAAAAAAAATATGAATGAAAAAATCAATGGGTTATTAAATCAATGAGTAAGACGTGATGATCAAATGACTAAAAAGAATTGAAAACTGACTGAATAAATCATTTAGTTATTCGTAGATAAATGTGCGATTGCTAATTTGGCTATGTAATTAAGGTATACGAAGCCGTTGATTGATTGATTGATTAATTGAATGCTTGTCTGTGTGATAGCATGATTGATTGGCGGGTGAATATTATGGCAGTGAATTCTTTATTCTTACAACATAATATTGTGGTCACCAAAATTTGAAGTTCAGTGTTTCTTTAAAAAGTTAACCGAAAACGACAACAAACCTGTTGTTACAAAAAACAGCTATTTGAAGAGTTTCAAATAATAGCGACAGTCTAAAAAACAAATCAAAGAATAAAAATAAATGGAGACCACCCAAAATGACCCCTAAATAAATGATAATCGTTAACCATCCATACCTGACTACATTTTTTTTTATTAGAAACAAAATGAAATCAAAATGGGATAAATCTTTATCAACGCCTCCGCGCTATCAGCCACAAATAGTCCCGTGTAAGCGTCATCCTATCTCCATGAATAAAAATAAAATTGAGTCTCTATCCATCCATTCAACAAGCACAAAATATCTCTTAAAAAAGGATGAATAAAAAGATGATGACATTCTTTTGATTCGCCAGGTGTGCCTTCAAATTCATTCACAAAATTCAAGGTTATAGCTGATACTAATCTTCAATCATCTCGGTTTATCCCATTGTTGGTGACATCAAAACTGATACTGATTAATATCTAACCCCTATCATTTTGGTGAATACAACTGTCACTCTGCACTTCCAGATTCATTTTGGAAGCGATGAGAATAAAAAAGACCCCATCAAAATTCGAAGGACGCAATAAGTCAAATCTTCTTCTTCTTGAATACATCCCTTGGGGTAAAACAACCGGATAGGTGTATAACTTTGATTATTCTGACAATTTTGTTCAGCAAAAATTCGATGAAATCTCTTTAATGATGTATTTCCCACAAAAAGTACAAGATTTTCTCTGTCATTTGTAATCAGATTAAAATCAAATAGGTCAGTGAATAAATATTATACCGTAAATTGCCGAACATTAAGCTTTAGCAATTAATATTAAGAAGTAAAGTGCAAGTGTATTTCATTATTTTGCACCTGTATAAGCTAAATACAAACATAATTATGATATATAATGCCCACGCATTGACAGCTATGATTGTGATTTTATCTTATTTCTGCTAGTTTGAGGTTATGGATGCAAAAAAATTAAATAATCTGTGATTTAAAGAATCTATTGTATTAGACAATCTGTGGCATTGAAGAGTATTTCAATTTTGCAACGAATTAGATTTCCGATTTGCTTCGCACGTCCATTTCCTCATTTGACCATTATCAGCAATATTAATGATATAAAATCTGACTATTTCGGTTTGACCTGGACCTACATATTACGTATGTCTTCCCTCTATACAGAGTTTTCCATCTAAATAGCTTACGTTTAAAATCGTCAGAAAAAAATTTGGAAACGATATAAACACTTCTTGTAGTCATCGTAATTTTCTCCTTGATGACTACATCTTTACTAATATTAAATTTGGAAATGATTTTTGCCAAATCCCCTCCTCTTATTCCCCCTTTCCTATCATTTCCTTTTCATTCTATACATCTAATGACTGTTATGACTTTCCTATTATATTCTTCTCAGATAATAGCCCATTTCCCCCAAATTCGAAGAAAACTCCCATCCACAAAAATATCGAATTTGGCCTGTTTTCGTGACGTTCCAAAGACAATTCGATGAATTTGACAGAATCCCAAGAAGTTTATGTACTGCCCCATAAAACCAATTTCCGAATTCGATCAAGGAAGACTTCCTAGACGCATATATTCCTGTCCTCTTCAATTACTCTATGGTCATAATATATGAGTCTTGATAGCGGTATTATGATAGCCAGGTAGATTGGGATGAAATTTAGACTTAATTTCTGGTCACGTGACTGCCACGAATGCCAACAAACACGACAAAGAACATCTTCTAGTTTACTTGTATGCGACAGCTGTTGTTAATAAGGCGAATTGAATATATGTTTTCTCCTAACAGGATTGAAAAACATAAAGTCAATTTGGCTCCTTAAATTTTCAATCAAATAAATCACTTTTAATGTGATTTCTCAGAGTTTTACATAGGGCTCTCTCTATCTGTCACTTCATTTCTGATTTACAAAGTTTAGATTACATCGATGACGTTGTACAATGAATCGTTCTCTAATAAATGTTCAAATAATATGTTTGATCGTACTTTATTAAACATGGTATAATTCCGCCTCTAGCCATCTCCCACCTATGCTGACATCCAAATCGTACATTGACCTGTAACTGACTCCAATATATTATGCTCCTTAAGTCTCAATACAAATGTTCATGATTTTTTATCAAAAATATTCACATTTTCATTGTTACTGTTTATGTTTTATATTGTAAATATTGATGTTTTCCTTGTAAACAGGATATTATAGGTATTTTTGTAATGAATTTTGTTGCTAGTATTTTTAAATTGAATGCTATTTACCAAAACATTTTTAACCTTTTATGTGCCATATTAACCAATCGAGACATTCGCTAGTTTGACACGTTTGCCAATCGGCACAAACAAAAGGCGCAAATTAACAATAGAATTAGCCCAGTGTATTGCAGTGATTGGGAATGCATCATGCAGTTACCAATTTCCTGTGTTCATTCAAACTTCAAACAATGCAATATCACATAAGCATTTAATATAATTTGTTTTTAAATATGTATGAGGAAAAAATAATTGTTCAAGTTTTTTTCTTCGAATACACGGTTGAGCTATGGTATTATTTTGTGGGAAGCATATTATTGAATGAATTGGATAATGGACAGTTTTTTATAAGCATCAGTATCTAATTATATATATCTCCCTCTAAGGGGAATCACACGACCCTTCGCATTACAAATGTCTCCAAGTGATGGATGTCGAATTACATTAAATAAATTGTTTTATTCTCCGACTTCCGACGTCCAGAAACTTAAGCCATACAAGATTTCCGATATCGGGGGTAAAGAAAGAGGTACGTCATCCATCCCTAAAGGTGGAACTTCATCTGTGTTAGTGGCGTCGCGTGAAGGGGTAGTGGGGAATGTGTCCCCCCATCCCATCGACTGGCATTAAAAAAGGAGGAAAGGAAAGAAAGAGAAAGAATGGAGAAGAGGGATGTAATTTCTTTTTATTAAAAAAAAGAAGATGATTGAACCCTGCCCTCACCCCACTCGACGGATTTGCCGCTCGCATTTTATTCACTAGTATGAAAAGCGCCCCATGTTATCAGTGCCTCCTCCCCATTTGGTTGAACCCTCATTACGCCACTGATCCAAGCTTGATAACCTCTTTGAGCCCCATCCCCCTTAAACAAAAATAAAATAAATAAAATAAATAAATGAATAATAACAATTTTTTAAAATATATAACAAAATATGTGTTTCAATATTGAAATTGTTCTTTTCCTCGCTTATTTTGCATTCTCTCACGAAATGTTAAGTGTTGTTTGTATAATTGGATATGCTCGATACGTGTACTTAGAATTTTTTTCTTTTCATAAGGTACAAAACATTCAATTTATAAATGAAGTCATTACGCGGTTTATGGTTGTCGGTTTTGTCAACCTGGTTACGGATAATTACTTACTTCATGAGCCTTTACAACTAAATTCCTTGTAAACATTCTTTTAGTCACCCTTGTTAGAATTTGACTTTACATGAATTTCAGAAATGAAGTGAAAAAAATTAATCTTTTGAAATAAACTGACATTGGAAAAATATGAAGTTCGAATGAAGTTCAAGTCTTTCTTTATCATGCTCTTATCGATTCCAAAGTGGTGATTAACTTTATCGTGTTTAACTGTCAACCTGTCAAATAAAGGCTATCTTCAGTAAAAATCAGAAAGTGGCCTTTGTACACAGGTTTTGAAAAGTAGAGACCTTTCTAGAAACGTAGCCTTTAGACAAAGTTGGCCTCTATGACTAGTTGATTTTAAAAAGTTTTAGACCGAATTTCAAGTTCAAGTATACATTTAGAGACATTACATTAATATCTGTGTTTATACTACACATGTACATCCAACATTCACTTTTTTTCCACAATATTACAACAGAGGGCTCGCACTGTCAAAACTGCGTGTTACCAAAAAAAAGTATCATATTCCTTCTCTCCATCCCGCGGGCATCCTTAGGCATTCACCGCGAAATGGCGCGAAAGAAATTTGGCTCTACGGGGCGTCTGAGGGCATGCGCGTGTCGTCTGCTCGTTACACCATTTACCCCCCATTTTATTTTGGTCTCTAAATTCTTATCGTGATTATCAGATGTCAAGTGGACTTGCTCTGTGGACCGATTGGTTCCATGGGCCAGACCCCGCAGAACATTCCTGTTTCGTCAGTCATAATTCCTCATCCCACTGTCAAAGAATATTAAATTGAGAGACAGAGAGGGAGAGAGAAAGGGTGAGGAGGAGGGACAGACGGGGACAGAGAGAGAAACAGAGAGAGAGAGAGGGGGGAATGGGAGAGAGAGAAAGAAAGAGAGAGAGCGGAGAACTGACAAAGATACCGACAGATAGCAGGCATGGTAGGAAATATTTATTTACAATTGTATAAGGTACGTCTCCAGCTTGCAAAAAAGTAAATACATTAAAACAAAAATAAATTTAAAAATATAGCGCCACAGATTTTAAAATCTACAGACAAGACACGAATGGGATTGGAATGGGATTACAAATAAATGCTTCTAGCGAAGAAAATAAGACTTTTCTCTAAGATAAGATAAGATATTAACAAAAGGTTAATTTTGAGTGGATTAGTTGAGTGAGAACTCACATCTCTCTGGTAAGACTCTCTTAAATGCATGACATACTTCTTGGGGATAGCAATTAAACCAAGGGATATAAACCATTCAGTTATGTGATTGTACAAAGCATATTACAGTTCATGGACAGTCGCATTAGGTCACATTCGAAATTATAAGTATTTTTACATCTTAACCCCCCCCTCCATGTACTTTGCCTTCAATATTGAAGATTGTCGGTAAATTTTCTATCAAGAAATAATCGTTTAATTGGGATACACTTGTATGTCCGTTACCGTTTGCAGGGTTTGCAATTTTCTCATCATCATGACCGTTGAATTAACCCATTGCCTACTGGAACTGGATGGCTCCTGTATTAAAGCCTATGGGAATGAGATAACTCAGTAGTCAATGGGCTAAGGTACAGTTGTTGAGTCGTGTATGAAATATGATACTTATCTAAATGCTTGGGAAAAAAGTAATGGATTTAAAATATTTCTTAATATCAAAATATTTGTAATCATTCGGAAATATTCAGTGTGAGAAGAATTTATAATTCTGTTTCTTGTTTTTCTTTTGTCGTGTAACAAACTTGTATAACAGGACCTTGACTCACCTTTTGTTTACGAAATTCTTCATTTTTGAGGGGGAATATCCCCCTCTATATTTATACTTTGTTTTAGCTTCCTGTCCATTACTTACGATGGCATTTCAACTAGATTTTGCGTCATAGCATTTAAATGTAGAAATAAATACTTTCAAGGTAATCGTATTATAGAGTGTAGGTATCACACTGAAACATGATCAGTGGGTTTACACGTGGAATTCAAAATATTTTTCTCTAAATGATTTAAGACATGGATTATTCAAAACGAAAAGAAAAATAGACATGACGCAGACGAGATTTTAAACAACTTGGGACGTCCGTAAATTCTAGACTTCAGTGGCGTATCCAGAATTAGCAAATGGCGTGAGCTACGAGAACTCCCCAGCCCCTCATCACTCTCACATACACATGTACACCAGGTGTTACCACACTAGTTCTATAGGACTTTGGCGTGCTTCTCTCAAAAATTCAAATATGTGTGAATATGTGTGTTTAAGCCGTTTCTCTGCAATCTTACATAACCCATTGCTACACATTTTGATAATTTTAGCAATTTTTCTCTGGGATTGCAAAAGGGGAGGGGCGTACCCCGATACTGGATACACCTCTGGTATCGGATGTCATATGAACTTCAAGATATTAATTTACATGGTCGTAAAAGGGGCGGGTTGTATTTCATAAAGATGGGTACATTCCTTCGTACATATCAGTAAACATAATCATTCAAGTCTAGTACAATACATGGCCTTATACTCATAGACAGGGGGGAAATATCTTGAACTTTTAACATTTGCATTATCATCAAAAACATGTAAATTATTATCAGAACAATGTTTTCAGACTTCAAATTACATCATTTCACGATAAATATGATTTAGTAGTTTATATGGGTGTGTGTCACAATTTTGAAAGGCCCATTTTGAAATCGTAACTTCTCTCTTCAACTTCTTAAATTTCATTGCAATCTAACCCTTTTCACCTTATGGGTCAGTTTAGATTGTGTGGTCTCGTTCGATTGATGAGTACATGTAGTTTCTAAAAAGTGTTGCTTTCCTTTACATCTTAGTTTAAGACATGAAGTTGTAAGGACTACACAAACCAACAAAAGATTTATAAAAAAAAACAGTTTAAAGAATTACTCTGCATGATAAACAGGGCCTATAGTCGCATTACATCGACAACTTGTGTTTATTGACAGGTTCTCATATAATACTGGCTATGGGATGCCAAGTGTAAAACCTGATATCCTGTCATTAAATCAACGATTCTGAAATAAACTCAAATATAGCTTGATTATCGTTTTTGCTGAAAAAATATGTATGCTGGGGTTGATGTTTTTTTTTTTTAAACTTAATTTGGTTGAAATTCCTTTAGCCAATGCTCACGTCTACGTTTTATGCGTGTCACTCCGCCATGTCCACAAAAGTTTCAGAAATTTGATTTGGTGACTACTCTTCTCGTTGCGTTAACAATCTCATGTCAACCTAAACGTTCAAAACATCATGACATAAACCTGCCACTGTCTATAGTTTACAAAATTAAGTAGATAGCTATAAATCATCCTATTCAGTCTGAATAGTTCCGTGGAAGAATTTTACGAGAGATAGAAAGAATGCTGCGCTATAGATCATCTTCGCATTCTCTTGCCCTTGTAGAGTGCTGTGATAGCTGTCGCCATTTAAAAGGTAGGCAAAATCAGACTGTCTTCTTCTTCTCCTCCTCCTCCTTCTTCTTCTTCTTCTTCTTCTTCTTCTTCTTCTTCTTCTTCTTCTTCTTCTTCTTCTTCTTCTTCTTCTTCTTCTTCTTCTTCTTCTTCTTCTTCTTCTTCTTCTTCTTCTTCTTCTTCTTCTTCTTCTTCTTCTTCTTCTTCTTCTTCTACTGCTACTACTACTAGTACTACTACAACTATACCACTATCACTATCACTATCACTACTACTACTACTACTACCAGTCTACTACTACATGTACTACTTCTTCTTCTTCTCCTCCTTCTCCTTCTTCTACTTCTTTATTTATTTATTTATTTTCTTTAGTTCTTTATTTCCTACTTTTTTTCTTTATTTCTCTCTATCTTCCTTTCTGCTTTCTATCTTTTTAAATAAACGGCAAGTGACAGGTTAACTTCACATCGAATAAAAACAAATTTTCACTAAATAATATATAGTCAAGTGAATGTGGTGAAACGAATTCGATAAACAACATTGAATATGTTTAATGGCTGATAAAGCAAAAACATTTGATGGACACAATGAAGGAGTGGCAGTTACAGAAAGGCAGTAATTTATGAGCAAATGTCCATGTATTTGATTGGGTCCAATTTCGGGGTTTATCACTATTGAGCAAGATTTCAAAATTTCTTAATTGTTTCTGATTTGCTGGTCAAAGTCAATCAATTCATATGCAACTACTACCAAGAAACCATTCGGAAAGTTTTATTCATTTTCTCCTTAAATGCACTTTCATAGCCAGACCTACAATTCTTTTAAAGTCCCGTTTGTTGTTAGGTCATTGTTCGGACGAGAAAGAACGACAGTAAATTACTATTTCATTCCATCTCGTCACATTGATTATCATATTTCAAAGAAGTTTGTATTGTAAAGTACCTGGATGTTGAGATATAGGTAAGAATTCGGTAGAACGGTCATGAACTCCTCTGAATTAAGATACGTTGGGTTTGTCATCTAGCAACTTTCGTGCGATACTAAGACCCCAAATCAATCAAACAAGAATGAAAATGACACTTTTATTTGAATAAAGAGAGAAGGAGATTATAGTTCGTCAATAGTGTTCACACTGAAGCGCTACTATTACAACCACTGTGATTGATTACAACACTTATCATAGGATTATATTATTGACAGCATATCTGCGATTCAGTATACTCACAATTGTTAGTAGTTGGACGTCAACACCAGATTTTAGGCCTCCTATAACGTCACCCTAAGCAAGTATTATTTTTTAAACTCTCGTTGTTTTCATTCTGTATCTAGGTCCGACATGTATTTACTCGAGTGTTGTACTGACACAATCCTGTACACAGTATAATTACTTTGCCCCGTTTAGGTTACACTCATTATTCAAAGAAAAAAAATCGTTCATCTAGGCTGTTGAGTGTGTAATAATGATAGTAATAATAATAACAATAATAATTATAATAATATTAATAACAATAGTAATAATAATCGAGAGATAGTTACCCAGGGTAGCCACACCAGAAGTAATACGGCTCTTCCTGCCGCCCCTGGAATTAATACTGGAGTTACAACCTGCAATTGCCAGGTACCCATTTACTCCTCGGTTTAGAGTGGCAAATGTGGATTAATGTCTTGCCAAGATATTAATGACGTCATCGTTGAGGGATCACTTAAGACAATGATCATGAACTCATGATATTAAAAGCTTACACGATTTTGTAATTTAGAACATTGTTGGCCCCTATTTTTCCTTCCTGACCGTGATACTCGAGGTTGCATCATTTTGCTGAGTGATGGATTCATTTTCAGCTTTGGAATTTGAAGAAAAAAATGATGATGTTGGTACTCATGGTGATAATACATGTAGGAACATCACAACTTCTATGGCAAGTTCTTATGTGTTGTCAGGCTATGTTGGCAAACTTGTAATTTAAGGATGCTTTATGGAACTCCTGTTGGCAATAAAATACAAAATGAACCGTTTTAGATACACTTGAATATTCTTTTTTTCTTCATTTTTGTCCTTGTCCCTACCCCCTCCCCCTTCTATCTCTCCTTTCCCTCTTCCCCTCCTACCCTCCTACCCTTCCCCTTCTTTATGACATAATGTATGTCTGTATTTTTACAGACACAAGCCTCTTGCTTTAATAGTCTTTCACTCCCTTTACCCGATGTATAAAATTCATTTTATGTTACTTTGATTATAAGAAAGGAAATTGAATGTCTCTTGAATCTTATATCTCGAGATGTTTTGTGGGTCATTACACAGTGCTACTGGTGCCCCAGACCTGAGCAAAATCAGGTAGTCATAGACTTAGTAGGAGTTACTACCTTTTAACAAAAAATCGATTCGTCTCCATTTGTCATTCCTCATTATGTTGTTTTACTTTGATAGAACAATTATTTACCTAATCAGGTGGGTGTTTCACAAAGACTAAGATCGACTTTAAGTCGGATTTAAATATGGCAGGCCGTTCATGCCACTGTTTGATCTCACCATTTACTGGCATTTGTCTCTCAAGGGACGTACAAATCGTGGTCACAAATTTACAGAATTTACCTTTTTTGATAGTTCATTATTGAGGAAAAAATATGATCTAAAGATCATAATAATGAGAGTGAACAGTGGCATGAACGGCCTGCTATAGTTAAGTCCAAATTTAAGTCGATCTTAGTCTTTGTGAAACACTCCCCTGGTGGTTTGTATGTATATATACAATGATTGCATGATGGTGAAATACAGGAGTAAAACAAATAGAAATAATTATTGATTTCAAGGACCTTTGAACGCCAGAGGATGATGATGATGCCTATGCATGAAAATGGTCGTTGAACTTTTGTATCGTGATATCCCAAGGGGAATTTTTCAATTGGAATACTCTGGGTATAGAGAGACGTCATTGAATAAGAAAGACAAATATAGATCTCTCTCTCTCTCTCTCTCTCTCTCTCTCTCTCTCTCTCTCTCTCTCTCTCTCTCTCTCTCTCTCTTTCTCTCTTTCCCTTTCTCTCTCTCTCTCTATCCCATCTCTCCTGTTTTATGTTTCTCTATTTTTTCTTCTCTCTCTCTCTCTTTCTATCTCTCTCTCTCTCTCTCTCTCTATCTATCTCTCCTGTCCCAGTACACATTTTCTCCCTTTATCTCTCTCCCTCCCTCTTTCTTTGAAAGCTCATACAATAGTTCTCTTGATGAAAAAAAAAAAATATTGGTACCCTCCCATTACCCCTCGAAATCTCCAAAAGCAATCCCCTCTTTCAGATCGACTGACTCCAATATCGGCGAAATGCTATTCTTTTCCCAACTTTTTTTTATTTGGAAGCAAGAAAGAGGCTGGCAGTATTTAAAAGTTCAAAGTAAAAACGTGACCCCATAGTTGGATCATTCGCCCTATTGTATTGACTCTTTTTGAGGGTTTTGTTATCATTAACATCATCAACTAAAAGCCTCCGGCGATAGAGCATCTATTTCGACGTTCTTTTCAAAGTATTCCTCTTTTCCATTTCATCACTAATATGACGGGATTAGGGGTCTTTTTTATGGGATAGGATCCTCCCCTTTTCGTCATTATCGGCATCGTAACTGGTTTTTATTAAACGGATTGTTCTTTGATGATATTGCTTTGAGTTGGAAGGCGACGCGACAGCGGAATTGCAAGGCATGCCTCGCCAAGAACGGAGGGGAGATGTAACTCAAGCAATGGGACCGCAATCATTGACGAACTACACCAGAAATACACCAACATTCCTTTATGGAGGAAATAACTGATTTGCGGAGTATGGGCTATACGGATAATTTAATGATTATTGATGAGTGATCCCTCTGGCTTCGGCTCGCATATACTATAGGCAGATGTATAATAACCTGGAAATTGCTTCTTATTACAAGTTCTTTGATTGGGGGAGGGGTGGCCTGCGAGGAGTGGAGACTCGAACGAGGGTCTCTATTCAATTTAGGATTAACTAAGACGCCAGCGTCTAATAAAGAGAATTGATGAAAAGTCTCATCGAAATAAAAGCCAGTCTGACATTATAATGCAATGTTGCTTTTACTCATATTTGATGACAATGAGGTCTTTTTTGCTGATCACAACTGAAATATTTAAAGCCCGCGGTATCTTATCAATCCATCTCATCACTATTATCTAGCTCTGTCTGTAGGTCCTGAGTTTGGTGGATTGATTGTAAGTATGAGGGTTAGTAAAATCCCTATAAATGATAATGTGTCGTTCTTGTACAGCGCATATCACATTATGTTATAAGTGTCTATGCGCTTCTAAAGGACATTGGATACTGTTATCCCGGTAAACATATGTAGTACTCAGTGCATTCTAGAAATGAATCCTATCAGGTACACACTTACTGCACTTGTGGGTCATTGTGGTTCGAGTGTGGGAAATGTAGATTAAAGGGATCGTTTAACAGTGTTAAATCTGAGATACACGGCCCTACATGTTATTAGTGTCTGTGATGTGGTGTAATAATGAAGCCCTAAAAAAATTGCGCTTCAAAATGATCAAGAAGTGCCTCAAAAAAGTAAAAATCTTTGATTGACCGGTTTTACCATACTCGTTTTCCCCAATAGACTATAGTGTTATGAAAACCATCAGGCGAATGGTTTTCAAAATTTGTAATTCCAATCATAAATATCTTGATAATCAGACAGGCGATCAGCTTGTAAAAGTCATGGGGTTCCTGACTGACCTAAAGGTTTATGATTATCATTGCATCATGAGCTAAATCCAGAATTTTGTTTCAGAATCTGAGACAAAGTTACCGGATCCCTTTAATGTCTTGCTGGCCGACGGTGGTGTTGCGACAGGGATTCGAACCCCGGATCTTGTGGTTCACAGTCCTGAGACCTATCCACCAGATCACAACACCTGCACAGGGCGCAATAATCACATACAAGTAGAGAACAGTTTTCCATAATCCCCCTGAGATAAGTCATGCAAGACATGCCCACTTGTATGTGTATGTTGTATATGTACCCATGTGCCTGTCTTGGACACAAATGTTTGAAGCATAATGAAATTTGCCATGAGATTTAAAATAAGGCAAATAAAATAGGGTCATTCCCCTGAACATTACAAATATGTGGATTATTTGGAGTTATGGGGATTTGTAGCAGATGTACACCTTGTAGTAGGTCCATTAGTTTCAAATGATATCATACTTTCTTCCTGTTCGCAGTACAGTCAGTTAATCCATAATGTTTTCTTTTCTCAAAAGAACATTGTCTAAAAGTCTATCATACCCTTTGACCTTTAGACATTACTTCATTGGGAATGTATTATGTTTAACTTCTTCAAGTTCAGGGTTTCGAGTTTCAAGTTACAATCTTATTTTCCACTTCATCAATTAATATCCATTATGTTATACACAAAGAAATATAGAAGTCAGCTCAGGTCATTGGCCTCTCGAAGCAGGTCAAGACCCCAAAACGTCACAGAACTTGTTATGCCACTCGGCTTTTCTGTCCATTCTGCATCAGAATCTTACCATTTAAACTCAAGAAGGAGGGACTGTGAACCTGTCTTATCTCGATGTATGGATAAAGGATAAAACGGAAAATCTGAAGTATCCGAAGACAGATAGATTCCTTCCCCATGACAACTCGAAGTTTCCTTTTTCTTGACGGAGTTGACCTCATTCTCTGATTGGGCGACACACCTTGTTCCTCGAGCAGACGACAGGTCGCGTTTACTATTCTCGTCTTGAAATTGGCATTGTCGCTTTTAATCGAAAATTTAAACTGTTTGAATATCTGATTTGAGAAGAAGAATTATCTCCCAAACAACAATCCGCAAGCATTTGCGATTAGTTAAGGACTTGAGTTTTGAAGTTTTATTCATTAGTTAGTTTTTGTGTTTTAGGTCATTAGTTTTGATAAGTATGTCCTAATGATTAAGTCCAATTATCAAAACCCTAAATCTGGGACATATTTGGGAAAAGGTATTGTGATTTGTATTAGTTCCCAACTTTTGTGTCATTTTTTTATATCTCACCTGAAGTAATTTCAGTACGGTACCGTGTTCTAACGTCTACCAACGCCGATTTCCCTGTTCATACAGTTTAAATTAAAACAAATGAATAAATAAACAAAAAGAAAGAGTTTTTTTTTTTAATCTAAAATAATTACAAAGGACAAGGAAATAAAATGAAGGGCGGAATATAATCCCATATCTACTGCCTTTTCAAAGTCTTCTTCCAATGATTTAAAAGAACAAAAACCCAGACGCGCTAAACGCATTTCAATGCGAATTTGAATGTTCTTACATTTCGCTTACCTGCTTATTGAATTAAATCCAAGCAAACTATCTTTTTGACCAACAAGTATATGTGCGTAGTAATGTGTATTTCATAACATTATATTTGAGTGTATGGTAAATAATTATATCGAAGTATTGGTTTGCCAAATGCCCTACCAAAAATGTATTATATTAAAGAGTTCTTATAATTTGATTAGTTTAAATTGCAAACAATAAACCCGCCCTAAAGAAAATGACTAAAAAGGTCTATTAAAAAGGACAAATTTTACAGGCCCTGTGCCTGTCTTTCGTCAGGTTCCTAGCGGAATGGAGACAATGTCGGAAGGACATTAATTACCAAGAGGACATCTTCATATCATAACAAGTTCCCAGGTGAAAATTTGATGTCATTTTTCCATGCCCCAACTTTGCGGTTGTCAATTTGTCGTCGTGACAAGCCGTTACCAAAGATATTAATTAATATAATTAGGATTTGCTTGATCACTTATAAGGAACCTAATTGTCATAAATGAATTCGCATTTTTCTTTACACAAGATTTATTTTAGTCCAAGCACAAAGAAAACAAAGACCACAATATTCAAGAAATAACAAGATCTTTGCTATCTGACAAAGGGCTTCGTCATCATGGTCATTGTTCTAAATTTGTATAAGCAGGGGTGTTTCACAAAGACTAAGATCGACTTTAAGTTGGACTTAAGTATGGCGGGCCATTAATGCCATTGGTTGCTATCCCCATTGGTCTCTAAATTATAATCTTTAGATAATATTTTTCCTTCAATAATGAACTATCAAAAAATGTAAACTCTGTAGATTTGAGACCACGATTTGTACGTCCCTTGAAAGACAAATGCCAGTAAATGGTAAAAGCAAACAGTGGCATGAACGGCCTGTTATACTTAAGTCCAACTTAAAGTCGATCTTAGTCTTTGTGAAACACCCCCCTGATTAGGTAAATAATTGTTCTATCAAAATAAAACAACATAATGGGGACGAATCGATTTTTTTGTTAAAAGGTAGTAACTCCTACTAAGTCTATGACTACCTGATTTTGCTCAGGTCTGGGGCACCAGTAGCACTGTGTAATGACCCACAAAACATCTCGAGATATAAGATTCAAGAGACATTCAATTTTCTTTTCTTATAATCAAAGTAACATAAAATGAATTTTATACATCGGGGAAAGGGGTTGAAAGACTATGAAAGCAAGAGGCTTGTGTCTGTAAAAATACAGACATGCATTATGTCATAAAGAAGGGGAAGGGGTAGGAGGGGAAGAGGGAAAAGAGAGAGATAGAAGGGGGAGGGGGTAGGGACCAGGACAAAAATGAAGAAAAAAAGAATATTCAAGCGTATCTAAAACGGTTCATTTTTTATTTTATTGCCAACAGGAGTTCCATAAAGCATCCTTAAATCACAAGTTTGCCGACATAGCCCGACAACACATAAGAACTTGCCATATAGAAGTTGTGATGTTCCTATTATCACCATGAGTACCAACATCATCATTTTTTTCTTCAAATTCCAAAGCTGAGAATGAATCCATCACTCAGCAAAATGATGCAACCTCGAGTATTACGGTCAGGAAGGAAAAATAGAGGCCAACAATGTTCTAAATTACAAAATCGTGTAAGCTTTTAAGATCATGAGTTCATGATCATTGTCTTAAGTGATCCCTCAACGATGACGTCATTAATATCACGAGGAAATCGTTGGATTATAGGAACACGAATCGACAAGAAGACGGCATTAGATGGTGATAATACCCCGTCATGATGTGGCATAACATGAGACAGATTCAGTTTTTCTTTTTGTTTTCTTTGAATATGAGGTGAAATTGGAATATTAGAGCGATGGGAGGGTGAGACCCAGTTTCGATGAAGCAAAACTTGGCCAGATCCGGCTTTTTCGGGGGGTATAGTGTCTTGGCCAAATTTTATCCATGTGCAATTTTTGGAAGTAGAGAGGCGCGTCATCTCTTTGTTTAACCCGAACAGAATGAAAACAATTACCTTTTCTTATGTACATGTTGAACGGTTTGTATTTATGTTATGTGTATATATGTGTCTGTTATTTTTAATGGAAATTGTAAAGGGAATTTTTAAAGGAAAATAGATAAGAGAATTGAATTGAATTGAATTGAATAATTATATGCGTGCAATAGGAACGAATGAGATGATCTCCTGTGTTAAGACTTCTCCTCCCAATCATTTCCCCTTCATCTCATTATCTTCACTCTGCTCCCTGAAATCCTCTTTCTCTTCATTTTTTTCTTTTACCCCTTCCCATTCTGCATCCCAATCCCTTCTCCATTTTCTTGTCATGCAACTATGATCCGACATTTCCTCCAGTCACAATTGCTCCTGGGGGTGTGTCACAAAGATCCTAAGTCGAACTTAACTCTAAGTTGGACTTAAACATTATGGAGAGCCATTTGTAGCCTTAAAATAAAATATATTCAAAAGCAAAAATTCAAGTAGTTTAGACTTTTCATAAATTCCACATCAAGAACATGAAATCTCCTTGATAATAGATAATATGAATGATTTGAATCAACTTGTTTGCCTTTCAAAATAATTTTTACAAAATATTTTCAAAGATGCTAACGGCTTTCCATAATTGTTAAGTCCAACTTAAAGATAAGCTCAACTTAGGATCTTTGTGAAACACCCCCAGGATTTATTTCGTAATAAGTATAGGGTTAGGGTTGAAATTGAGTATTGGAGTAAGTTTAGGGTGAGGGTAAGAGTTGCAAATTGGTTTTACAATGTAGGTTAGATTTGGGTTTAGGGTTAGGATTATGGCTAGGTATAGTGGTGGGTCTCAGGACTGAAGATAGAAATTCGGTTAGTGTAGAAAATTGCTGTGGATTAACTGTCGAAGAAGTGATATTGTTGTGTACCCCCCAAAGTACGAAACTTTCTCACAATTTACCAAGACAATCCCACGAGTCGATGTTAAGCACGTGAAAGTTTCTCTACTATCCAAACTTGCACATGCCATGGTCTGGCTGTCAGACTTCGTTTCTTGATTTTCATGGAGGTGTAGAGTCAAATTTCCGGCTAATTATCTGATGTTTATAAATAATTTTGATACAATGAATTGACACAAATTATGCATTAATTGCATTAATTAGGTAACCTTGACCAAAAATGATGACAAATTGTTAGGATAACTTCTAATTTTCGCTGAGTGAAATAGATGAGTGTAGTACGTGTTGGAACATTACATGATAATTCAATATCGCATTTGTCCTCTATAAAACTCTTATAAAAAGTGGAGTTTTACACGAAATTTACAAATCAGTTCTATAACATGAGGGAGAGCTTTATTATAGGTACAAGAAATCAATCAAATCATATTTTGGCATTCGCATCGCAAGTACTGAAACAAGTGAAATCAACCACTGAGATTTGAAAACGCAAATGTTTGATCAATACATTTATCATTGAATTTTAATTTGTATTAAAATTGACTGAAAAAGCAACATACATGTGAAATTTGGTGAGAAAATCGCCTATATTGCTAGAAAGATGTTACTAGTATTTTAAATATTCATCCTCCCTCTCTCTCTCTCTCTCTCTCTCCCTCTCTCTCCTCTCTCCCTCTCTCTCTCTCTCTCTCTCTCTCTCTCTATTTCTCTCTTTCTCTCTCTCTCTCTAATTCTCCCTTCTCCCCTCTCTCTCTCCCTCTCCCTCTCCCTCTCTCCTCTTTCATCAGCTATCCTCGCATTAGTACTTTTCGTCCTACACTATTCATCCTCATCTCCCTTTTAAATATGTGCATGAGATAAATATTCTATTACGATGTAATAGAAGATGGAATCAGCGTGATGACAGCTCGTCAAAACATTCCAGGTCTACGTCAAAATGCTAATAGAATTATGACAAAAAAATTATACGAAACGTGCGAAAAATAAACCCAAAGTTCAACCTACAAGTAAAATGTATAAAAGGTAAAAAGAAACAAAGCTAACATTTACATCCACTGACAGATTTAACGTGTCAACAAGCAATAAAACACCCTCACCAAACTCCTGAAAAGCAAATAATTTGCTTTCTCAATCCCTTTGAAGAAAGCCATGAATAGTCGATAATATTATTAGGTCATAATATTCATAAGGGAATAACCTAATTGAAAGTGATTTTGAAGACACGGCGAACGACAAAGCGGAATCAACTCGAAACGTACGTGGACCGGAGTACGATTGTTGACATTTCTCTGGCGGGAAATGTTTGAATTTCCTTATTTCTGGTCAAAGGATATTGAATTTTTGAAAGAAGGGGGTCAAAGCGGTAAGCAGGAACTCGAATAAGATACCACTGTTGCCGCAGCTGTTAGCTCTTCTATAATGAAGGTGTTTGTGCAGCTAATTGGCCCCTGTCAACGATTCCCCTTTTCAAAAAAATGGCCGTGAAATTACAGTGGTTTTGACGAGACAATGTCTTGGTTTTTGAAGAGTACCCAGCAAGGACATATTATACATTTACAAACCGAAACATATAGAGCGTCAACCTCTCGTTACGAGCACTTACAAAACCTGTTTGCTATCTTCGACAAAATTGGTGAGAAGTGGGACGTGGGTTGCAATAGGGTTGTTCCAATATTTTGCTTTTCCATTTGTGGTTTATTGTATATAATTTGTATGACAAATCCCACTTGAGCACAGGTAAAATTGAGACTTGGAGGTTTAGCATTCGGTGCGGGAAGAAAAAAAAAAATCCGTAAATGTATTTTATTGAGAATTGAGCAAAGAGTGTTCCGGTCGGTATACATAGTTTTCGATCAGTCTAGTTAGTTATCCTAATCCAAAATTGAAATAAACTAGGTCAAGATTACATTCACATGAAAGGAAACATAATTATTCAAAGCTCATTATTTTCTTGAAAGCATAACTTCAGGAGATGTTTTCCCGATGATATTTTGTGAAATATGCCATACCCTCTCTCTCTTTCTCTTTCTTTCTTTCTCTCTCTCTCTCTCTCTCTTTCATCTTCCTCCTCCTCCTTCTTCTCCCTTCTCTCTTCTCACTTCTCACACTCTTTTCTTTTCCCCTTCCAACACTTTTTTTCTCTTTCATTCATCCCCTCTCCCCCTTCTCAATCTCTCATTTTTCTCTCACATCATTCGTAAGTAGGCCAGTTGTTTAAATGGAAATATATATATTACTTTATATTATAAGGTAAACTATCCTGCCTAGCAGTTCACGGGGAAAATGCCGGGTTACGCTCAACATTCAGTATTGCAAAAAAACGACAGGAAGTTATAAACACTTTTGGTATACTATGTAATCACAATGAATGTTATAGTGGAAAGAAACAGTTGTACTTCTTTTATTTAAACGAGAAACTCGATACAACAATCATTGACACCTTTATTGTTTCTTTTCTCATCGTCTTCTTAATAAGACAATGCGATGTTGGCGTTGGTATAATTCAGATACCAAACTCGGCATGACCATATTGATTTACCCAAGGCTTTTTATTGTTATGAGAAGAAAAAAATCGTTACTAATTGAGAACGGGAATACCGGGAATAAACCGCAGTCATGACACTGTAAGAATACATGTAACATTAATACATACAGTGTTAACATGTTGTGTAGGTCAAGAAACTTGTTGACCGAAACGAGCCATTTAATTTGCACATTAAAGGAGAAAAACTGTTGTCGACTTGTATGCATGTATTTCCCCAAAGTGGGGCTAATAGTAGTAGTAATTTGTTATCCCTTAAAAAATATATATACATGTATATATATTTTTTACATCGTATTCGTAAGAGTGTATAATAATAATACTGAACATGAGAAAATTATGTTTTATGCATGGAATAATTGTATCAAAATCTTACAACGACAGTAGGTCTACATGTTTAAATATTATTAGTCAATGCAAATCATTTTTATGAATCAGTAGTTACTAACGCCTTTAAGATATCTGCCACAAATATTTAGTACTCTATGCACGAAAAATCGAACCTGCGTTGGGACCAGTAACATTGTTTTGGAGAAAGCCAGTAAGTATACCTGGTCGTCTAGGCCAATTCTACACGTGCTGGCTAAACTTTGTAGTTCATATACCGTCCATAGATTCTTACTATTAAAACCTATTTATATACAGGCAAAGAATAGATTTTACACCTATATAAATCATAATGGCCAAAGGGGTTGTATTGATAACGCCACACGCAACAACCACAACTTTTCAGTCCAGCAAAATCTTGAATGATGACCCCCGAAATCATGGGTTTATCAAAAGACCGTCTTTTATGATTTTGTTTGTGGCTTTTCGATGAAAATACACCTTATATAGTTTACAACTCTGCTCATGTTTTTATCACCCATAGAGCGAGCGATGAGTGATCTTCTTGTTTTTCAAAATGTGGAGGCTTGGGTTGTTGCTAGTTGTTATATATACCCAGATTTCATGATGAAAGGAATGTTTTCAACTTTTCGTTCCTCCATACTTCTAAAAGTTGGCACTTGGAATGTGACTCAGTAAAATAACGCTCAGTCGAGATTTTCGTCCGTTGCTTCTAATTTCAATATTCCATACCTTTAGACTAAAATGCAATGTTGTTATTATTATCATGGACAGTAGTGAAGTATATAAATACACTTGAAAATTATATTTCTAACAACAGCCATTTAATGCAGACTTAATACCAGTGACTCGTTATTTTCCCGTAACTCGTAATCGTATAAAAAAGCGTTTACAGTCTATCTTAAATATAAAATTAGTATTGTCATTTATATTGTATTTTGACGATTGTAAAGGTGTACAATGACGATTGTAAAGGTGTACAATATAGTCTGTGTACTGCGCAGGATGCTTAAAGAAAAACATCTACTGAACTGAATTGAAATTAATGAAATGATTTGCGCAAATTTCGGTGCAGAGGGTCTCCTTTTTTACCCTCTTACTTTGAGTTGGCTCACTTTACATTTTCTGATATTTAAAAAAACACAAAAACGCTGACAAAATTAATAGTTGCACTGGTACAAACCTCATTTTTCAGCAAAAGATAGAGAGAAGCAAACTGAGAAGTAGTTTTCTGTTTATTTCGCTTTGCAAGCGTAATTTCTTTCGGCTTTCTTTTGAAATACATAAGTAAGGACAAGGGGAAGATCGTGATAAAATATGACTGACTTACTTTTGAGAGGCATGTAACTTCGAACAGTGTTTCCTTTGCCATCCATGAACTCATCATCCTCCGAAATCTCCTTCATCATCTTGACCACTCTCTTCGGTACCATACTCCCTCCAACTTCCTAAACATCTCCTCCTCCATCGCGATCTCGTCGTCCATCTCGACGAAGTCGTCACCTTCATCCTCGTCCAGTTCGAAATCGCGGTCGTCGTCGTTTTCGTCATCGAACGCCGACAGGTCCTGATCGTCTACGTGATGGACCTCGGTCTCGATGACGGATGGCCCGGAGCGAGCTCCGTCTGGTATTCCAGCTTGGCGTATATTATGATCCGGGTTAGGGTCCGCTCGCACTGGTTCAGAGGCCGGCGACATGGGGTAGACGACGACGGGGTTGGCCGACATCGTCGCAAACACCATCCCAAATATTAAAATCCAAAGTGAAATCGTCCTCTGAGACAACATCGTGCGGTATTCTCTCAAATTGGGTAATATGTAAGTAAAACAAAAGTATATCAATATAAGAATTCACGAGTATAAAGCTCTACTAATGCCAGTGAACAAGGTACGTCTCTGTTGCAACCTTCGTAGAGTAGGGTCTAGAGTGATGTGTGAGCGTGAGTGGCAGTGAACGAACGATCCGCCTTTCTGCCTACGCACCGCCACTATCAATTCATATCATATCGCGTCACTCGAAATTGTTTGCGTTTTTTATTATCCCAGAGGCTGCGAACCAGCTAACGCGGTAGAGACATCCCAAGTCAGGTAATTCACTCCCTCTATCTCCCGCCTTCTCCTTCACCCCCCTCTCTCTCTCTCTCTCTCTCTCTCTCTCTCTCTCTCTCTCTCTTGCCCTCTCTCTCTCTCTCTCTCTCTCTCTCCTAAGTTCAATTATGCATATCGCTGTCATATCTTTCCCTCTTACCATGTCTCTTTCTCTCTCCCCTTCTTTCTTTCCAATTGTTTCTCTCCAGTTCATTCTCTTATCCTTAATGGTTTTTCTTACTCTGTGTCTCTTTCTAACTTTCCCTCTCTAACTCCATCCCCTCCCACCATCACTATCTCTTCCAATCCCTTTCCCCCACCCCTCCTCTCTCTCTCTCTCTCTCTCTCTCTCTGCTCTCTTTCGTGCCCCCATCTCTCTCTCTCGTCCTAGCTTGTCCGGGTTTATTCGAATGAAAAATGACCGTCCCACCGACCCACCACGTTGTGATATATACCACAGTAGTGGCTTGGCGATAAGGGAATATACAAAGCAAACTTATCTTCTCTTTATCTCTGATTGATCTACAGCAGGCCAATGCTTTGATATACGTTTGGTTGCTAGTTGAAGTATCATACAGATATCCAAACAAAAAGCGTTGTTGTTGGCGGCTTTGTCCATAATCATCTCTCCCGTTCTATGTCGTAAAATACGCCAGGCGAAGAACGATATTTTTACGGGGAAAAACGAGTCACAGTTAATTTCGATAATACTTATTTTACGTAAGTTAGATAACAATATTTCAAAATGCCTGTTTATAATTCTTCGTAAGTCCCCCCGTAAAATACAGGCCTATGTTTTTATGACTTGACAAAATTAAAACGTGGCAAACTCTTTAGCTCGCGATGATGTTTAATAACGTTCATGATATAGTTAATCTTATATGCTCTAGTAAGAAAACTGCATTTTTAGGAAATAATATATTTTTTAAATGTATATATCAAATGTTAATATACCCTAGGGCTTGGTGTTTGGATCAACAAGAGGGATTGTTAAAACAGTTGAAAGTAACATGCTCTGAAATTCGAACACAAACACAACATGACTGCGTATTGTATTGGCGGTGACGGGTCGAAATGGTGCCATCACACATGTCACAATCTCCTTGCATGTTTACGCAGTTTGAATTGTATATATTTTTGCGAGAGTACGTGCGGCAAATAATGATATTCTCTAAATCGTGCTTAGCTCTGTGATACTTAAGCATTTTGTCATCAGCTCAGGAGGTTTTTGAGGTACATTTTTGTTTAGAATGAACTCCGACAACCTCTAGCAGGAAGGATCGAGCTCAACCAGACGGGGGAACGTCTGGGTATATCTCTCTCAGCGACAGGTACCCCGGGAAGGATGTACTCATGGCTGGTGAGAGTAACGAAAGAAGGAGGAAGACGGAAATTTACGCTCGGAAAGTAAACAGAAAAAAGGGGAAGCCCCTTGTCTTTAGGCCATCGCGTAGTCTGAGCTACCAGACTCAGTTCATAGGGTGGACGTGAACAAATATGGTGAATGCCACAAGAAGACTAATCAAATTAGTTCATCCAATCTAAATTATTACCGTTATGATAATAGAAATGCATCAAGTTACTGAATCACAGCAGAACAAAAAAAGATGAAGCATGGTGGTTGGACCAAACGTGGAAAAATGAAACATCTAGTTCGGACAGTCGCTTTAATAAGCATACCCCGGAGTAAGAAAGACAAAGTCTAAGATAGGATTCTAAGAAGATATTTGGAATAAGAATAACAGAACAATTTATCCATCAGAAAATAATGAGTGACTATATTGAGTAATGGCCTAGATCATGCCGTCTGGACTTTGG
Organism: Mesocentrotus franciscanus; assembly: GCA_037976565.1. NCBI lineage: Eukaryota > Metazoa > Echinodermata > Echinoidea > Camarodonta > Strongylocentrotidae > Mesocentrotus > Mesocentrotus franciscanus. The sequence goes on along the minus strand of CP137685.1, from coordinate 25,930,870 downwards.
CAATGACCCCCGCCCCCTAAACGTTATAAGTTAAAACATCGAGACGTTCTCCCAAAACAAAATGCTTGACCCCCATATCATAATAATACTCAAAAATACTGCCTCAAACGGGTCATGTTTGTCTGGTCACTATGACATTCTCCTACAGACTATTAAAGCAAAAAACAGTTGGGCGTACAATTGCCCCAAAATTTGTCGGAGAATAATTCATGGGCAAAAATCTACACAAAATTTTCATTGCAACTTTTCTAAAGCACTTCGAAATAGTAAATATATTTATTGACACTGATTTGATATAAAATGCCCTGTAAAAAAAAATGATTATGATTATCACGATTATACTCTTTTTTTGTCTCTGCAATTCACGTGATAATATTTTGCCGCTGTGGCTTCTCCAAATGTAAGGAATGATGCGTTCAATGGAGAATATAGGCAGTAACGAAACGCTGCACTCTGGAATCCTCCTCCCTGCATGGCATACGCCAGCTCTACTGTCATAAATATAGATCATAGAGGGCGTGTCACCTCCAATTATTGTAAACATGTCATTACAAACATCGCAATGGGTGAGGGTTGTCAGAAACTAAGCGAAGGAATTTCTCCTCAGATATGCACTGGAGTAAATATGGTATACAGATAGGAAAAGGAAGCCTATAGAGCTGTAAACTTTGGCCCCCCTTCTCCTTCCCCTCCACGAGCCTTCATACCCCGTCTCCTTTTGCTACTCCTATTCTTCCTCCTTCCTCTTTTTATTTCCTTCTCATCTCCCTTCTTCTTTTTCTTCCTCTTCTTTTTATTTGTCTTCTTAGTATCCTTGCTCATTATCATTTGGTTCTTCTTCTTTCTTTACTTATTTCTTCTTCTTCTTCAACTTCTTCCTAAACTTCTTCTTCTTCCTTTTTTTTTCAACTTCTTCTTCAACTTCCTTCTTCTTCTTTTTCTTCTTTTGCTTCTTTTTTCCATCCTCCTTCTTCTCATTTCCTTCTCCTCCTCCTATTCTTCTTCTATTTATTCGCCTCATGTTTTTTTTCTCTTTTTCCCCCATTTTTCCTCTTCGTCAGTCATTCACATTTTCTCTAGTATCATCTTCTGCTGCTCCCCCTCTCATTTCAATGTCTGAGTTCTCTTTTAATTTCCTCCTACTTTCCTCTTTTCGGTTAACGCTTAAAATCATTTTAAATGGATCCGGTAACTTTGTCTCAGATTCTGAAACAAAATCCTGGATTTAGCTCATGCTGCAATGATAATTATAAACCTTTATGTCAGTCAGGAACCCCATGACTTTTACAAGCCGATCGCATCTCTGATTATCAAGATATTTATGATTGGAAATCGAAACCAAATTTTGCGTTTTCCTAACGGTTTTCATAACGCTACAGTCTATTGGGGAAAACGAGTATGGTAAAATCGGTCACTCAAAGATTTTTTTTTTTCTTATTTGAGGCACTTCTTGATCATTTTGAAGCGCGATTTTTTTTAGGGCTTCAATATTACACCATATCACAGACACTGATAACACGTAGGGCCGTGCATCTTAGATTTAACATTGTTAAACGATGCCTTTAAGTGACCCTAGATACCTGAAAACTATGTTGTTATTTATTCATTTATTTATTTAATTATTCATTTAATAATTTGCTCAAACTTTCACTGGCTTGTTCCTCTTGTTTTTCTGCTTCTATTAAAACCAACTTAATATCAGGGTAGACCTCCCCTTTAATAAATTATAACACCTTAGCAACATAACATTCCTAACGGAAGATTTTCATGTTACAGTCACCACTTCCCCTAAGGGTAAGTACGTCACGTTGACGTGTAACAAAAGCAAAAAGGAAATAATGAAGTGACGCTCAAGTAATGACATAATAAACGGGGGATAATTAATTGCTACCTTAATTCTATCCGATCATTGCATCTCTAGTTTAATCCCGTGGATTAGCGATCTCCATATCCGTTTTCCCGTGACATTTTACAACATCCATGAAACGACAGGTCAATGGCATCTCTAGGATAGGGAGATGGATGTTGAAAAGGAGGAGGGGGGTCTAGGACGATTACCCCCTTGACTGTCACCCCGGACAACTAACCCGGATAACTAACCCCTTATGATAGGAGATAACAATATCCGACAGTACGGCACTTGTATGTTTTGATGCAAGTGAAACAATTATAAGACCATATATTTTTTGGTTTTAATATAAATAATAATAATAGCGGATGCTTGTACAGCGCTTATGTCTGTCAGACTTTACACTCCTGGCGCTCCCCAATTATTACCCCGGCTTTAGCACGACTGCCATTATGGCGCTCTAGAATTTCAAGGAATTAATATTTGCCAGGTACCAATTTCCTTCACCTGGGTCGAGTATGGCAGATGTGTCTTGCCAAAGGACATTACATTGCCGCGGCGTGACTTAAACCGCGAAACATGTACACTGGACCACGACACCTCCTCATAGACGGGACACAGGTTTGCACCCCTGCTTATACCATCGATGCCCCTTCCTCTAGCACCACTACCAACCCTCCCCAGACTCCATAGGGTGGGCTGGATGTTTTTTTGAAGTGCTTGCATACCATCAATAGCTCTCCGTGCCCCGGTATTCAGTCCTAACGACGTATACTGACAGAGCACTGTCTTAGCGCCTTCAAACGAGCTAATTTGAGAAGACTTGTCACCGGTGTATGCCTGATGGATCGACGGATAGCATTCATATAGACATGTGTCGTAGCATTTATCCACTTCCACATCGTAAAGATAATAAGCATGATGAGTATTCCACATTCACATGGTGGTGGTGCCGTAGTATAGTGGTTCATTCACTTGACTCTCAATCCTAGGATTGAGGATTCGAATCCCAGCCCTACACAAACGTCCTTTGGTAAGACATTAATCCCGATTTGCCACTCTCCACCCAGGTGTTAATAGGTACCTGGCAGTTACTGGGGGTAATACAAATTGCAGGGCCCTCAGGAAGTCCAGCATTGATGCCGATGAGGGTTCCCTGAATAAACAAATTATTATCATTTTTACGGTAAATGATCGGATATCGGGGTATTTATAGCAAAAAAGTTGCATAATCAGCATGATAAGCATTCCACGTTAATGCTTTAACCCTACAACCCCACCCTCCAGCAACGCTCCCGTTTGAGCACAGGCGTGGTTATTTGTTAAATTGTTCTATGGGGGAGGTGGGAGGGGAGGCACTACCGGTCCATCTCATGCCACCATCTAAACAAAGTACCAAACCCCCAAAACGTGCCCCTTTCAAAATTTATTTTAGTTATTTCAGTTGGGGCCCGAGGCGGTTGTGCTTACCCCCTCCCCAACTAAAAAAATATATATAATACACAGGCATTTGTGGGCTTGTCAGTAAGGATAAGGATATAAACACTTTTTTTTCCTTTTTCTTTTGAAACCCTCATCAGTATTATATTACTGTTCTCCCTGAACGCCCAAAGAAGAAGATCGACTCGTATGTCGGGAAATTGTCTAGCAATATTACAAAATATATCTTGATATGATTTTTAAAGAACTTCTTGACATTAAAATTTGTTTCCTGCAATCCTTAACTTTTGATTTTGCCTTTTCCCCCTAAATTCGTAGATGCTTTCTAGGACAGACTGGAAACGTGTGATGAAAGATTCTGGGGAATAAACTCTATCATAAATCACACTTCGTAAATGTACGTTCCGGTGCAATAAAAATTCTACCACTTCTTCGTGAAGCTCACGCGAAGTTCAGGCACAGATTTATTTCGAACAATTAATCATTTCTGGTGAGGTGTTGGTAATTTTGCAGTTGATTTATCACATGACCTCACATCAACACCTTGAGCAAGGCAAATGTCAAATCAAATCAAGAACTGAAACGATAATGTTTTATTGCCTTACAAAGAGGTTACTCATTCAACAATTGGGTCATGGGAGCTTTATATAGACGCGTCGAAAATGGATATCATAGGGAAAGAAAGAGGACGAATGGGAAATTTGTATTCCGATTGAAAATCGTGGAATCAATATTGGAAATCATGGAAAAGAGATCCTTAGTCTTCACGTCACCCTTTCTGTAAACTTATTAGACAGTGAACGTTAATTAATACAAGGGGATGAGAGCGAAAGATGGGCACTAACACAAAGAGGTTTAATGACTTAAACACTTGCCTCCCATCTTTCCACCATCACCAAACTATGTTTTACCGCTATTGTCCAAGCACTGCCAACAGAGGGCGTATACGCACCATACTGTGTTGTGGCAAGTAGTGGAAAATACATATAATTAAAAAAATACTTTAACTACATATAGATAATCATGAACTCTTACAGATCAGTGGGTGAGAAAAGGAAAAACCAAATTACATTTGGGAATGAATTAATGTTCGTTAAAGGGACTATGTCCCATTTGCAGGCCAAAAAAAATAAAAAGGTTAAATTTCAACGGCATTTGAAAGACAATACTAATTTAGAACTTCCCTAAAAAAAGGGGGCTTGAAAATGTCTTTAAGTGGGAAATAACGACTATTAGTTGTCGAATCGACTTAGGAGCTATAGAGCCAGTAAGTAATAGTCTGATTTTTCAGACCATTGTACCGAATGGTCGTACGTTTTATGCTGCGCAAAGATTCAATCAGTTTAATTTTGGCCATTACAAGAAGTGGGTTATTGATGTAGACAAATGCTCATGTACCCTTTACAGCTCATTTTATGTATGTTATTACCAAAGATGAAAAAGCCAGTCAGTCACTCAATAGTGTCTGACAGTGAAGTCTAGCAAGTAAACGGGTTTCCTTGCATAATTTGAATATTAGGACACTGCTAACGTTTAAATTTCACAGATAGGACATACATGACATATTCATAATTCCTGCAAAGTTCTACAGAATTTGATGTTGGCTGCAAAAGGGACATAGTATGTTTAAAGAGAGATTTGTCCTATTCCTATTATGTTTTCTCATTGATCGTGCTTACGCTATAGCGATAAACCACTACTTTAGGTAATATTGAAAAGAGGGTAATGATCCAGGCTGCCGCGATCTGCGTGGGCAGCCAACATGATTCAAACGAAGTTGGTTCAAATCAAGGAGAATTCCATAGTGAGAACACGGCCTTAAATGTTGACATCTCTTCATAAAGTCATCACAATACCTCACACCTCTTGCTAATACATCTATTTCCTGCACAACGCAATCTAGGCCGTCCATTTTTGTTCCCCTCGATGCAAACATGAGTAGGCGAGGTCGTGGGAGTCAAGTCGTTGAAAGCTAGCTTTATTTTGCTGTAATACCTCGTCAAATAAAACATCAAGCACGCAAAAAAATGATATGTGGCACACTGGAGAAATATACCGTGACCCACATTTTCGGCGTTGATTGAATTATTCGCAAATTTTCTGCGACAAGTATTGAAGCAATTTAGCCAAGGTGTTATTCAGTCAATTTACTAGGGGTAAATAGATACTCGTTGACATATCGATAGGGCATTGATCAGTCGTGATCGTCTGACAAAGAATGAATTATGTCCCCCGTATTATGTGTAACAATGACCATTGCTGTCACGATGTTTATTGATTGTAAATCTGTTTTTGTCGAATTTAAGGTACTATTTAGAATAGGGGGAGGGAGGGGGTCGGGGTGGGGCCACCATTTTTTTTTTATCAATGCGATGTGTTTGGGACATTAAAATTAACAAATTAAAGAAAATACCAGATGGCTTGTCCTAAAAAGTGGATATTTTCCATATTTCTTTTGTGAGCGTCTACAACTAGCACAAGCATACGAATAAAGAGAATTTTAGTTAAAGGACTGTTTAGTTTAGGTCTGAAACTTTCCGAAATACTTTTTGGGCTCATATAATTCCAAACATGAAATAGGGCTTCGTAATTCCGCATAATATTTAGATAAGGTCCCTCTATATATCATTTTTCAGCATTACGAACCGATATTTTAAGCTATATAATCATGCACTGAAAAGAACTAGCTGGTAAAGGGCAAGCAATTCTAGACTCTAACAATAAAAAGAAACACTCAAATTGAAGGGTTTTTTAATGATGAAAACACATGTCATGATGCTAAGTATAATTTTTGCTTTTTGGAACTCATCTCATGACGAGAATACAGTTCCAAGAAAGCATGCCCTCACCATGATATAATTAGACGTCTGAGCGTTAATTCACCAATACAATGATCGAAATGTATATATATATATATATATATATATATATAGTACATAAATGACGAAGATAACAAATAAAAATAGTCCTGCGGCGGTTGACGAAGTGAAGAAGAAATAATGAAACAACCGTAGGAGATACTAATAACAATTTTCGGCTCTAAATCCTTTTTAATTATTTCTTCTTCACTTGTCTAAATTCAAATTCAAATTCAAACTCAAATGATCATTTATTTTCTTCCATTCAATTTTACAACATATTTGACATCTGTTCAAACAATACAATTTATACGTAGGAACATAAATATAATTTAAGAACTTGTTTTACAAGGAAGAAGGCGCGAATCCCAGTAAGCATAGCTTGTAGTGGGTATAGTGGGTACGCCTGAATACGCCTGAATACACAAATACATATATGTAAATATATAAATGACTTACAGTTACTGTTCATTTGAGAAAACAAATATATATAGACATCTGTTTGCCTGTAAGTGGAATATTTTTGCAAAGTAATAGGCTGTGTTCTGTATATTGATCTGTTTTGATCAAAATACATCTGGCACATGACCCATTTTGAATGATTAAAAAGATATTGCATAAATTTGTTTCATCAATAATGCTCATCAGCCCGGCCTATACCATGAAGGTACATCTTGCTATCATATGTCTTTTACCATTTTTTCTCCTGTTTGATGATGATGATTGTTGTGCATATTTATGCTTGTAAGTAAGTAACCAGTGGACCGACAGCTTTAAGTCCTCTCCGAGAGACTTGGTAATGAGAATTATTGCCTTACCAAATGTAAATCGCTAAAAGCCGCTAAATGTCGCAAAGGCGAACCCACATTTTCGCCAACATTCGTCAGAAAAGTTGGCGAATCCAAAATTCGCAACGTTCGTAATAAGCATTCGCCGCTCAGTGAGATACACCCTTTAATGTTGGCGAAAATCAGGGTTCGACTATGCGACATTCAGCGACTTTTAGCTACAATTAGCAACATTTGAGCGAATGTTTGCGAAAGTGTTTGCGAAAGGCAGTTGGCGACTATTAGCGACTGTAAGCAAATGTTAGTGACATTTTTTGCGAAGATTAGCAACTATTTGCCAATCCTTTGCCACTATTTGTGAATGTTTGGGACCTTTTGCTAACTCCTGGTACTCAATGGGTCGATTTTATATAGGAACCATATGGTTACGTGGTCGCTAGCATTGGCGAATCAAAAAGAACTTCAGCGACACCGTCTTACAACCGTTTGCAAAGGCTTACGACTGTTTTGCGAACGCTTGCAACTGTTTGCGGAAAAATAGATTCTCAAAGAGAAACTGTTTGCGACAATGAAAACTGTTGACGAACTTGTTTGCAACCTTTTACGAACCTTTTGCAACCTTTTAGATCCCTGGCAAAACCCCAAATTCGCTACGTTTGCAAGCATTCGCCGCTCAGGGAGATACCCCCTTTAGGTTCTATTAGCCTACATTCATACATTCATAAACATTGAAACGTCCTCTATCTCTCTCTCTCCCCCTCTCCCCTCTCTCTCTCTCCTCTCTCTCTCTCTCTCTCTATCTTATAATCTCTTTTTCCATGCCCCGGCTCTCTATTGAGCATGAAACATGCTCATCATTGGCGGAGCTAGTTGAGTCTGCTCCAACGCTCCAAGACATGCAACATCTCGTCACCATGGTAACGAGACGACATGCCGGTCCCTCCGAACAGGCCGCATCATACCGATGTTGCACCGGAGACCAGATGCTCAAGCGAGCCGCTCCCTTGCTAACTACCCCTGCTCGTTAGATCATGGAGAACTATTACACTCTTCATGGTGCTAAATATTCGTAACATTCTTATAGTTTTAATCTGGAAACTTTTTTGACGTCGACGGAAGAGTATACCCAGTAATATAACTCGCATTTCTAGTAGGCTCGCATTTCCGGAATATGATATAATATGAATAATGATAGACTGGTGGAATATGGTGGAACATTTTGAGGCAATGGCGAACAATAATATTATGGAACTCGAGATAAGCAAGAAGACATTCAAGGAGAGAAATATTTCTTATAAATGATGAAATCAGTGATTATTGTCTCTTCAGGTTTACAGTCTCTCGTAGATATTGAGTTTTTAAAAAATAACAGAGGCTAAAGATTTCATCACGCTAAATAATTTTTTTCTCTCTCTCTATAAGCTTTTAGGATTACTATATTTCTGTCTTTATTATTAAAACTCAGAAGAAGAGAATCTCTTTGAAATTCAAGTCTGCTTGAAAGATCTACAATAGCTTTCCTCCCCTAAAATACAAATATATAGTATGTCACAAAATACATACAATGTATCTGGATAGATATTTTTTACAAAATGTTATTTTGTGTTCTAGACCGAAACTCAAGACACAGAAATATTTATTATATCGAATAAAAGTACGTTTTATTTTCCTGAAATGTCATTAGTTGTCTCTAAGATCTGGACTGTGTGTACAGACTACACCTCTAACAACGTAATTACGAATGTTCGAGAACATAATGGGGGAGATATTTATTTTCCATCCACCCTCGAGTTTCGACTAAGATGCCGCTTATTGCCCGTCGCGGTATGTGAAAACATTAAGTTGCACACAGGCATACATCCATGTTGATTATTTTGGATGATTGTATTCCGATTTTCATTTTGCGAGGATGGATTGAAGTAAAAACAACAAAAACAACAGCAACAAGAAGAAGAACAACAATTGAAACCAAAATAACAAATAAGAAACAAACAAACGTAAATCCAAAACGATCGTATCTATATAAAAATATTTAAAAATTACTCCGGTACCAGCAATTGAGGGGGCACTGATATCCGGAAGATGGGAGGAGGGGGTAGATCCCTTCTGCCAGGGAGGGTGAAATGCGGGGAAATAAGGAGTGTATAATCGTGTGTTTTCTTGTTATTTTATTTTCTTCTCTATTTGTGTCTCTCTCTCTCTCTCTCTCTCTCTCTTTTAAGGGGGAGGGGGGAGGGTGTTGTTAAGATCATTCTCCTTGCCTCTCCCCATGCTACGTCACCGGTTCGTTTGCAATAACTAATCAAAACATTGTGTCCGGTGCTTGCTGAGTCGATGAATTAAAGTAAGTGATTGCTTATGTTGCTGTTTTTCATGCTGTTGTTGCCGTTCAAAATTGGATTTATGACCTTCAATCCAAACAATTCTTCATGTGTTCTGTTATGTTCTATCTTGTGTGTTTCCGCTGACTGTGCATAGGAAATTATACATATCACCATCTTCGATTGCTGTCTACACCTGGCTAAACAAGTGCATTGACACAGGTCAGAAAGCCTGTGATCATTATAGAAAATAAAAGTAGGTTGAGACACAACCCCAATTTGAAAGTACTCTATAATGTATATGCAATTAATATTGATACTCCTCTCCGCACTATTATTTTCATAGTATTTGTTCTTTCACAAACTTTGTAATTATTTGTAATATTCATTGATAAACATTTCAGAGAACTGCAAAAAAAAATACACACAACAACAAAAAACGAAAAGAAAACAAAAAACAAAAAACAAAAGCAAGGCAAAAGATAAATGATGCCGACAAAACTATGCAACAAATTATACGATACACTACTAAATGCTCTTTTTGAAGTGAAACGATCGATTTAAATGCACTTTTAACGTCCATAGCTTAAAAGGGAAATGAAGAAATAAAATAAAACAAAAACAATGGAAAATTCATTCAATTTTATTCAAACTTCCATGAGAGGTAAACAAGAGAGGCCTTTATTTGGAACATCGCAAACGAAAAACAAGATAATTGTTTTCTATTATCTGTTTGTTTACTATCATGAACTTAATGATAAGGAGTATTGAAGTCATATATCATTATTTATAAATATCTTCATCGTATAATTTCTCTCATACTGCCGCACAGTCTGTAAACCGAGCCGCCAATTCGGTTGCCATGGTAACGAAAAGTACGAGATGATTGACGCAGGCCGATAAAGTTCTCCCGAATTTGTCTTCGTCGTTGAACACAAGTCCTGCGGTCGAAGACAAAGCTATCCCTCGGGAGACCCCGACAACTCAACGGAGGTTGACATGAGTTCGATGCTAGGTTCATTTATTGTCTGGTTCACTTTTTTTTCTCAGATCATTGCAAGAAATGTTTTTTTATTTCTCAAAAAGTATTTCATTTCAGATAAGACTATTTTGCTTTGTAAATTATGGGCCAGATTTACCCGAGCAGAGTTGTGTTTTCTGGTAAGGACCGTCCTCAACGCCTACTTAGCTTGCGATAACATTGTAGCATTATTTTTTTAAATGATAAATATGCAGTCTAAAATATAGTACTCTCAAATTTAAACTCGACGCTGGGCTTCAGCTTTTGTTCAAAATCGGATTTAACAAAGAAAGTTATTCCGAGGTACAAAGATTCCTTTGATAAATATGATCTTAGAACCAGTGTTGGGTTATAATTGAATAAGTAAATTTCGGACCAATTTGACTAGGATTGAGGAAAATGTATTGATCCTGTCCTCAGCCTGTCATCCACGGTTCTAGGACACCTGCCCCCTGGACAACCACCCTCCGGATAACCACTCCTAGGATAACCACCCTCTAGGACAACTATCCCCTAGGGCAACCACCCTCTTGGACGACTACCCCCGGGACAACTACTCCCTAGGACAACCACCCTATAGGACAACTATACCCCCGGACAACTATCCCCAGACAACTACCCCCTATGACAACCACCCTCTGGGACAACTACCCACCGGAGTGACCGGACAACTATCCTAGGGAGTAGTTGTATGGGGGTAGTTGTCCGGGGGTAGTTGTCCTAGGGGGTAGGTGTCCGGATACGGTCATCCACATCGGTACAAAGCTACAGGAAACGGTAAATCAGTAATCTTAGTGAGAAGTTAAGATTTGAAGATTGCCAGTTCTTTGTTACTTTCAAGAATGATGGATCAGAGACTCGAAATTTCAAATCGAGAAACGATGACTTTGGTGAACGAGAGGAAACCTGAAGAGCCTACCGACAACCACGGTGACCCAGGGACAAGACAATGATATGTCGAAGATAAATGAAGTAAACCCTTGTCCTAGATATTCATGATATTTCTCCTAAAAATCTAATCAACTACGCATCGGTTTCCAGGTAAATATATCGGCTTCTACCTAAATTCCTTTATACCGGTGTGTTGGCTCAGTCAGTAGAGCGTCCGCCTCACAACCGAGAGGTCGTGGGTTCGAACCCCGGCCGCGTCATACCAAAAGACGTTAAAAGATGGGAGTCGCTGCTACCTTGTTCGGCGTTCAACAATAAGGGGATAGAGCAATGTCGATCTGGCGCTGCTCAGTGGCTGCCGGGCTCACGATCAATTGGGCACTTTTCTGTTTAATAAAATTTGGAGTGGACTATAAAAAAAAAAAAAATAAGATTATTATTATTAAAGTTAATCCTTCCACATTAAAGGATTTGAAAAAGTTTACTTATTTCATGTTGTTTTTATTCAAATGATAAATGCAGTAGGGGTATACTATGATGATCGGGGAATGTCAACTCAAGTGATATTTTTTAAGTCAACCGTCTCGTCTAGTCTAGTTTCATTTTCATTTTTCGACGCTACGGCTTTAGAATGGTATAGACAATTCGATAGTACAACATTTTCTTCGTAAAATCATAAGGATGTGGAGCTTGAATATAAATCTCATTGCAGAAAATGTTAGACTAAATGAGAGAGAAATAAAGGCCAAGGAACACCATTTGCGATTTCTTGTGATTCCCAAAATTGTAAGATGCGGGAGATAGTCGCGCTTTTTAAAATTTAAATATATGTTATGTTATTTTCACCTGAACATTGCCTTTTGATTAACCCTTTTTTGTTATACTTTCCACAGAACATTTCATTGCATACATAATAATAGATGTATCATTTTATATGATTTTAGCTTCTTTGTCATATATTTTATTTCAATTAAAAAATATAGAAGAAGATGATGTTAATGATCAGATCAACTGTTTTTTGTTTGTAATGTAAGCGATTACACGATAGTTCATCTCTCAATTATTTGTCATCCAATACTTTTAAATTAAAGTTCATCGTAAGTTCAGACAAGTTAAAATTCCATTCTGCACTGTGAAATGACACATTCTATAGTTAACGATGAAACGATTCTTTCATTCATATTGCTGATGGCGATTGTCAAGCAGAGTAGTATGTATGAATCTAATGTATTGTTTGGTACCTCAAACCTATCAATCTGTTATGAAATTAAAGAGGGAGTTTGAATTATGTGTATAGTGTATCTATGAGAGGAAAGAGGAAAAGAATGAGAGGAACATTATCATTTTATTTAAAAGAATTTCATGATGAAAGGCCAAAAATACAGAGAAAGCTCCAAGTATCACAGGCATTGAAATGAGGGAAGGGGGAGGGGACTTGTTTTTGGCAATTTATCCGGTCCGTTGACATATAGGCTGGAAGCTTAAATGATATTAGCTCGCCTTAAAGTATGGCTGTGAACGAGGACGTATTTTAACCTTTTCCCTAGCCTGGGTTCGGCTTTGAGAGAAGGTATTAGGTTCATTTTGATTATGTTATTTACAAAAATATTCAAAAAGACATACGGCTAATAAGTCAGTTTAGTTCGGAAAAGTACCTAAAAACAATTTTTCCTTCCGAAATTTACATTAATGAAATAAAACATGAGGGATTATAAAGGTAAATAACGAATGTTTCCGAAATCAAGCTAAGCGTTCCTCTGTGTTCATTTAAAGCCTGTCTGCACTAGTTTGGTCAGGAAGGATTAGACCTCCCAGCGTGGTCACTGATAGGTGGTTATCTCATAAACTCAGCTCTCAATTAATATAAGAAAAAGAGGATCATGGGGGACCAACGGGCACCGCTTAGGCATTGTTTTCTATATAGAGGGAGCAAGTAGCTACAAGTAGTGCAGTGGGGCTTTAATAACTGATAACCTCTGGGCAATTTGTTTCATGCTTGACTATTTTCCTTTAAATATCCAAAACGCATATATCATTATTACTTTTTTTCTTCTTTGATTCACGGATATTTCCTTTAAAGTAGCCAACAATACGAGTGCACCTTAATTTCCTGGGAATCAGGTTGCTTGTGACCATGAACCCCTAAATCATAATAGTATAGATTTTTGTCCGATGTGCCGCAGATAGAGAGATGAAATATGTCTACATTAGCTCCCAACGGACGTAAATTAGGACATCACTCTGGCAAAATGAGCCGAGGGGGACAGGAGCCTTATTGAGAAAAAAATTAACGATCGTGTTCTTTTAGGTCACAAATAGTGTTTCAGAAGTATTCTGTTACAAAAATCACCCAAGTACATATTGAAAACTGTGACAAGGGCATGTAAGGTTATAAGGGGGTTAGAAGTAAATTTGTTTGAAAATAGAAAGAAAGAAAGAAAGACGGAAAGAATGAAAGAAAGTAGGAAAAAGAAAAAAAAGAAGAAAAAGAGAGTGAGAGTGTGAGAGAAAGAGGGAGAGAGATAGAGAGAGAGAGAGAAAGAAAGAAAGAAAAAGAAAGAATCATCGGCAAAAGAAAATATACTTGATGGGTATTCATGATTAGATAGTTTCTGTCATCAGTGTTCTGGCTTAGAGAGAGAGGGAGAGAGAGAGAGAGAGAGAGAGAGAGAGAGAGAGAGATGTGGAGAGAGAGGGAGAGAGAGAGAGATGGAGAGAGAGAGAGTGGGGTGAAAAAAGCTATGTACGATATTATAAAATTTAAACAAGAATGTCAGCAAAAAAGAGGGCCAAGTTACTTTCAAATTTTTAAAAATTTAATCGAAGATCAGTAAATATTTAATTAAATTATATTCCTAATAATATAGCAGGTCAATTGTCTGTAATACAAGCTCTCTATCTTCTTTTCCTCCTTGCCTATCCCGTTCCTTTCTTCTATTTATAATGTATATTATGTAGTTGTGTATTCGGGCGTACCCATTACAAGCTTACCGGGATTCGCGCCTTCTTCCTTGTAATACAAGTTCTTATATTATATTTATGTTCCTACGTATAAATTGTATTGTTTGAACAGATGTCAAATATGTTTTCAAATTGAATGGAAGAAAATAAATGTTCATTTGAATTGAATTGAATTGAATAAATGAATTGTGTTGGGAAACAAAGGAACACTCTTCCAAAACTTGCTCAGAAGCTTAAATATAGCCGTCAATCGAAAGGTGGCGCTATTCAAGCTTTTATCTCAGTACAAAGTTGACTTGCTTGAACAAGCAAGATAGGACCCTAGCTCTTTCCCCTCAATTTCCCGTTTTGCGAGTCCGTATCAGATAATCATCTCTCTCTTCCTCTCCCCCCTTCCTATCCTCTGTCTTCCTTTCTACCTGTGTGTGTGTGTGTTTGATTGGGTTTTTACAGACGTGTATCAATCAGATATGATTATTTACGTCTGGGGACCGACCTTTAACGTCACCATCCGAAAGACGCGACTCAGTTTCGAACCTGCGTCCTCGGCTAAATCAGTTTGTAACTTCCACTGTTAGCTGGATTACAGGCGCACGCCACAACGCCTAGTTACCTGTCGCTATATCTCCCCTTCTCTTATAGTCGACATTTCCCATTTACTTGCTATTATTTGAATATATTTACATACAAAAACATCATATGCAGAACTTTCTTTATTACAGTACAGTCACAAATCGTTTTCATTAATTTTGTTATGCATTTTAATGAAAATACAATGTATTTAAGCAATAAAATATCAAATATACAATATTTACAATCCACCATATACAAATTAGTTTGTGTCATGTCCTTGATATTATTAGCATTTATCATCTATTTCAACAATTTGGTACAAAATTAAAGATAGCACTTAAAATTTTTGATAGACATAAAGGTAGCTGAATTGTGATGAAAACTGTCCCAACAGAAAGTGATGAAAAATGTCTTTGTTTTTGTTTTGCTTCTTTATTCTTTAGTTCTTTATTATTTTCTGAGTCCATGCAGAAAATGCACTTGAAGAGGAAGGGGGGGGGGGATTCCTGATTACTTGAACGGCTTTATAACATAGGTGAAGTCATATTGTAAGGTTTGTATTTCAAAAGACCCAAATCAGTGTTATAGGCCTATAGTTATATTTAAGAAGATACAGTAAGATATTCCATTAAACTATAATCAAAAGATAATTGATAGTAATAATGAATAAATAAAATCACAGCCCGTCCACATGTACATTTTCAATTTAGACAAGGCTTTCTGTCTTAAAATAAAGAGATTTAAAATCTATTAAAATCAAGTTGCTTGTATATTTCATGATATATAACCTTAATTTGCAGACCTTTCAGTTTAGGGATATTAAGAGAATAGCAAATGGCTCTTTATTCAATAAATTAGGAATGCACCTACACAAGAGAACTATTTTCATTGGAAAACATTGTTCTTATCCAAAATTCTAGTAAGATATAACTGCTGAAAGAGAGAGAGGGAGAGGGAGTGTGGCTGTTGGCATAATATCTAATATATTATATGAAAGGCTAATTTTCTGAAAATAATAAGATCGTGTCCAACAGGGGATTTTAAACAGTCCTTCCAAATTTACAAATTTTTCAGTTCTCACGTCTTTCACCTTGTAAGTGTTGTCACTATAGAATATAATTGTGTCTGACAAGTGATTTTTCTTTAAAGTCCTTCAAAAGTCACAAATTTCTCAGTTCTTATGTCTTTCTCCTAGTAATATGATCATAGATGACCACCTGGATGTATTGTGGACACTCGATGGGAGTCCTTGTTGAGTTGTCACCTGGAGAGGGCGCTTTAGGATCCACATTGAGGATCTTACGATCACGCTTATTCTTGAAGAGGAGTCCGGTTGCATTCTCAGCGATGACCTGGTAGTTTGGGGTTGGGTTAGATGTTGATGTCTGTGTCTCCCAATTGTAAAAGCTGTTACAAAGAAGACAACAAGAAAAATGCATAAATTAACATCAGTAAGAATGTTAGATTTCAGCAATTGTCTTTATTATTTTTACATTTATTAGATTCAAATGAGTGAAAGAGTACTCCAGATATTACAGGTAATCGCTTTTTTTCTAGGACAATCACGCAATGGATGAGTGCACTCTCCCTATGCCTATAGACAATTTTCACTCCAACAATTTCTCCTTACCGTCTCTCTTAATAAATCCCTACCTGTTTCTCTGGTTCTCTCTTTCTCTCTCCTTAATATCTCCTATGCCATGGATTTAACTTCACGCAGTCTACTTTATCTTGCAAAATTATAAAATATAAACAAGGACCTGGTACCTAGAAAGACCCTCCACACTTAGCTTGGAACCGGTACAACAAAACTTCCATGCAAACCCCTGGATTATTATGTAACTCATATGTAATTATTTGCATAACAAGTATCATAATCATACAGATGGAAGATATCCTTATAAAATAGGTATAATATTTCCAGGTTTTCTTTGATTCATCCTTTCAGCTTCTGCTGCTGATCGGATTTTACAAACCAATAAATAAATTGTAGTTTGTCCTAGATACATGACGGTAATCTTATGATGGATTACACCCTGATTGGAAAGGGGATACCCACCTCAAGTCTGACGGCCTCGGGAGAAGCCTCTTCCTCCCGCTGAAGTACGGTTCAAAGTCCTCCGTCTTGAGGCGATGAGCATAGTCGATGTACCCTGAGATCTCCTGTCCTCTGGAGTTCTTGTCTCGGATGAAGATGATAGAGGTCATCTTGCCGCTTCGGTTGGCTTCCTCTCTCTGGGCAAGGGCCTTAAGGAATGAGTTCTTCAGGTCCTTTCCAGAGCTGGCTAGAGTCCTGATCATTCACGAGAAATGATTTGAATTACGAAACGATTTAAACGATGAAATGTATGATTTCAATAAACACAGAGCATGATTGGTTCTTCATCAGGACCATCTAATAACTCTTGAAAGAATACGTGTTGCAACCAAAAGCTTCGCTCACATCTATTTATCTTCACCATGGAAGCCTTCAAAGATTACAGTTCATTTAATATTTTAAAAGTTTTAATTCTACTTTAATACATGTTTTCATTAACCAACCCGTAAAAAAAAGAGATAAAGACATAAATGATGGCTGTTTTTTTCATTTACAGATTATCATATAAAAACTTCTAAAACATTACCAAAGACGGGATGTATTTGAAGAGATTCATTATGGCATTCATTGTGGCATTCCTGATCAGGAGGTGGGGAGAGAGAGTTAAACAATTAGGTGACAACCATTTTGGCAAAGAAAAGTTTCTAAAACTAGACAATAAACCGACAAAAAATTCTTACAACATGATCGAAAGACTTACTTTTGTTGGCTTCTTTTTGACAGTCTACTGGCTTCTGCTGCTTGTTTTCTGGCTTCGAATTCTTCTCTCTTCAAAACTTCCCCACTCCCTCTGTATCCTAGTTCAACAAGTTGTCTAGCAAGCTCTTCATCCTGGAAGATTAGAAAAAACAATCAGTAATTAAAACAGAAAAAGTGTATAAAAGAATTACTCAAAATACTTTTTTTCCCTCATATTTATTAATTTTCTTGATATCCTTTCTTCAAAAAAAAAAAATGTCATAAACAATGACTTGGAGTTCTAGCATCTGATTTGTCCCTCCAATTCATGGCAACAGCATTAAGCAGGGAAAAAAATACTTTAAAAATTTTGAGGGCTACTTTTCAAGTTTGCTTGCATGAAAATAACACTCTTTAATTTGTTTTGCATTGAACTCTATGCAAATCTTTTGGGGCTCTTTTATGACTTTCGGGGCCCTTTTTAGCATTTCGGGGGCTAATTCGCCCCGAGCCCCTGTGTATTTTTTTCACTGGCATTAAGCAGTCTGTTCCTGAAAATATAATTGTACCAGTGCATCCAGAAAAGAACAAGGTAAAATGCTACCTAATCAAGATAACAGAGATCCTATTAAAGGAGTTATATTGAATAATTTTAGACTCTAAACCTACATTGTAAGAAATAATTTTTTCCTGATTGTTGCTGATTATTTTGGCACTTTACATCAACCATGACCTTTACTAAAACAGCTCCACATAAAAATAAAAAAATTATTATAAATTTATAGCTGAAGGAAAAGAAAGACGGATCATTTAATCAAATTTTTACTACATATTAATACATAATTTTGACCTGGTCAACAACTCTTAAGTTGCTCAAAATAGATCAAAGGTTAACTGAATGTTTAATGCCATGACTAGCTTCCATGTGAATTACCAGCCCATAATGCAATTTGCATGAGATAAAAAGTGAAGTCTTTACTAGAATCTACTTAGGTCTCATATTCTCCTCTTCTTTAATCTAGAACGAGATCACTCAGCATCCTACAATTAATACAATGCATGAATGAGGTCTAATGGTTAAACTGGTTTGATTTTTATTAGACTAGTACAAGCATTAATCTAATTAAAATCTGAAGCAAAGTGTAAAACTGTGACATATTCTGCCATTTCTGGCAGTGCAGGCTGAAACCTCTAAAAATGCACTGCTTTTCTTTTTTCCATATTTTTGTCCTCAAGTTAAGACTATAGATCTATCGTCTATTGACTTATTGTGCCTCTAACTTCTAAGGCTCTAGCTCTTCAACTTCAAGTTTAATTTCTTGATCACACTGAGTGAATATTAACGCCTTTTCTATTAGTATTTGTTTTCCTTTCAAATTAGAATTTCGTTTTTTGAATATACAGACTTTACAGTCTTTTAGTTTTACAGATTTAGATAGACTAGTCTAGACTAGAATATTATCTAGTCTAAATTGGATTAGATCTAGACTTAGAATCTAGGCCTATATTTATAAAACTTGGCCGTGCGTAGACTCTAGGTCTGATACTAATAGATCTAACTGTTCTCTTTCCAGGCTTTTATCCTACTTTAGGCAGAATCTGTAGAATTACCAACCTTTTTTGTCTTCGTTTTATGTTTATTATAAGAGAATTACTGTTAATTTAACCACTGTGTCTCACAAACTAAAATTTGTGAAAATAAGTTGCGATCTTCCTACAACGGACAAATAACATTACATGAAAGTCTATATGTGGGACAAGTGCAAATGAACGGCTCTTCAACTCACCTCTAAATAATACAAATCTAGGGAAGAAATTTGCGAATCTAAGAAATCCTCATAAGTGTTGAATTCAGTAACTATGTTGTCACTCCCTGAAGTTATTTCTTCCTCCATATTTTAAAGTAAAAATGGACGTCCTTTCCTGGAGAAATGTCGTCAACTTCAACTTCCCAATGTTGTTACGTATCACGCTGTCTGTTTTGATAAGTATGCGCAGTCTGGCAAAGAATGAAAATAGTTCCTTGAATTCAGTATACAAAAGTCATGAATCTAAACATTCACATGGTAATTTCATGAAATAAGGAAGTAGATAAGAGTTAATTATAGTTAAATCTGCATTTGATGAAAACCTCCGTCGATTTCACTATATTTCTTGTGAATAAGCATTCGACCTGTGTAGACTGTTGCTAGGCAACGTCTAAAAAGTACGAGATATGGTAGAAGCTCCACCGTATATATTTTGCTAATACTGCACTGGAATTCTATTATTTTTCATTATGGTATTTCTAAATCAGTTGCAGGTAGTACTGATAATATTAATTACAATTAGAGTAATTTATATAATGTTTATTATCATAAGGCACTGCTCATGCTCAGGTATGCTCCTATAAATATATATTCATTCGCCTTTGCGTAGCCCCTCCCAACGGGGTCCAGACAACTCGCCACAAAGACAGCTCGCCACAAGACATCTCGCCACAATAGCGGGGACAACTCGCCACGGGCGAGTTGTCCAGTGTGGGGTGCTTTTTGGACAACTCGCCACACTTTTTTCCCCTCATGATTTCTAGATCTAAATTCCCTCACCTTAGATGAAATTGTCATTGTATGTATTCATTATGTTTTTATAAACACAGTCACGACAGGAAACATGGAAATTGTGAGTATTTTGAGGGCTGTTCTAAAGAATAAAGCCGATTTACCTTGCAACAAGAATATATTTTTGACAAACCGAAGGCGTACGTTCGCCGGATAACTTTTCGGTATTTAACTTCATTTTCTGCCTCAGAAAACTTTTTAATGGTAGGAATATGCTGTTAGTTATCGTTACATTCCAATATTACCTTTCCTCTACCCCAGCGGAATTATCGCTTGCCTCAAGTTTATTAGTAGACATAAAAACTTTTTTTAAGATTGTGCATTCGCTCCCCTTCGACTTTCGCTGTGGACTGCGAGTGTGAGCTCTCCGTACCGGTACTGAGTGTGTGCCTGGCCGGAAGCTTCCCCTGCCCGGCAGCCGCGGCTGTCCAGACTGATGATGATTGGGTGACATCCGCCCCGTTCAATGCCCACACTTCGCCACTTTTTCAACAATTAAAGCTTCTAAATGTTTATGATATAAATAATTGTAATATTGCTATATTAATGTTTATCATTGTTCCAATGGTTTATTGCCAAGGTCCATGTCATGTAAATTTACATTCAATTATGGAATACACTCTCATGAAACTCGTAATGCTTGTAATGTTTATTTTCCTAAAATCCGTACAAATGTTTTTTTAATTCTTTTTTTTCTTCAAAGGGCCAGTTTTATGGAAAAATATCCCGTTTAATATGAAAAACTCTAATTCAATGAATATTTTTAAACGATTGTATAAATCCCATCTTTTATCATTGTATTCAATCTCAAAACTAAATGACGTTACGTTTCAGTTAATTCACTTTTAATGTATTCCCCTCCCTTCCCTAATTCTCCTTCCCTTTTTTTCCGTCTTCTTTTGTATTGGTGTTCAGGTTTTCTCTGTTTTCCTTTTCTCAACAATACAGCGTATATTTTTAAGGCGGGGTTGACGCTCATAAGGCTAATTGCCCTTTTCGTTAACCCCACATTCCCATAACATTTTGTTTGCTCCTTCCCTTTCATTTTTCTTGTTATCAATCTTTAATTTATCCGTAGGGTCTATACCATGTTTGTATGTTTTAATATTTTTCATGGAGAATGAAATTAAATAAAATGAATGAATTGAATTGAATTGAACGTTCCACATCCTCTCGATCTCTATTCTGAGGTCTTGATACTTGAGGTGTTGATGTCATGGCGAACGGTGACCTCGATGATATTTACTGTGTTGTCCCTGACGACAATGTCTGGCTTGTTGCAGTTATTATTATTACTTTTTATTATTGTTGTCGTCGTCGTCATCGTCATCATCATCATTATATATTAGTAGTAGTAGTATAGTAAAGTAGAGTAGTAGTAGTAGTAGTAGTAAATTTGTAGTAGTGTTGTGATTACCGGTATCTTTTTAGGCTCATTGGTAAAGCTCCTTTGAGCTTATTGGCCCCACCCCACTTCCATATCGTTCCACCGCTCCTGCATGTCATTAAAGATTTAAGTTGAACTGAAAAATAGGCTAAACACCCCTTAACAAATCCGGAGAGGGAGGAGAAGAAAATATGCATCGCCACCACTCTTACACGTAACATGCAGGCCCCTGGCGGAACGTTTTTGAAGTGGAGTATCAACAATCGGGTAGAGCGATGCGAGCAAAGTGAGTTGAGCGTAAATTGGCGTGGGGTCCAGGGTGGGGCCCCCAGAAGCTCAGGGGTTTTAGGTATTTAATTACGGTCAGATGAGCATCCAGGAGCCCGCGTTAGGGCCCTTGGTGGGGTCCAGGGGGCGGAGCACCTGTAAGCTCAGGGGATTTAGGCATTTGATTAAGCTCAGATGAGCACTATTTTGATACCTCATTTGCGACACTAGCAGGCCAATCGTTCTTTTTCTCTTTCTCTTTAACGTACTTTTTCAAAACCCCTGAGTTTCCAGAGACTCTGCCCCCTGGATCCCACCAAGGGCCCTAAGGCAGTCCCTGGATGCTCATCTGACTGCAATTAAATGCCTAAAACCCCCGAGCTTTCGGGGGCTCTGTCCCTGGACCCCACCAAGGGCCCTTAGGCGGTCCCTGGATGCTCATGTGATCGTAATTTTATGCTTAAAACCCTGAGCTTCCGGGGATCCGCCCTGACCCCACCAGGTGCCCTAAGGCGGGCCCCTGGATGCCGCATCCGACGTACCGTCATTAAATGCCTAAAACCCTGAGCTTCATGGGGCTTCGCCCTTGTCCGGCCCGCCGGGCTTTGCCCTTGGACCCTATGCCAATTTACGCTCCACTTGCTTCGCTAGGGACCGCATGACCGTTACCAAAATCGCGGAAAAAGGGGTCAATTGCAAGCAATGTACGCGGACAAAATATTCCTCGAAATAAAGAAAATAGGGGTGCACAGGTGCACGTCCTCGAAATTGATAAATAGGGGTCAGGAAAAGGGAAAAGAGAAAACCGGGAAGAAGAAAAAGGTATCAATGTCTTGTCCTTGAATTATGGTAAAATAGGGGTAAATTTGAGAAATTGTCCTTACAATCTTATAAATAGGGGTATTTCAAAGTACGATTTTGTCCTTGTTTTAACGTAAAATAGGGGGTTAAAGTTCACAAAATGCCGGGACAAAATGTTCTTGGAATTGACGGTCATACGTGTCACCCTCTGCGGGGGAATGACCCCATAGGCCACCGGGGCTTTGCTCTACTTGATCTTAAATACTTAAGCCCCCTGGATCCGCCACTGCTGTACTAGTGTCATTTCAAGATAATAGTCTCGGGTGCCGGGGACCTCTAGCGCTGTACCATGTGCCAATAGACAGCATTTTCACACGTGAATAGTCATCACACTTATAACACACAAATGCACACAATCATGCCGATAAAACTGTAAGCAAGTTTAATTGAGCTAGTGGACTCACGATTTTAATTTTTAAATTACTCTTTCTAACTTAGGTGAGTTGAAAAAATTGTATTTTACTGCTATTTAGGTGTCATCAATCGTCACTAGAGTACCGATTTTGAGTGAAATCAGTTTAGTTTTGTACAGTGGTGTTTGACATGTTGAGATCAATAAAACAGGTTTTATTACACAGCCAGGATAGCGATGCAGCTATGTGTGCCGCCGGGTACCCTTGGCTTTGCGCCAGCCGCCGCCAGGCCTTCCGGCCAGGCACACACACGGTACCGGTACGGGACTAGCTCACACTCGCAGTCCACAGCGAAAGTCGAAGGGGAGCGAATGCACAATCTTAAAAGTTTTTATGTCTACTAATAAACTTGAGGCAAGCGATAATTCCGCTGGGGTAGAGGAAAGGTAATATTGGAATGTAAAGATAACTAACAGCATATTCCTACCATTAAAAAGTTTTCTGAGGCAGAAAATGAAGTTAAATACCGAAAAGTTATCCGGCGAACGTACGCCTTCGGTTTGTCAAAATATATTCTTGTTGCAAGGTAAATCGGCTTGATTCTTTAGAACAGCCCTCAAAATACTCACAATTTCCATGTTTCCTGTCGTGACTGTGTTTATAAAAGCATAATGAATACATACAATGACAATTTCATCTAAGGTGAGGGATTTTAGATCTAGAAATCATGAGGGGAAAAAGTGTGGCGAGTTGTCCCAAAAAGCACCCCACCCTGGACAACTCGCCTGTGGCGAGTTGTCCCCGCTATTGTGGCGAGATGTCTTGTGGCGAGCTGTCTTTGTGGCGAGTTGTCTGTAATTCCTCCCAACTCACCGCATTACACGGTCCGCATTACACCTGTCGCTCGTACATGTGCTCATTTGCATATGTAATTGTTCCATGTCTCCCATAGCGACGTGCATCGCTATCTGGCTTGCAACTCGTGCGGTCATACAATGTAGCCAAAATAAATAGTAAACAACAAATTTCTCACACTTGTTCCTGTAATAATTTTGTCTTCCTTGGTTTATGAATTTTTTAAAGCAAGGATTTATCATCAAGACTTTTGTTAGGTAAGATTAAGAATCGTTGTTTTACTTTTATGTGAGTTTTTGAAAATGTGATGGTTTGCATTTGCATTTGCTGGGTGTTTTGTGCATGCAGCCGCTAGCCGCGCGCTGGCTTCGAATAATACCCATTTTAGAGATCATAATGGCCCGGGGACTGGGCCGATGGATTACACGTAGAGAAAGCCTGGCACAGCATGTAGATTATATAGGTTTACCTATATCACATTTTAAAGGTTAGAGTTATGATCTGTGAAATGTAGATGGTTATGCTGTCTTTACCTTCACACTGAATGATATTGCATATAGCTCTAGTCTACTACTAATACTTGTAAGTTGTATGGTTCAATTAACAATAACATTACAAAACTTCTGTTTGACGTTTGGCAGCACTGGCGCCGGCTGCATGGCCATGCATGGCCATGCATTTGATTATCAAATGGTTATCAGATGGTTTGATATCTCTGAAAAACAAGCGCGTAGCCAGGATTTCATTTTAGGGGGGGCGGTAGTGAGCATGCGAAGCGTGCAAATCAGTTACAGAGCGCGAAGCGCGGAAGCTTTGACGTTTCATTAATTTATTCGAGAAAGAAGCCGATTCGTTGTACCGTTCTCGACCCTTAATCCTTGTCTGAATTCAGTCCCCTTCGCGAAGCGCGGAAGCTTTGACGTTTCATTATTGTTAGAGAAAGAAGACGATCCATTGTACCGTTCTCGGCTCTTATGAGTCCTTGTCTGAATTCAGTTTCCCCCCTCCTGCACAAAGCGCGGAAGCTTTGACGTTTCATTAAATTATTAGAGAAAGAAGTCGATTCGTTGTAGGCCTACCGTTCTCGACCCTTAATCCTTGTCTGAATTCAGTCCCCCCCCTCCCTCCGCGCGCGGAAGCTTTGACGTTTCATTATTGTTAGAGAAAGAAGACGATTCGTTGTACCGTTCTCGGCTCTTATGAGTCCTTGTCTGAATTCAGTTTCCCCTCCGAAGCTTTGACGTTTCATCAATTATTAGAGAAAGAAGACGATTCGTTGTACTGTTCTCGACTCTTAATCCTTGTCTGAATTCAGTTCCCCGCCCTCCCTTGCGAAGCACGGTAGCTTTGACGTTTCATTAAATTTTTTACTAGAGAAAGAAGACGAGTCGTTGTATACCATTCTCGACTTTTAATCCTTCTACCGCGCAAAGCGCGGAAGCTTTGACGTTTCATTAAACTATAGTATTAGAGAAGATGACGATTCGTTGTACCGTGCTCCTTTTTCTTCCTACGTCCTCTTCCTTTTTTCTCTTCTCTTCTCTTTCTTTTTTTTTTTTGGGGCCGGCATTTTTTTGGGGGGGCGACCGCCCCCACCGCCCCCCCTGGCTACGCGCCTGCTGAAAAAACCCTATTTCCTACAAGCAAAATTTTGATTCATTTCAGAATATCATGATTGTTATATGTAGGCCTAATATTATCATAATATATCATTAACCTTTTTTCATTATCATCAGCATCATATCATCTTATCTTCGATCTTCATTACTTTTTTGTATTATCGTGATGATGATGATTAATATTATTATTATTATTTTATTTCTCTCTTTTTTTCATCAGTATTATCACTGCATCAGTGCTTTGAACTTTAAATTAACGATTTGTTTTGACAATGGAATTATAATTATTATTTTGTCTATAAAATATCTTTATTTTTAATATTAATAAACAGTTATTGTTTTATGTTTAATTCTTATTTATAGATCATACACTAGCTGCACTTGTAATAGCAGGATATCTTTACAGCTATATGATTCATTTGATTTAAATATACTAACTGTATGAGTCATGTATGCATTTTTTAAATCTCTTCTCCATAATAGGATCATATATTTGAGGAGTAAGGAGGTGGACCATCATCATGTTGAAGCAAGACACGCCAAGCGGGAAGGTCCTGCTGAGCTTTGAGTCCAGTCCAAGGGGCAAGTCTCGCTACCAGACCCTAGCGGTGAAGACAGATGAACCAGAGCCAGAGGAGGCTAAGGAATACGCTTCATTCTTGAAGTAAGGCATGACTTGTAATATGTGGGTATTTGAAGGATAAATGATTGTCTCAAAATTATACTTAAGGTTACTTAAGGTTGACTTCTGGATAAAGGTCTAGATGCCTGTAGGCTTATTATAAAAGTAAAAGCTCAGATATACATGTATATATGAATACGATTCAAGACATATTACTTAGCCAAGTAAAATACTGACTTAATCCACATACTATATTTAATACGGCTCCAGAGACCTAATTAAATACATGTTTCCATATTTATTCATACAGAGCTCAAGAGAGGAAGTGTGGTCCAGATGGATACCTTGACTCCAACAAGTACACTCACTCCTTCCAGGTACGTGGGAAGGTCCTGGAATCCAAGGGTAACAAACCCAAGAAGGATGGAACCATATCTCCGGCACTAGCCAAGTCTGCCCCGCCCATCCTAGGGGCGCAGTCCCTGGGGGATTTATCGGGGCCCAAAAAGGTGGAGACGGTGGTGGACGTGATGCAGAAGGTAGCCCAGGATGAGAGGGAACACGGCAGGAGGATGAAAATCATTGAGGTGAGAAGATCATTGAAATGTCAAATTCAATAATGGCTGCAATGGCAGCATAGTAACGCAAACATTAAGTCTTCCTATAAGTGTCTTATTTTGCCTTTTATGCTTGGTTGGATGGTTGGTCTCATTTATGATCATAAAAATTGAAATGTAATCTAATCACTAAAATATTGTACATGGACTATTCTAGAGAAAAATTACTAGAATTAAAATGAAGATCGAGGGATCACCCGCTTCAGATTAACCGACAATGTTGATATGTTCTTCCTCAGGGTCTCAAAAGCTTCTTTCAGATACAGAGCGTTATATCGTAATATCTTTTACTATATATACGCATGCTCATGTACTGCAAATATGGGATAGTGTCAAGTTTAACAGAGAAATATTTCAGGTATCCTAGCTAGCAGACCCCTGTGATTTCAAGTGAAGAGAGAGTGCCTAGCTTTGAAAATATCTTCAAAGGTGAAGATGCAACAGCCTAAGTTTTGCATGTATCTTTGCAGTTTTTTGTTGTTACTACATTGTATACTTCTATTCCTCGTAAGATTCATACTTCATGTAATATAAATTGAAACCTGCTGTAGCGACCACCTGGTATACAAATACCACCTGTCTATAAAGACCTAATTTTGTTGTTTCCCTTGACAATCATTTACCATAGAAACATGTACTATAAAGGAACATGTACATATAGACCACTTTGCTTGCCTCCCTTGAGTGGTCGTTATATACAGGTTTCACTGTAATTGAATTTATTTTTGATGTGATAAACCTTTCCTCTTCTCTAGGATCATATGTGGCAGCATAGACAAGAGGAGAGAGATCTGAAGAGAGCAGAAGGAGATCTTATGAAGAACCAGGCCTCACTCAAAAGGACCATGAGGGACTATGAAATAGGTAAGGAAACATTTACAAACATACAGTTAACTCTGAATTAGTCAAATTTGTTAGTTCTGCAAAAGTACTGTAGTTAGAGTTGTGCAAAATTCGACTTTGGAAGTGAAAATAACACATGGCCGGTTTGCATAGTTTTGTCCAAAATATTGATTCGACCTTTTGGGAAAGTTTGACTTGTAGACTTCAACTTATTCAGAGTTAACCTTCCTTTGATGCGAAGGATTTTAGCAATAATCCACCTTTTTACATGTACTGTGTGTTGCTTTCACATTTACCGCTGGATATAAGTCACATGACAGTCATGTGACTGCATGGTATGACATCACTACAGTTCCCAACTAAATGAGCATTTTTCTCAGAGCACCCCACAAATTTTCATAATTTTATTTGAACATACGGGAACTCCATCAAAATGAGCTAGCTGTCAACATGCATCTTAACCGTTCACATGTAAACATATCTTTCAAAAGGCTGTCAAAGTTGGGTCTTGAGGAGTGTATAGCGACCAGTATAGAGTGGTATCTTTGTGGCTTAAAAGGAGATGGTCCTCAGTTTCAATATGTCCAGAAGGTCATAATTCGCTTAAACCAGATTTGATGGAAATACCATTTATGGGTGCATGTACATGTAGCAAGTCTCACACTCAGCAAACCTATGGTCTCATCATGCAAGAAATACCCCCTATAAGTCTCTCAGAGAGTCTTCTGGTGAGAGAAATGTAAGATAATGATTGGATGGGATGGGTGGAAAATGCAGAGCATTGCATATATGGCCTGTTGCATGGTAATAAAACTGAAGGCCAATCCTGGTGATTGAAAACAACTGAGTAAACACCCAAATGGTGTCTTATTCCCCATAAGAGCCTACTGTGCATCTTTAAAGCAACATGAAAATAACTATCGAAAATAATATCGCTAGTGATATTCGTTTGTCTCGCAATGTGGTCAAAAAGGAATCTAAAAGATCTCGACGTTTTGTGCGCCGCTGCAACACTTCGTCAGGTGATAAAAACTAATGTAAGCAAGGGTGCTTTATACTCTACGGGAGGACCGGCGCGACGGTCTATAATTCGATCGATAATCGGAAACAATAATGCACAAGGCCTATTGGCCTATCAGCTGATTATGCAAATAGCCTGCCGGCCAGCACCGGTCGATTCCTTTCAGCAGAGGGGCCGAGCCAGCGGCCCGTTGATTGGTTGAGCTCGCTATTGCTTCCGCCCAGCAGGCGAGCCGAACCAGCGGCCTGCTGATTGGTCGAGCACCGTGCGTCGACCATTAGGCTATTTGCATAATTAGCCGAACCAGCGGCCTACTGATTGGTTGAGCACCGTGTGCGTCGACCATTAGGCTATTTGCATAATCAGCCGATAGGCCAATAGGCCTTGTGCATTATTGTTTCGATTATCGATCGAATTATAGACCGTCGCGCCGTCCTCCCGTAGAGTATAAAGCACCCTTGCTTACATTAGTTTTTATCACCTGACGAGTGTTGCAGCGGCGAAACGTCGAGATCTTTTAGATTCCTTTTTGACCACATTGCGAGACAAACGAATATCACTAGCGATATTATTTTCGATACTACATCCGCAATGAGTAATATATTTAGCATGAAAATAACTATTTCTGTTTTGATATATTTTTTGATATATTTTGTCTCCATCTCACAGCCATCAGTCGTAGGAGACAGTCAGAAGACCAAAAGATGTTGGATAATAAACAGAAGGAGTTTTTCATTACAAGGGATTACGTTCATCAAAAAGAAGGGGTAAGTTGTGTTTTTGCTCGATTGACATACTCCCTGTAAGTTATGCTTTAGCAGTAGAGTGTCTCCTTTTAGTGATGTGTTTGCATTATCTTTTGATCCATAATGCTAGGAATGACACATTATACATAAGCAGAGAGGGCGAAAATCACAGGAAATTCTGAGTCAATTTTCAATGCAGTACATGTGCCATTCTAGAATAGAGTGATATAATTGTAACTAAAATTTTAACTCTAAATTGGCAACACAGTGTGAATTATAAAATAGTATTTTTATTGAGTTTTACAGTTTAGCTTTTCCACAAACATACAAAATAGACAGTACCCTACATGCATATTGTTGGATAGTTATTGTATTACATTGATTTATTACCAAAATGCTTTTATTTGATGACATTTGATTGTAAAAATTCAGTACAGCAAACAGACAAATAGCAATGTACATGATTATATTTCCATGTGTTCTGTTTTATTTCATTTCAGCTTACAAAGAAGAATATAGAGAAAACTGTAGCGAAACAGCAACAACTCAAGGATGAAGACAGGAAGCTTCTTCTATCAGTGTGAGTATCATGAACCTGTGTATAAAGACCACTCAGGGGAGTCAGGAAGAGTCTATGAAAGACAGGAATAAAACATGTACATTACAAAAAGAATACTTAACAGAGACAGGAAAATTGGTCTTTGTAGGCAGGTTGACTTCAAGTACATGGTCCTTTAATTCAGTGAAACCTTGGCTTTACATAAAAACCCCTTAAGGAAGACGATAAAAGTGGTCTTTATGGGCAGACGGTCTGTATGTAATTGTTTCTTTAATAGCACGTTTCTATGCTTTCTACACAGTTTCTACACAGGGAGTTGCTTGGCCATGTTTTAATTGATCATGTGTTCATACGATATTATAGATCAATCATTAGAAACGGTGTCCAAATTGGCAATTATGGGCAAAGGTCTTTGATAAAATTAAAGGACTTGAAAGTTGTACTGTCAGATCCATAGCCTCTTGTAGTCAAAGTCTATATAATTAAGATGGCAACCTTTGCATAGATGATGCCTCAGTAGAATATCTTTTGGATTCAAGGTATCCAAATCATGAAATCTTTCATAAACAATTTTGTTCATTATTTGGTTTTGGAGACTGTACAGTGAATTTAGGCACAGTGATTTTGGCAAGACTTTATAAAAATTAACAGCTCGTACTTACTCCATTTTGTTTTCCATTCATTTACTCCGTTTTCGAAAGAAATCCATTTCTAAAGAGGAAATGTTTGCCAATACGTCTCAGGTGACTGAATCTCGTTTGCGTTGATTTGCCAATTTTTATGTTGTCCTATCGATGAGGTTTTGGTTCTTCAGACACCAGTGGCTTGGGATTTCATTCTGTACTTTTCTGTTTATTCAGGAAATCATTTTGGCTGGGATACTTAATTTAAGCTTTGAGAGTCTGGAAGTATTTAAGTCCCTATCAAGTTTGTTTACAATGCAATAATCAAGCTTTAGGGAAAAACATTTCGTGCATGCATACAGGGGCCATACATCACTGTTTTCATTTTCACAATTCATAAAAATAACATTAAAAACATACAAAACAACCTATGATCATGACATTATAGGAAAGGTATAAAGAAATTTGTAGACAATAAAAGGTACAGTACAAAATTGCAATAGATAGAAATAACAAAAAACATATCAAACTGTGGAGAGACAAAAAAAAGCCAAGGGCCTGTTTCAACTTTAGTAGTAGCTGTGGCAGTTGAAACTATACAAACACTAATATTCTCACCGTTCACGTGGTTTGCATAAAGAAATCATAGTGTGGAACCCAAGGAATACTAATTTTGCTGGTGTTTGTACAGACAGGAATTTATTGCACTGGTTTCTCAGTTGGTCTGTATCATAACTCCACAGGTTGCCCCTTATTCTGGTGTTGGTGTGGTGTAATATGTGCACCATGGTGCCTTTTTCATTTGGGGCGATAATTTGGAAAGTGGTAGTACTTAACAATGTAATTTAACCATTTCTCTTTCATATGCTAGTTCCCAAATACTGCCTAGAGAGACAAATAAACTCATTTTACCCAGGAGCTGAGAATGCGACTCTGAATCAGATACCCCAAGACTATACCACCAGTGAATGACCAACCACCATTTTACCCTCTTGACAGTTACAAGTACCCCCGTAGCAGGCAGAGGGGATATCCCTATGTTTTCTGCTACTAAGTCTCAATGTCCATCTGTAAGCTTCAGAAGGTCCTAGGTACATGTATTGTTTACCTGGGGGGTGTTTCACAAAGACTAAGATCGACTTTAAGTTGAACTTAACTATGGTAGGCCATTCATGCCATTGATGGCTTTCACCATTGGTCTCTCAATTATGATCTTAAGATAATATTTTTTCCTTCAATAATGAACTATCAAAAAATGTAAATTCTGTAGATTTGTGACCACGATTGTATGTCCCTTGAGAAACCAATGCCAGGAATGGTTAGAGGAACTAGCGGCATGAAAGGCCTGCCATAGTTAAGTCCAACTTAAAGTCGATCTTAGTCTTTGTGAAACACTCCCCAGGTATTCAACACCACTTCCTGAAGTCAGTAACAATAATATAGTGATTTTGACAATCATATTTACTTATACTTAACTTGGACGTCCTTAAGGCTATATTGCTGAACATTGGGATTAGGTAAGACTAGTGCTCCAATTGCTACTACATGTACCACCTTCTTCTTTAATTCATATTTATCTAGTTATATGAATATATTTTAATATCTTTCTGTTATCGCTTATCACCCTACAGTGGTGACTTGGAGAGGAAGTACCGTGCCAAGATGGACGAGATCGAGCTGCGTCGCATCGAGGTTCAGAAACTCAGCGAGGAGTTCACCAAGAGGATGGTTCTCAAGGAGGAAGAGACCCATCGACTCAACAATGAACTCACCGACCTCGCTCTTAACATCAACATGGAGATCAAGAAGAACCAGACCGTGATCAAAGACACTAGAGAGTAAGCTCCTTCATAATAATAATAATAATTTTGCTTACCCAGGAAAGCCTCATCATCATCAATGCTATTCTTTCTTCCTGAGGGCCCTGCAATTTCTATACTACCCTAGCAATCCCCTAGGTACCCAATTACACCAGGGGGGTGTTTCACAAAGACTAAGATCGACTTTAAGTTGGACTTAAGGCCTTTCATGCCACTATTTGCTCTCACCGTTTACTGGCATTGGCCTCTCAAGGGACGTACAAATCGTGGTCACAATTCTACAGAATTTACCTTTTTGATCATTATTGAAGGAAAAAATATTATCTAAAGATCATAATGGTGAGATCAAAATAGTGGCATGAACTGCCTGCCATATTTAAGTCCAACTTAAATTCGATCTTAGTCTTTGTGAAACACTCCCCTGGGTGGAGAGTGACAGATGGGGATTAATATCTTGCCAAATGATGTTAGTGCCAGGTTGGGATTTGAACTCCCACCCTTGGGTTGGAAAGTCAAGTGAATCAACCACTATACAACATCTCCATGACGATTTCATTTGATTCCCAAAAATTTCTATTTTATCTACTACACATGTTTATTGGCCCAAACTCCATCAAGGAGATGGTTTATTTGTAATGTACTGATTTAAATATAGGCAGACATAAAGGCAGAAATGTTTAAATGACAAAAAAATTATCTATTTTGTTTTTGTTTTTGTTTTTGTAAACATTTAGGTGAACAACAAAGGATTGTTCCATGCTTTTGCCTTATCGTGACTATATCTTAGTAATTGTAAAATTTGACAATTTCGGCAGCTCATAGTAAAGCATTTGTGGAGTTACAGGACCATGTTGAATTTGTGCCAAAAGGCTATCGAAGAGGCAGTGACCTAAATGTGTATAATTAGTGAGAGTACACTATTTAGTGCATTATAGTGCCTTTTCTTTGCTTTTGCTTGCATCACCACACACATGCATGTGCACATGTATTAAGCATAAAAAACAGGAGGCATATGTCTATAATAAGGTTTATGAAGATTTATGATTGAAAGTATGCCTCATGATTTTTTTTAGACACTTGTAAACTTTGTTGTACCCTGAATGTTAAACATATATATTCTAAATCTATATTCCCAGGTCGAAAATCCCATAGAGACCAATAGAGACCATTAGAAAAATTCTATTGGTCTCTAATGGTTTCTGTTGGAGTCAATTGGTTTCTGTTGGACCCATAGGATTGAATCCAATAGAGACAATTCAAACCATCAGAAACCAATAGAAACCAATAGAAATAGAAACCAATAGAAACCAATAGGACCAATAATTATATAGGACCAATAGAAACCAATAGGACCAATATAAACCAATAAGACCAATAGAAACCTATAGAACCGAAAGGACCAATAGGACCAATAGGACCAATAGGACCGATAGGACCAATAGAAAACCAATGAGACCAATAGAACCCAATGGGACCAAGGTCCAATAGAAACCAACAGCTAAATCTATCTCATGCATATTCATGATTACTTTATACGTGTTCGTTCACAGAAAATTACATTTATCATAATTTGTTAAGCAACTTATGACAATGTACATCAATTTTGTGATTTTTATTTTCTTTCGGCAACTAATGACCAATAGATTATTTGTTTAATCATGTTACAATTACATTCACATTTTAGCAATAGATATATTGATTATAAGCCCTGTTATAATGATTACTAACCAAGAAACAATTCATGTATGTTTATTATATAGAATAGTACAAGCCTTCAATTGAACTAAAGGATAATCTTAAACTCACTTCAAGTGATCTATGTGATGAAGTTAATGCAATAGAGATTAGAATATACTTTTTTTGGTGGACAGTTGCTAAAATCGATTTTGATTTATCATTATTGATTTATTGGTTTCAATAGGGAATTTAGGATATGGGACCATTAGAAACCCATAGAAAGATGTCTAATGGACCAACAGAAACCCATCATAGAAGAAAATATCTAATGGACCAACAGAAACCCATAGAAGACATGGGTGGATGCTGGTCCAATAGAAGCTTTCTGTTGGTCCATCAGCATTTCTTTCTATGGGTTTGTGTTGGTCCAATAGATATTTTCTAATGGTTTCTGTGGGTCCATCATTTCACTTTCCCTATTGAAACCATTAGACACCAATAGCTCTAATGGTTTCTGATGGTCCAATAGGATCGGATCCTAATGGAATTTCGACCTGGGTTTGTGTTTATTCTACTATGTTAACACACTTTGTCTAATTTTCTCATTTACTCTCTGACAGAGACGCACTGGCTGAAGGCAATGATAGGTGGAGGCAGACAAATGACACAGAAAGGAAATATGAACAAAAGCTTAAGTAAGTTTGGTAGAACAAGATAATTTGGTGATTATTTTCCAATATTTTCTACATTTTACATTTGTTAATTTTGTCAAAGATATAGTGTTAGGTTAGATTAAGGTTTCAGGTTTTAGTGTAATGTAAGGTCCAGGGTTTAAAATTGATTTGGGTAGTGTAAAAAATGAAACTCAAAGCAAATTCAGTCTATATTTACAGATAACTCTGTCAAATGGTCTTGTGAATTTAGGCAAAATTTAGGCATTTCTCTACTAAAATGTGAATCTCATAGACAAGATCCGAAGAAAGTGCTTTTGGCTGTCTTATCATGGTTCCAAGACATTGGACTTTTCCATTTTTTTTCCATTGTATGAGAATGTTAGCTGTTATATGGATTGTTTCTGTTATGCTTACTGTGTGATTGGTGAATAAAAGGGATGATTAGCAATTATTATTTGATGTGCTAGAATTAATTCCTTTCTGTCAAAATGTGAAGTGTATATATAGTTTTAGTGTGTGTATATTGTAGGCCTGTTCTGGTTCACTATAATGCTGGCGAAAAACAATTTCCACACTTTGTGAAAAACTACTTATTACTTACTATTTACTTATTTATCTTTGTGTGTTTAGGAAAACGAAGGACAAGGCAGACGTATTTGAAATCAACAAGAGGAAACTGAGTCTTGATAAATCACTAGCAAGGACAGGAATGGAGGAGAAGATTCGTGATGGTGAGAGAACATGTCTATTATCACTTTCTATGATGATATATAGCAGAATATATGATCTCTTCTAGCTGTATTTGGGAGAAGTGTCGAGGGAGGTATTGTGATGGTTTCTATATATGTATCAAGTACATTGTAAATGTCATTTCATTTTATTGTTATTGTGTAAAAAGAGGAGAAAAAAGCAGTAAATACCAACTTTTTTCTTGTAACCTGTTGAATAAGGAATTATTTTTACTATCATGTGCTTTACTGATACATGAACCACCTGGTTATCATAGGCAATAGGATTTACTTCATCTGTTTTGTAATGATATATCTTCAATAAGATGGTATTTTTGGCTGTATGACACTCTTGTTATACTTTTACCCCTTATGTCATAATTGTATATTACTAAGAATGAAATGAGATATGTTTCATTTATAACTCATTTATTACCTCCAAAATATCAAATTACCTCCATGGCTGGTCATGACCTCCAGATTTATAATTGTGATTGATGCAACAAGAAGGAATATTTTCCAACTTGGAAAACAATTTGGAATAGGAACTACATGTTTTGTTAAGCTGCATCAGTATTTATGCCTTGGCAGGGATTCAAACCCCGTATGATAAGCTTTATAAAAGTCTGATGACTTTATCGTAAGACCAGGATACCTGTTATTTGTAAATGATATTTACATATCAGAATGTTTTTCATAAATAAAATTGAATTCTCAATATTATCGTTCAAAATTCATTTACATACCAATTTTCGTTTTTTATCTTGTTGCTAATGACCAGAGGGCAGAGCTTTGCTGGATACCAGGAATCAACTGGGAGATAACCGCTTCACACAGAAGAAACTACAAGAGGAGGCTCTCAATACCAAGCTAGATCTGACCAATAAGAAGATAGAACGAAGATTACAGGTATGAAATAAGAAAGATATAGCCCACATTTTGTGTACTCCCTTAAATCCCCTGCTTCTTGATGCATGCATGAAAAGAAAGGAGATAGAAAAGCATCAGAGCAGATTCTGAATAATGAAATACCAATTACTGAATAATGAAATAATGAAATATCAGATTCCCTTATAAAGAGAATTGTTCCCTTCGAAAGAAGATCAGTTAAAGCCCATCTGCACTAGTTTGGCCAGGAGGGATTAGACCACCCTGCTGGTCACTGACAGGTGGTTATCTCATCAACTCAGCTCTCAATTAACATAAGAAAAATAGGATCATGGGGGACCAACAGGCACTGCTTAGGCATTGTTTTCTATATAGAGGGAGCAAGTCGCTACTAGTAGTGCAGTGGGGCTTTAAGCTGTGAACATACATCAGCTTGACAATGCGAGGAAAGAAAAGAGACTGCGGGAACTGCGGGTTTCTGATTAATAAAATATCAGACTCCCTTTATAGGAGAATTCTCCCTGTTCAAGGAAGGCCAGTTATGAAATGAGCGAAAATTTCAAAGTGACAACTATCTTATCAGTATTTGTTTTTCAATTCAGATTCACAATGCCAGGAGAGAAAAGAGACTGCAGAACATCACCGCAGATAAAAAAGGTCAACATGAGGCTTCTGTGGCCAAGTGGGCCGAGAGATACAGCAAGAAATATTACGACGCATCCAGGAGACAGAACGAAGATGCAATGAAACACGCGCAGGTAGGATGTCTTGCTTTGTTTTCATCCCATATGTTCTTTCAAAAACTGAAAAATCCTAGGGCAAAATTTGTTATTCCTAATATGTGTCTACAGCATGTAAAGTGCTGTCTTCCCATCACATGTTAGCGCTTAGAGACTTCAGTGGAAAGTGCTTTATAAGCACTGTTTGATTATTATTATTATTGAGTTCACATATAGTGTTCCCTCTATGTTTTGTCCTATGTACATGTAATTATATATGTTTATAAAGATATATATAGTATGACTGTTTACATAATTTTTTGATCTCAATGATTATGGTTATGTTTTTAATAAGTTTCCATCACTGTTGTTTATGTTCTTATTGATTTATTTTATATGCGTCTCACTTTATTTTCATACCATCTTTTAACAACCAGTTAGTGATGTGTAGTTCTGTATTTAAGAAAAAAAATACCACTTTAGTCCATGGACATCATTTCCTTATTGACTTCATAGCAGTGTATGTACTTCGGGAAAGATGAAATTTCTCATTTCTGTATCTGACATTATATTTAGTTACCCCATTTTTCATTAACTAATCATTACTGCATCTTTGTTCTACAGAGGACAGTGTCTAAGCTGGAAGAGATCGAGCACAACATATCGAACCGAGTGCGAGACTCGGAGCTGTCTCGCAAGCAGCAGGAGCAGCAGGCCAGACGCCTCAGCAGCAAGCTGGCTGAGATGAAGAGGCAACATCAGATACTTATAAAGCAACAGATGATCGACTGCGCTAACAAGGAGAGAGAGCTAGAGCATAAACTACTCAGGCAGCAGTCGGAATTAGCAAAGGTGAGTTGCCCTTGTATCGCTGTCTTTTGTGTATTCTAGAACAACTATGAGCCAGGCTACTACCAGCTGGACAACCAACTTCTGGACAACTGTGACTCAGTAGAGGATTAACCTTTATCTGAAACTGTTTTTAGTACCATCAAGGCTCGTCAGATGTGGGGGTAAACAGCCCCCCAACAAATTTAAAAAAAAAAAAAAAATCACATTTAAAATTTTAATTTTTAAAGGAATAGCAACTGGGCGCAACAAAGGTCCTGTTCATATTCACTGAGATCTATGTTATAATATACAGAAACGTGACGCATATTACACTTGGCATCATCATTTTAAAAAAAAATCTGGGGTATATATTGTGTTTAGAAATCATGTGGATTCCTCTTCTGACTAAAAAAAACTTGTCTTGACTTGTATCCATTATAACAAACATCAATTTAACGATTCATTTTTGTGTATACAGGCTCATACAAATCGTGAAGAAGGATATCTCACGCTCCAGAAACACAGGATGTCCATGCAGGAAGATGTCAATATACTCAGCGAGACTGCCAGGGTGAGATACATCACTACCGTTATATAATTTGTAAAGATAATTCGTAAAGATAATTCTTAAAGATGAAAAGATAATTGAGGCCCATTAGAAGCTTTTGGGAAAAGGGGGCAGCATTTTCATTCATCAAAATATGATACATGTGTTTAGCTGGAAATCTCTCTTCAAACATGAGGGGGACGCATACAAAAATCTCTGACGAGCAACAACAACAAAAGAAAAAATGTCATCACATTTTTGTGTTCATGTTTTTACTCTTAAAAAGGGGGAGGGAGCAACACTCCTATCAAACCATTTCCTCACCACCCCTTCCGATTTCTATTTTATGAGCATAATTCCTTACCATTTGCCACAGTTTTCAAATGCTAGTCTTTTTTTTTCTCTCCTGAATAAACAGTGCCAACAGAGATTAAAGTCTTGCAGGATAATTGTGTGTAATTTAACAGCCATGTTATTTGTGCTTTTCCACTGATTATAGATTATTGTTTTTCTTGCCACAGGAACATCAAAGGCTGATGAGGATAGGACAAAAAAGTGACGTGATGAGCAGTGTACCTTGATCATCTCAGAGTAGCTTCATTCGCCTTTAACTCTCTTAGTTTCAAATGTGGAATTGCTTTGTTCTTTTATTAATGGCATTTTGAGCATACAGTATGCAGAGGCTTTAATCGTAATGGACACATAAGGACATGTAAGGAGATTTGATCATCCTCCCATCTGAGCATGACATGTGATGCGTATCCATGTTGACACCGCTTCCTCTACCAATGGGCTATGCAAGATCTTCATTCTTCCTCTCTGTGCTATGGTTGCTGTATACATGTAGGTTGA
Organism: Mesocentrotus franciscanus; assembly: GCA_037976565.1. Classification (NCBI taxonomy): domain Eukaryota; kingdom Metazoa; phylum Echinodermata; class Echinoidea; order Camarodonta; family Strongylocentrotidae; genus Mesocentrotus; species Mesocentrotus franciscanus. The sequence continues at coordinate 25,891,683 of CP137685.1, read as the reverse complement.
TTTGGAAAGAAGTTGTCAAGCCAAGGCCTTGATGTGACTCCTAGGGAGCTTAGCGAAAGGGACTGGCATGAAAGACGTGTCTGGAATGCACCAAAAAAACATAATTGTTGCAATTATATTTTATGGCCCTAATTGACCTAACTTGACCTAAGCCTTCCACACCATCTGGGAGATGTGTGATGGCTTAATTCTGCTTCATGACCTCCAGCCAGATCCTCCTATCTTGTGATGTTCTGGTTGCTTCTAGATCTGTTAGGGATCCTAGACATCTGGTAGTATTGTATGGCATTCATGATTGAGGTAGAACCATTTGATTAGGAAATGGAATTGATAGGTACCTCTACTACCCTTGTTAAGCTTTGTATTACCAAAACTATAGTTCTTATAACATAAACTATATTTCAAAGTGAATATTATTTAACAAACATATATTCCACTTACTAAGAGTCGTGTACCGATCGTTTGTAACTCGTCTGTCTATGCAATATGATATTACAAGTTATGTATCCATCTGTGCCTTTATTTTTTAAATATGCATTTTATTTGCTAGATACGGCAAATTGTCACCATCGGTAAATTACTTAGTGAAAATATGCTGATATTCAATTTTCCATCATGTGCAGAATTTCGGCAAAGTGCAATTCTTGAATTTGCTGTCACCTGTTGGGTATGGTAAACAAAACTTAATGCTTGTGTGTTATACAACCATAATCATTAATAATTGACATGATTTGTTTGATTATTATTGACAGGCATTACATTTATCTTCTGATTGTGTATAAACCGATTCCAGCTGACTGTGACAATCATTCATTTGTAATTTTCATTTCATTTTTTTTTAAAGAAAATTTAGTTTTGAAAAGGAAAGTGAAAAATAGTGCAAAGGAACACATGATCATTATAAGGCATATATGAATTGTATATATACATAATGCTGTGTATAGGCCTATAATGAACGGGGGAAGACGTTGGCCTTCTCCCTTATAAAGATCCCTCAATCTCTTGACTAAATAATAACCGAATCAAAAGAAAATATTGGTGAAGTAATATTTCAGTCAAGAAATAAATCAAACAAGTATTTCATGCTTTTTGAAGTATTCATGCAATCATCAAGGAATTGGATCAGAGACATCTAATAGTGCTGAATAGAATTGAGCTTATATGATATAGGGCATGGTATTAGTTTGCATCCCATTTAAAAGGTTTCTTGGACTAGTACTGTAATGGATGTCTTTTATGTGCTATAGTTTATCACTGATGACATAGTAATAATGTAAGATTACATGTATACTGTGTATTTTTTTTTTTTTGGGGGCATGGTATTAGTTACTAGGGCATGGTATTACTGTGCATGCCATTTGAAAGGTTTCTTGCACAAGTATTGTAATAATGGCTGTCTTTTATGTGCTATAATTTATCACTGATGACATAGTAATGTATTTGTTAGGGCTTGGTATTAGTTACTAGGGCATGGTATTAGTTTCCATCGCATTTAAAAGGTTTTATATCTAAAAAGTGCTTAGACATGGTAGGTGCATTAGGTGCAGTATAAATCCAGAATATTATCAAGAGTGCAAGCATAACATTTAAAACTGTTACCGATAAACATAGGATTTTTTCTTCTTCAATATCATGACGTATGCCTCTTGCACTTGTATCCATTCGAGTTGAATTTTTCATTATGAATGTCGATTTGGGGTTTTTTGGGGTCACATTTTCGACACTTTATCTCACTGCATATATGATGTGTATTTTGCCATTCCAATCACGTATAATTCAATATTGTATATATAATAATTACTATCCTTGAAGGCTGAACATAATAAATGAAATATATAAAGGCCTTGCCTTGACCTTATGGAAAAGTCATTCCTGAAAAGTGTTTTTGTTCTTAGTTTGAAATTCCTGCAGTCAAATGGATTGACCCTGGGGGGTGTTTCACTAAGCCCTAAAATCGATCTTAAAATCGATCCGATCGATTTTAAGGGCCTAAAATCGATTTCGATTTTAGGAGCTGTTTCATCAAATAAATAAAATCGATTTGATGAAACAGCTCACAACTATCAATTTTAAGCTAAAGTCGATTCGGCCTTAAAATCATTTTGAAAATCGAAATCGATTTTAGTTGATGAAAATTCCTGGTCTGTAGTCAAATGGATTCAAGAATAGCTGTTACACAGGACAATTACCCCCAGAATACTACCCCTAGAAAACTATCCACCAAGTTGTTTATACCTAGGTACTTTGAGGGGTAGTTGTCGGTTGTCTAGGGGTACATGTCCTGGGAGTAGTAATCCTATTGGTAGGTGGTCCAGGGGGTAGTTATTCCTGATGCAGGTGAAGTTTTAGGAAAATCCCCTCCCCATCCTAATACTTCCAGATAAAGCATGTATGCTAGCTTACAATGAATGTGTTTGCACCCCCCCCCCCTTCCCATCCAAAAAATGTATTGACGTCCACTAGCGGCAGATTGTCGGCCTATTGATTGTGGCACATTTAAAAGTTCTAGATGTGGGCCGGTGCACATCTCTAAATCTTCAGGAAGTAATGGCATAGCAACCTATACGGATGGAACGGACCGGAAGACAGTGAGAAAATAGATGATGGCACTCAGGTGTATGAAGGAATGTAGGCATGTCCATCCCACCCCCCCCCCTCCTCCCACTTGAGACATTTAGAATGTTCTGACAACGCCTCGAGACCAAGTAGACTTCAATAAAAGAATAAATCACTGCCGACATATCTAATTGCGCCCAACAAGATCTCTTTGTGCGATAAAAGCATTTTAAACGTTTCTTCTCCCGCCAAAAGCGTGCATGCCCTTCTCCACAGACGACACATTATTTCCGATATCAAGAAGGATTTGTCGATCATGATCAATTACGCTAATGCATGATCGTAATCGGCTTCGAGAGCGTGTACGTCACAGGTATACCAGGAGGAAATTGGGCGAAAGTATAGCCTTAAAAGCAATTTAAGACAATTAATCAACGATTGATATCTAGAGAATTGATTCGAGCGAAAGACCCGAGATTGATCGATTGTTCTTGATTCATCGTTAGTGACACAGGCAGTAATAGACCAAGGACTCAATGATTATATAGGATATTTTGAAGATGGAATCTTGACTGGATGAGGCACCTATAGGCACTATAAACCATTTGACCGTCAGTTGCCCGGAAACGAAAGAATTCGTTTAATACTGTCTATAGTTATGGGGGCGGGGGCAGTAGAAAATAAAAGATCAATACCTCCAGCACTTTCTTGCTACTTCGATAAGCCATTGGACGAGTAATCAATGAAACATCATATCGCATTATTGAGCTTTTAGTATGTTAAATGGGTCAAGCCTGCCTTGGATGGGCTGCATACATACTTACATACATGTACATGCAGTGCAATGTTTCATAAAACTTCTTTCACTAGCAAACGCCTAACTTCTATGCTCTCGTTCAATCAAATGCAACGACTTCAGTAGCTTATAATAGTGATATGTCCTTTGGCAAGACATTAATTTACATTTGCCACACTCAACCCAGGTGAGGTAAAGTACTAAATGGGTACCTAGTAGGATTATTCCTTGAAATGCACTGTGCGCTGATAACGGCTGCCGGAGCTAAAGCTCTTTGGAAGCGCATATAGAGACGTTATTTTATAATGTATTATGCGCTATATACAAGAACTAAATATTATTTTTTTATTATTAGTGATACATGTAATAACTTTTCATTGATAACAAGTTTTATGTATTAGGGTCTAAGGCCCCGTCTCATAAAACGTTGCGATGGATCCGAATCAATCGCAAGTCCTCACTAATCAATCGCAAGTTTGCAATCTCCTATCTCTTATGTACATAGATGTGATTGATCAATCGCAAATAAGTTTCGATTAATATCAACAGTACTATTTGTAAGACGGGGCCAAGGTGTCACATGTTTAATAAGAAAATGCCATCTTCTTTTATACATTTTCTTTGTCTTTATTGCAAAAGCAAGCAGATGATTACAGTCTCATTCTGTTTTCACAGAAACGTGCCACACATACCACACGTGGCCAGTTGCGGACAGACAAATCTCTGACGATTTGCGGAAGGGGGGGGGGGTGCGGAGGTCGACACATTCTGGAAAACAAAATCTCTATCAAGCAAGAACACAAGATAAAAACTTCGACAGGAAACACGCCTTCACAAAATGACAAACATTTGTTTTTGTCGTGTAGTTAAGATAGGCATACCAGGTGGAATTTTGCCAAGACAGTGCCAGGGAACGTGCGTGCCCATTGCCCCCACCCACCCCCGCGTCCCTCTTGAATCCGCCACTTTAAAAAAAAACTGCCTTAGCCTTCATCACTTCCTATAACTTTGGATCACTGTCAGCGTAATGGCTCTGGAAGAGTAATATTTTACCTTAATTTGAGACATCTTCTGCTTTCTAAGAGGAAAACAACGAACGAACCTTGCTCTGTTAGTTGATATCAGGCATACGAGATGGCCGGGTCTCTATCAACAATTTAAACACACTATGTACAGCCTAGATTGATGACAATGTAAATCACAAGAACCAATTAAATACACTCCAATCCCGAGTCCCATGATCACTGTCAATCGCATGTGTGATGCTTCACCGGCATGCAAGACGCGTGGTAAGGAGTAAGGGTTAAGATGAAGGAGGAAAAAGGAGGAACGTGTGTGGTGAGGGTAATGAGAGAGAGGGAGAGAAAGATAGAGAGAGAGAGATAGAGAGATAGAGATAGAGATAGAGAGAGAGAGAGAGAGAGAGAGAGATTGAGAGAGAGAGAAAGGAGAGCAAGGCCAAGGGAGAGACAGAGAAACATAAGATAAGGGAGGAGAAAGAAAAAGGGTAGAGTCGAACGTGATTGATGAAATAGATGAAAGTAAGAGGAAGAGAGAGGGAGAGAGAGAGAGACTGAGGTAGAACAGGCGACGAAGGAAGAGGAGAAAAAGAGGGGGAGGAAGGAGGAGAGAGAGAGAGAGGGAGATGGGTAAAATAAAGCAGGTGGTGAAGCTGTGAAGAAGATAATTGGACACTGAAGGCAGAAAAGGAAAGAAAGAAGATGTATTCATATCATGGCTTGCACATGTACTTGAGCTCCTCTCGGCTTTTTGCTGAAATGGTAACTACAAAAAAAAATGTGCATAAATTAAAGTTGACCGCCGGTCACCAACTTGAACCTTAACATTCGGACCAAACGGTATTTACTTATTACTCCATCAAGTGTAACCAAAAGACTTGCAATATATCATTTCCCTGGTCACTTGTCACAATTAGGATCCTGAACATAAAAATCGAATATTTACAGGTTCTCAAATGATATAGATTAAATCCAGCTACGGCTGCAATGACGTCTGCATTCTACCGGGTACCCATAATCCTTAGGTGCAGAACAGGGATATAAAATTAAAATGAAATGCCATGACCGGGCCGAGGACGTCAGTGCCGTGCATGGGTTCGAACCCAGAAGCTTTGCACGATTGTGGAATGATTAAACCACTCAACTACAAAACCTCAATCGTTATTTGTAGGCCAAATAACAAAAAATAACGTGTTTCTCGTCCGGACTTTAAAAAAGGAGGAGGCAGGGCATTCCTATTGACTATTTTCCAATTTTTTTTCAAGATGGCTGCCATGCTAATTATAGCTGGCCAAGCCTATTTATTCAACACAGATATTTTGCTATGTGAGTAAACTGATGCAATGTGTGACATAATAAAATTAATGATTTGTATCACTTTAGAAGCTATTTAAACAAAATTTAAATCACAGGCTTTTTGGGGGGCTCTTTTTTCTTTCTTTTTTTGCTTTTTTCTTTGGAATAGTAAATAGTAAATAGTTTTTAGGAGGCGGGCGGGGACGAGAAACACTTCATTTGTGTTATTTGGCCTAATGCCATCTTTATAATACGGTTAAATAAGGAAATTAAAGTGTTGTAGTTTAACCTTTAAATAAAAAATGAAGAGCGTCGTTTTATAATCTTAAATGACTTTAAACTGACGCACTACAATTTATATTCTGCTTGTGGATGTCAAGAAAATACACCCTTAACTCCGATACTGAATTCAACCCTCATGAATTGACATGACGAGACATTATTAGATTCTACTTGAAATTTATTCAAATTCAATCACATCGATAAACGTCAATATATCACATCATGCAGCATACTAATTCAATTTCGGTTGCAGAAATAGGTAGGGATGATTAAATTGCATTGAAAGTACAACTTTTAAAAAAACCCTCTTTTTCAAGCGTGGAAGGGTTGAATCCAAATTCCTTTGCCTTGCTAAAAAGTAAATGATTAAATATTATGATAATGATAAATAACAAATAAATTAAAAAGAGATCATCACACATATTTCATTAATTTCACGGTACATGAAAATTAAGTCTTGAGTGATTGGCATAATAAAAGACCTAGTATGATCGTGGATGATAATGTGCCCCTCCCCTGTCCAAATCGTTGGGGGCTTCCTCCCCGTCGCTAGAGATTTCCGCCCCGTCGCCCACGGTTGAAGTGATTCAATCGTCTGTTTATGTCAGATGGGCATCAACTCATATAATTTTATACCGAGTTAATGCCCTTCTGGCTACAGACAGAAGCAAATTCTGAACTACGTGACATATATAATTATATAGTCAGGTAAAGTAGAATGACACATGCTTTTGAGTTCTTATATCGCTCCAAATACTAATCTTCTTGATGAAAACTAAAGCTTGACTTGGTATTTGACTGGGAACCCTACAAAATCTCCCACCCCCTGCGACATACTCTTCACTATGTTTAGTATCATTAGAAATAGTGTTCATTGGAACTAGATAGCAATGTTCAGATGAGAGAAAATGGTGCTAATTAAGGTAGTGACTTCAATGCTAGATGTGCAATTAAAGATAATCTGAAAGTTTTAGGAAAACAGACCATTATTAATGATATAAATTGGGAAAACTGATCTGATCGATTCCTTAATTCTCCCAACTATATTATTATAATTTAATTCAATTTTAGGTGAATGAAAATCGTCACAAAGCAATGAATTGGCTCGTTATACCATTCCAAACATTTAAGTGGTGACATATTTTTAATAGTCTGTTTTATGTCGTATTTTCATGGAAAACGGTTGGTAAAATTCAAAAATGGTTGGGAGAATTTATTGTTAGAGGGTGTCGCACAGAGACGCCTTCAAAGAAAACCATAAATATCTTTGTGGTTTGAGTATTTTGTTCAGGATTTTTTGCATATTAGAGGGTCAGTACAGTAGAAGGTATATAATAAGTAACATTTCATACAAAAATTACGCATTTTTTTCATCAACCTTCAACAATGTTACAGAGTCACTTTAAAGTGATAGCCCATTTTTTATGATTTCTCAGTTATGGAATGTGTATTATATCAAAACAAGGGGCAAGGTCAAAAGTGAAAAGTTGCAAAATGCTCCTATTCGGCTGTGCATTCTTCTTTCTTTGAAGAGTTATATAGGGCTGCTGTGTAGGGCACTGTATAACAATTCTAGTGCTTACCAGTGCATTTTGCATATTTCTACTTTTGACTATGCCCTCATTCTAATGTACTGGTTATTCCATAGCTGCAAAGTCATAACAAATATGGTATCAGTTCAAACATACTTTCTAATGATACTTAACAAGATGAAAATTAAGTTCTGAGATACTCTCCCGTTATTCGTGTACCCAAATATCATAAATTTCTGTTTTTCTCATAAGCGCCTTAATTCTCACTTCGAGGCACTAATCAAAATAATGTTGGGGTAGCATATTGTTATAAACGTTCTCTAAATATGAATAGACCCTTATTTTTTTTTAAATGACATTTTAGTTATTTTGTGTGCTGGAACAAATGGGAAAGTTATCCGGCACTTCGCCACAGTGACAGCCAATTGGGAATTCCCAATAGTGATTACAGCTTTCAAAAATTCATAACTTTCTCATTTCGTGTCCGATTTTTGTGCAAACTTTTACCAGCCTGCTTCTCAGAATTTGTTTCTGCTTTCTTTTAGATTGGTTTACTATTAAGATTGGACTTTATTTTAAAAACAACCTGCCAACAAAGACCATTGTCCTGTCTCTGTTTAGTTTTCGTTTGCAATGTAAGGTTTTTCTTTACAGCACTGTCTATGAAGACTACTCTTCTTAAAGGTAAAGACCAGGGGGGTGTTTCACAAAGACTAAGATCGACTTTAAGTTGGACTTAAGTATAACAGGCCGTTCATGCCATTGTTTGCTATCATTATTTACTAGCATTGGTCTCTCAAGGGATGTACAAATCATGGTAAAAAATGTACAAAACTTACATTTTTTGATAATTCATTATTGAAGGAAAAAATATTATCTAAAGATTATAATTTAGAGACCAATTGGGATAGCAACCAATGGCATGAACGGCCTGTTATACTTAAGTCCAACTTAAAGTCGATCTTAGTCTTTGTGAAACACCCCCCATTTCTGGTCATGCGATTGCATTGTGAAAGAAACGCTGTGGAATCGATCAGAATAGGTTGATCATCTAGCATATAAGTATTGGTGTGTACTGCAAGGTTCTAGAATCACCAAAATGATAAGAAATTTGGCCCAGTCGTGGTAAAGTTACAAGCATTGTACACGTACAGAAAGATGTATATGGGACTACGCGACCACGTCCGCTATATCTATTTGGTCCCAATAGATATAATATTTTACCAAATATATCAATTAGTAGGCGGTTTCCCGACTTTCCCGGCAAAATTTGTATCATCACGTATTAGTCAAAACATATTCGTTCACATGATTGGTAATGAGAGCTTCCATTTCATTTTTTTGAGAGAGGGGCGTTTCCAAAACTGGTCTTTACCTTTAAAGTTCTTGTCGCCATCCCTTGATTTCCCTTCAAAGAGGAAATTGCTTGCTGACAGTTGTTTGTTTTATTTGTTGATTTTGCCTTTTTGCTTATTGTTGCGTTTTGCTCTGACGAATGCAAGCAAAGGGAAAAAGTTGAGTATGTGTTTATTTAAAGAACATATTATTGGTATTAGGTTTTTTTTTTAAAACGTAATTCTTATTCCTTGAATTCCTTTGAGGGAGAATATCGTAAAGCAATGTCAGATGGAATGGAAATTGCTCTGAAATGCTCTCATATACCAAAGATGACTAAATATAACTTAAAACATTGGACCAAACTTAATGCCATATGTATGAGTAGTCCCATTTCCTATATGCATTCACATGTACACATGTCTATGTGCAATGTATTTCCCCTGTATGTGATTTTGAGTGGATTTTAAAATATAATTTTGACGATTCCAAAAGCTCACAACATACACAATTATTCTGTTGTACTCTACGAGCATAGTTGATTTAACATTTTGCGACCGTACAACAATAACTCAATAATTCTTGACATATATCTTTAAAACTATTCTTCAATCTTGTTGTAGCATTCATCATTCTATTTTATACAATCAAATTTTTTTATTTGCACATCCATTACGTTTGACAATGAGTTCGGTTGCACTCTGTTAGCGTCCTGTAAAGAAAGAAAATTTAGTTCGGGGCTGGTTCCAGGTGATTTTTTTTTTCGAAGAAAAGAAATAGTTGACGGGGATGATATGGTATTATGCACATTCACCACATGAGGTAGCCTATTGTCTGCTTACAAAACCAAAAGAAAAGAACCGATCATTTGTAAGAGAATAAATAATCTGTTATGCACATAATTGAGATTCTCACTGAACAGACAGTGATGAGTTGTGTCGCTTTTGCAATGGATATTGGATTGTTGACGACTATACTACTGCTACTAACTAGTCGAGTTTTGTAAAGCGCTCATGTCTGGCACACTGCCACTCCTGGCTCTCCATTTATTTTAACACCGGCTTTAGCATGGCTGTCATTACAGCGCTCGAGCATTTTAAGGAATTAATTCCTGCCAGGTACCCATTTACCTCACCTGGGTGGAGTGTGGCACATGTATATTTAATGTCTTGCAAAGGACAGTAGTGCTGCGACAGGGATTCGAACCCCGTAACTTGTGGTTTACGGTCGGGAAACTTATCCACTGGAAACACACACACACACTCTCTCTCTCTCTCTCTCTCTCTCTCTCTCGCTCCCTCTCTCTCTCTCCCTTTCTCTCATTCCCTTTCTCTCTCCCCTCTCTCGGTCTCTTTCTCTCTCTGTCTCTGTCTATATCTATGCCTTCTCTCTCTCTCTCTCTCTCTCTCTCTCACTCTCTCTCTCTCTCTCTCTCTCTCCCTCTCTCTCTCTCTCTCTCGCTCTCTCTCTCTCTCCCTCTCTCTCATTCCCTTTCTCTCTCCCCTCTCTCGGTCTCTTTCACTCTCTGTCTCTGTCTTTATCTATGTCTTCTCTCTCCTTCCCTCTGTCTCTTTCTTTCACTCTTTGTAAAGACAAAGCCCCTTCTTTCCTCCACAAAAAATACGTGGCCAATTATCTCACTCTTGTACCCTTCGAATATATCATCATGACCCTCCTTCCCCCTTCCTCTCATTTTCCTTCTTCCTCCGCCTTCTCTTCTTCTTCATCGTCATCTCCTCCTCTTCCTCCTTTTCCGTCTCATTTTCTTCTTCTTCTTCTTCTTCTTCTTCTTCTTCTTTTTTTTTTTTTCTTCTTTTTCTTCTTCTTCTTCCTCTCTACTTCTTCTTTTTCTTCTTCTTCATCTTCTTCTTCTTCTTCTTCTTCTTCTTCTTCTTCTTCTTCTTCTTCTTCTTCTTCTTCTTCTTCTTCTTCTTCTTCTTTATTATTATGTTATATGTATTTTCTTGAATAAAGATGAATAACAACAACTTCTTCTTCTACTCTCTCTCTCTCTCTCTCTCTCTCTCTCTCTCTCTCTCTCTCACACACACACACATACGCACACATATTCCCCATCCTCTTTTCCCCCCTGACTCTCCACCTTCCTTCCTCATGATATTCTTCCATCTCCTTACGAATTTCGTTGATGTTACTCTAAATGCAATATGACAACTGACATTATACCCGTTAAAGACGAATGCGCGGGAGAGGATGACACCTTTCTACAACCCTTCTGGTTGCCATGGATAATGATTGGGTCCCTTTCTCCGCTCACAGTGCCATCAGAACAATTTTGCGCCATTGGTGTTGGTTTTATGGAAGGCGAAAACGTGAACTATTCCGAGTCGGGCAGTGCTTTGAAGAAGAGCACTTTCACTGTGAAATCATCACCTCATTGTTCCGAATGAACGCACGACGACTTAAAATGAAATATTTTAGTCATGTGCATTATTTTTATAGCCACGTGCATGATTTCATTGATTTTGTTTTTGTTTTGATGGAAATATTAATTTCTTTCACTGTTATATCATCCCCTTATTCTTCAAATTAACACGAAACGATTTCTTTTAAAATTCAATTTACTCATGTAAATCTTGTATTAGAAAACTCTTTTCTTTTAATTTTAGAAAATGATTTGTTTATAAATGTCTTTATCCATTTCTTTTCTATTTTCTTTCTTTCTTTCTTCCTACCTATTTTCTTCTATTATGCTTCTTTTTGTGTCTTTTTGTTTGTGTTTTTGTGCTGCTTTTAAAATTAATTATCATAGTAAATGTCTATCTCACATTGGCATTGGCATCATCCACCCCTCTCTCTGCATAATGACCGCATAATGACCAGACATACAGAGACTATAGGCCTATCACCCATATCAAAAGGGATTAGTGCCTGCCATGGTTTAGTGCAGATATATGAATCGCCTGCTTTATAATTACATTGTCATCATCGTCATCTCCACTATATGTCTATGCTTTTCCTTGCTTTCTTCACACACTTTTGAAAATTGTGAAGAGAAATATGAATTTAATTTAATTTGATTACATTATATATTTTCTTGGAGTATCGTATCCTCTTCATCATTAGACTACTAGGCCATTTGAAGAGCAATCCTTTTCAGGGAACATCTCTTTTATGATATTCTTCAAAACTGACATAAGAAGAATGAGAAAGCTTACAATTTATTTTTTCAATTTTACCAGAACTCAACCTCCCCTCAACAAAAAGTGTTTCTTAAAAAATGGTGTATACAGTGTAGGCCCCTACCATATGAATTTATCTCGTACTTTACAATAGTTGTGGATTCAAGATAATACAGGTTAGATTCAGTAGTTACAAGCCGAAGACGTTAACACACTTTAGTCTTTAAAAATGTCGATGTAAACTTCAGTTTCGTAATAGTACTGGAGATAGTTCTCACAATGTGTGTGCGGGTAGCGGTCCTGGGACCGATGTAATATTATTTTCTGTTTAAGTACGCATAACCATGTATCTTCCATACGGTTGGTTAGTGAACTTTTGTAATTGTAGAAGCAGTAAGTGGTTCACAGCAAATGCTTTGATCAGCATTTGCAAAGCGCTTTGTAAATAAAAGTACAATAGTTTAATTTAGCTCATTCGGAAGAAAAAAATCCTGAAATTACAAAATCTATGAAGAGTGAATGTGGTTATTTTCAATAAGATGGTTGGGAATTGTATTCGTACCGTGGTACCGTCGAATAACGCTATATTCATAACCATCATGATTAAAGAACATGCAGTCTTCCGTACCCTTAGCACCATCAATTAAAAAAACCCTTTTCCAACCATCCATCTCTTTATGGGGGAGGGGCTTCCAACACAATGTATTTTCAAAAGCGAAACATGACCTTAAACTTATTTGATGTTGTTAATATTTGTTCAGTATGAAAGAAAAGTATAGCGCCGTTATGATAGGGTCCAAGGCTTGTGCAGCAGACATAATCAACGATATGTTTTACTTTTCTTTTCTTTTATGTTCCCAGGGCTGTACACACATTAGGCGTGTGGGGGATAGGTTAGAATGGTTTATGATAAAACATTATTTTAACGACCATTATCAAGTGTGTATGTTGAATTTTGAGTATTATGTGGTCATGATAAAATTATATGACCATAATCTACTGCACGTCTTGGGGGATGATATTATTATTGTTGATAAAAAGATATAAACATACGGCCATCATCTTTTCTGTCATGAAATGTTTCTTTTTATAAAACGAGTATGGTTGCGCATTTATAGGTAAGTGAGAGAGACGCGGAAATCTGCGAGCGTGTTAGAACCATTCGCGCATGAGACCCGCTTCCACTAATCACTGTGTGTCAGTTATGATCAAGAGAGACAGAGAAAAAGCAAGGAGAACCCCATTCATTCGAAGTTAAATTTTGAGGAAGACTCATGACAGGCGGCAGCGTTTTATGAACACAAAGTATTATTTTTGTTACAGTGGCAATTTAAGGCACTCTTTTGATCATAGAAATATCTAAGAGAGCCATTCTTCCGGGGTTGTTTTTTAATCTACGGTGTTGGATCATAAACTCGAGTGGAGCCGGTGGGAACTTGCATCAACACATTTGGTAAGTCATAATATTGATTGAATTGGGATGATTATGCTATATCATTGTGAGCCGTGATAGGCTCAAAGGAACATCTTTTCGTATTGAGAGTTAAACCTGCGCCCACCTCTCTCTAGTAAGTTCACTTGCTTGCAGTGGTCACCACAGAAAGGAAGAAATGTATGTTAGAGAACTTGTCTAGAAAGGTCACCTGCCTAAAGTGACCACTTTTCCCGTTTCCCTGGGGTGGCTCCAGACATGGTCGATTGTAAAACGAGTAACATGTATTTAGTCCACATTGAATACTGACGCATGCCAAGCTCAATAGCGTATTGGGAGTAATATATTGAGATTATGTGTTATAATGCGTTGCACCCCCCCCCCCTCCTCTTGACACGTACGTCTGCATAGATACTCTCGTCCCGTCTCCTCATTTTTGTGTGAGTATGTGTGTCTGTGTGTGTGTGGGGGGTGACGCAGACGGAGCGACTGTGCCGATAAATTGAATATATTCAAATACAGTCAGAGGCGGATCCAGGAATTTCTTACCGGGGGGGGGGGCACAAATCGCATGGGGTGAAATATATGAAAAACGATGGAGCGAGGCGTCAGCGGCGAGGGAGCGGAGCGACCAAGCGGGGGTGGGTCTGGGAGGGGGTCAGAACCCCCTCCCTGAGTATATAGGAAGCATTTGCAATTTTAGAACCACAGTAGGTGCATTTTCAGGCACTTCCTGGAGTAATATGACGTAAAATTGCTTTCTCCTACCCCCTTCAAGAGTAGGGATCCAGGGGCGGATGATGGGATCTAGATTTTGCTAAGGAGGGGTTGACCCAATTAATGACGACACGGAGCATTTTTGTTGTTTTGTTAATATTTTGAACCCCCGTAAGTGATGTTTTCCTGGCATCTACTGACACAATGGAGACCATAAAAAGCAGTGCATGATAATTACGTGTTTTTAAATCAACTTACAGTTTAAGGGGTGACTCAAAGACGATGCAGAGCATTGTCCACGAGCCGCATAGCGGCGAGGCGATTTTTTTGGGGTGCTATTTTGAACCCCCGTAAGTGATGTTTTCCTGGCATCTATATACTAACACAATGGAGACCATAAAAAGCAGTGCATGATAACGTCTTTTAAAAAAAGTAACAGTTTAAGGGGGTTCGACCCAATGACGATGCGGAGCATCGTCCACGAGCCGCGAAGTCCGAGCCGCGTAGCGGCGAGGCGATTTTTTTTTTTTTTTTTTTGGGGGCTATTTTGAACCTCCGTAAGTGATATTTTCCTGGCATCTATATACTAACGCAATGGAGACCATAAAAAGCAGTGCATGATATCGTCTTTTTAAATCAAGTAACAGTTTAAGGGGGTTCGACCCAATGGCAATGACGATGCGGAGCATCGTCCACGAGCCGCAAAGTCCAAACGGGTAGCGGCGAGGTGATTATGGGAGGGGGGCTATTTCGAACCCCCGTAAGTGATGTTTTCGGCATCTACTAACATAAAGGAGACCATAAACAGCAGTTCATGATAACGTCTTTTGAAATCAAGTAACAGTTTGAGGGGGGTTCGACCCAATGACGATGCGGCGATTTTTTGTTGTTGCTATTTTGAACCCCCGTAAGTGATGTTTTCCTGGCATCTATATACCAACACAATGGAGACCATAAAAAGCAGTGCATTATAACGTCTTTTGAAATCAAGTAACAGTTTAAGGGGGGTTCTACCCAATGACGATGCGGAACATCGTCCACGAGCCGCGAAGTCCGAGCCGGGTAGCGGCGAGGCGATTTTGTTGTTGTTGCTATTTTGAACCTTCGTAATTGATGTTTTCCTGGCATCTACTAACACAATGGAGACCATAAAAAGCAGTGCATGATAACGTCTTTTTAAATCAAGTAACAGTTTAAGGGGTTTGACCCGATGACGATGCGGATACTGTGTGGGTCTGGACACATGATGGCGTTTTTCTATTCACATCACATTTTCACTTGGCAGCCCAAGGTGGGGGTGGGGGTTAAACCCCCTAACCCCTCCCCCATCCCCACCCCCATAGATCCGCCACTGGGATCTTTTGCAAACTGGAAGCAATAAGCATTACATGTAAGCGATGGAAAAAAGTGCTTGCGAAACGGATAGAAACTTTGTGGTAGGCTCTTCGCGGCCACAGGGATGACAGACAATAAAATGACAATGAAACCAGCAACTTTTGCAGGATTATGGCGGGGACAATCTGCATGCTGAAAGAGCACTTAGAATAGGTATATCGGAAAATTAATTCAAGACTAGGTTATAAGTTAGAAGTTAGAAGTTATAAAGGAGATAAAATCTTTGGTATTAGTCATGTTCGACTTAAAATTGCATCCCCCGCCCCTTACCCGGTAAAAAACACCTTCCTATAATATCATCCCCTTTCTTTCTTTTCCCTTCTCATTATTCTCCTTTTCCCCTTTTCTCTCCTCCGTCTTTCCCCTTTCTTCTTTTTCCGCTTTTTCTCTCCTCTAGCTCTCTCTTCCCTTTCCCCCCCTTTTCTCCTCTCCCTTTTCTTTCCTCCCTCTTTTCTTCTTCTTTCTCTCTTCCTTTTTTTCTTTTTCCTCTCCTTTTTCTTTCCCCTCCTTTTCTCCCTTTCTTTTTTTTGGCCGGGGGGGGCACGTGCCCCCTGTGCCCCCTGGATCCGCCACTGACAGTTCCGAAGAGTGACGTCCAAGTTTTCAATGTTGCTGGTTCCAAACAATGACCAATGTTGTGCTAAACAATGACGTGGTGATCACACCAGCGCCAATCACAGAATTTGCCATGCTCCAGCCCGTTGCTTGACTTATTTTGGGGTTGAACCTCTTGCGCAGGCTCTGTTATCTTTAACCAGTAACCTGGACGTCAGGCGAATATGACGCTAGCACTTCCATACTCTATGTATAGTATATTATGTATAGATACATGTCGACCGATTGCTACAGATTGCAGACAACATCTTTCAAAATTCGATGATTGAGATAGGGAATTACACCACTGCCCCGCTATTACTTTCTCCGGTTCATATTTGTAGACAGGATACAATTTGGTGGTGGAGTTGCATTGTATGTACATGTAAGAAATGGATTTAATTATGTATTAAGAAGTGATTTGTCCTGTAAAAAAAGGATTTATGAAATGATATTTGTTACACAAATAACAAATTCATTATAAATGTAATGCTTCCTGGGAAAAAATGTCAATAATTTAAACATATTTGTGGCTTACACCCAGTAAAGAAGATCGATTGGTCGATCTGTAATTGAAAAAGATGCAGGTTCAAGTCCCGCTGGTTTCAGGTTTTTTCTGACTTGCTTTTCAATTACAGATCGATCAATCGATCTTATTTACTGGGTGTAAGCCACAAATATTTTAAATTATTGAAATCCATGCTTTTAGCATGTATTTATCGTCCACCAAATACTAATATACTCGATTTCACTGCTAAAATGAATAAAATGTTTTAAATATTGGGAAGCGAGAAGAAAGAAATTTACCTAATGGGTTACTTTAACACAAATCTGCTAATTTACAGTTCATAATTATATGAAATCAAATGATTTCTTAGATATAATTAACTCTTTCGATATGTACACATTGATAACAAAACCGACCCGTATATCAGCAAATAGAGCTTCTTTAATTGATAATATATATACCAATATACTTGAAAATAAGATTCAAATGGAATGGAATAATTTATGATGATCTTTCTGATCATTTCCCAATATTTGCTATTTTAGAAAATGACACATTTATAAATAATTGTATTCATTTCAAAAGAGATTTATTAATGATGCAAGTCTATGGTCATTTAAGGAAAACATGAAACTGTTGATTGGTCAAGTGCTGATAGTTGTACCAAATTATGTAAACTAGAGGTATAATGCTTTCTTGATAAATTTTATTGATATATATATGATGCATGTTTCCATCAAAAAGTTACCTCAATCCAAGTGACCTCGGATAATTATAGGTATACTCAAATCTATAAGACATAAAAATAAATTGTATAAAATAAGTCTAAAAGCTCCAAGTTTTCAGCATAAAATGAAATATAAGAACTATTGAAACAAACTTACAAGTGTCATACGTTATTCTAGATATAAATATTACAATGATATATTTTCATCAATCAAGGGGATATGAAAAAAAACTTGGAGACATATTAACAATATATTATGTAATAAAAAACATTTTCCCTCTTTGCTGATAATAATGTTGTTTTATATCCTTATAAAAGTATTTCTACTCTTTAATCTACAATGAATAAAGAATTAAAAATGTTAAATGACTGGTTCAGATGTAACAAGCTATTTTTGTAATTTTAAGAAAACAAAGTATGTATTATTCCATTCTAGGGGCCTCATTTATAAGCACGAGTTGCTTCTTTAGAGGTCCTGCATGGCCTATTATGTATTCTCTATATTTAGTGATTTGCAATTGACTTTTTATGATGCCAAATAAATTGAATTGAATTGAATTGAATTGCAAATAAATGAATAAGTAAATAACTTATTTAATAGATGAATATAAATAGATGAAATAAATTATTAATACATACATAAATACATAAATAGATAAATTAACTAATTTATTAATAAATGAATAGAGAAAATGTGCAGATGAATTGATAGCCTGATTGACTGATTGTTTGATTACAGTAATTCATTGATGGAATGAATAATTGATTGTGTTTGCTTCACATATAAAGAGAGATTTCTGTCCATAGCAATATGATATATTACAATGAATAAAAAAGGCACCCCCTCCTTGAAAAAAAAAGGTTTTATTGTTCGGAAGCGTGGTTGGTTGACTGCTTGCGTAATAATTAAATCGACGAACGGATAAACCGGTTGATTGATCAGGTGATTGATCAGGTGATTGATCAGGTGATTGATTGGTTGCTTGCTTGATTGCCAAGTAATTGATTGACATATGAATTGATTGGTTGATTATGGATTAGCTGATTGGATTGGGTCGACTGGGTTATCAAAATAATGATAAGTGGTATGGTGGTTCATTCACTTGACTCTCAATCCAAAGGTTGAGAGTTCGAATCCCAGTCAAATATGAATGTCCTGTGGAAATACATTAATCCAAATGTGCCACTCTTCACCCGGGTGTAAATGGGTACCTGGCTGGGATATTGTTATCTATAGGTCCTCAGGGAAGATCAGCATTGATGCTGATGAGGCTTCCCTGGTTTAAAAAAATCAGTATTGTTTCTATTATCATTTTGTAGTCTGTTGATATTTTCCCTCGAAGTATCACTTTTTTCTATATTCTGAGATGATATCTGAACATCTGACAAATTACTAGTGTTTGATTGAAAGGTATTAACACTTATAGCTGCGGAGCTGAAGTAGGACATAGTGCTATAATGTACCAATAGACCATTTTCGTAATTAAATAAAATTTAATGCATACATCTTTTTTAAGTGCCTCGTTTCAATTTTCTCACTCACCTATTATGAATAATTGTATATCAATAGTCAAAATGCGAATGCCATACATTATTTTAGCTAGCTTGTCCTATACCTAACAACACGTAATGGATGCAATTCGCATTCTGACTATTGAAATATGATTATTCGTAATAATTTGTAACGAGGCACTTAAAAAAGATTTATGCATTAAATTTGATTTGATTACGAAAATGACCTAATAATAATGATAATAATAATAGTTGAGTCTTGTATAGCGCTTACGTCAGGCACATTGCCACTCCCGGCGCTCCATTATTATTACCCCGGCTTTATAGCATATAGCTCCCATTACGGCGCTCAAGCATTATAAGAAATCAATTCCTGCTGGGTACCCATTGACCACACCTGGGTGAAGTTCGGCAAATGTAGAATAATGTCTTGCCAAAGGACATTAGTGCTGCGACAGGGATTCGACCCGTGCCTTGTGGTTCACAGTCCGGGCACTTATCCACTGGACCATAACACCTTTACCGATCAGAGTGGACAATTTAGAAAAGAGGTAACGCAATTATCTTTAAAATGGGCATTATTTTATTGAGCTTATTATCGAGGCTGACCGATGTATTGATTGTAACAAATTTCCCCTAATCACTATAATGTCCTTTAAGTTTAATAACATAGGTCTAACCTTGAATTTGGTTGTTATAGTCTATGGATTATACTGGGTAATGATAACTTTCTGGATTCTATGAACGACCTCCGTCAAACATGTCAAAACTCCTGCGTTACGATGTATTAGGAAATGTCCTCAACTGATAGATAATGTCTCGCTGATGAAATGAAAGAAATTATGAAGTTGTTTATGAATCTACAAAACCTTACAAGAACATAACTTTTGAATTCATCATCGTATTTTTCTCAATCTTTGACTCAATGCTATCATTTTCTGCCTATTGCCTCAAATGAAATGGAATTGACCAGTTATTTGATTGATCTGTTCATTTATTTGTTAATCAAAATGATTGAGTAACCAATTCAAATGGGTGAAACAAATTCAATTACTAACATTGCAGTATAAGTGTAATAAGTAAATTGTGTTACACGTTGCCTACCAGTCAATTAATTATGGACAATACGCATCACCATTGTGTATACTTTCAAAAACATATACAGTGGCAATTAAAATATTGAAGTAACGCTATGATCACATCATCTCTACAGTCCGTTTAATAGTTGCACATTTTGACACGTAATCAGTTTTATTATCGCGTTAGATTTGATTAAAAACACGAAGCGTAGCGCAAAGTGCATTGCCTAGTAGAGTGGATAGTTGAATGATGAGGACCAATTTAGTGACAATCCACATCGAGAATAATTGGCGGTACCATTGGAAAATGGGGGGAAATGGGGTTGCATCCCCCTTCATTCTGAAATTCGCAATATTCAGCAATCAACTGTTTATCAACACCTAGTATTCGTGCAGCGAGGTGCCAGTGATTCCGAGTTATTATTCAAGAGGCCTCACATACTCCATAACCAAAATGTTATATACAGTAAACATATATATATATATATATATATATATTATATATCTTTATTCACTTAACGCTATAAATTCATTCATAACGAATCATCACCGGATTTTAGGAAAGTGTAAAAAGAATATTCACATTACGGCACTATCTCGCGATACCCATTTAAATGTGGAACAAGTATTCTTCAAAGATATATGCAATGTATGAATAGGATTGATGGGGGTATGAAGTATTGTCATTTGAAGAAAATCTATGAGCATCCAGGAATTTACTGTAGAAACTGGGAAACTGTCGTTCCAGCAGTTAATACACCCCATCCCTCGGTGAATATATGAACGTATACCAATATGAGAACACTCACTTCATCACACGTATGCACATCCAAATTACACGAGGTATTCAAGATTGGAATTAAAAATGCATGCGTCGCAATTGCGAAGATGGGTTTGGACAATGGTAAATTGAAAAGTGAAGCCAGATATTGAATACAAAACATAAACTTGAAAGCACAGGAAGGCGATTTGTAATTAACATCCATTTTGATCTCTTGAGTTGAGATAGAGGGAACAAAATATTAACAATAAATTGATGAGAAAAGTTTTTCAATTCATTGCTACTTTTGTTGGACAGTTAATTTCTAGGAATTTGTACTTTGGTGACCTTTTGGCCAAGTGAAGCATGTTTGGTTATAGTTCAGGGGTTAGGTTCCGATATATAAAACAGTAGAAAGAAGCAGGATGGTACTAAAGGACATAATCAATGGCGTAGCTAGAGGGGCACAGAGGCACAGGGGCACGTCAACAAATATTTTAAAAACAACAAAGAAAGAAAGAAAAGAGGAAAGGGAGAAAAAGGAAAGGAAGAAGAATGGGAAAAAGGACACGAAAACTGTACAGTGAACACCCTCCCCCCTTTATCAGTGGTCTTGTAACTTTGTGGTTTGTGGGTGGTCCTATTTTTTTATTTTCCGAGTAAAAGTGACCCCCCACCAATGATGCTAGTACCTCTTAAATGGCTGAACTCATGCATGCTTCGCACTGGACAGCATGCGAATGGATAGTAAAGATTCGATTTTAAGTTGTATGAAAAGAGCGTTCATTATTATTCTGCTAACCAATGCTTCATCCATATTAACCATACAATTCATTATGCAAACAGGTAAACCTATCAGGTATGTATGATTTGGTAAAAATTGTATTTCATATAGTCATTTCATGTTTTATCGCAACTCCATTATTCCTCTTCTCCCAATTCTATTTTCAATTCTCGCTTCTTATACGCGTGCTCGTCCAGTTTTTATATCATCATAATTATGCCATTCAGGTATGATCGATGGTGTGATATGTATGGGCCCTGTTTTTAATGGAGGGGGGGGGGGGTTAAGATATGTTACCTCCATCCATCATTTTGTCTCCGAAAAAGCAATACGTGTAATTTTTACAAATTTATGATCCACTCTAGGCCCTTGTGAACATATTTTTTAAACTGAGTACTGCTTTCCCCCTTTTTTGCATTTTGGAACATTGCTCAGCAAACTTGTCATCCAATTTGCCCCTCCCTCCCCCTCGATTAATAATGTTCTCATGATGCCCCTGGTGTTGTGAACCCCCAACAAAAGGCATTTAAATGTGATTGCACTCCTCTTGAGCAACTTTCGACGGGGAAAATAATTTCGTTAATGGAGAAACGAAAGCACATCCTGATAAAGGCCCCATTATGTGATCCACATTGTATTTATGTCAGGCTCGAATACATATACCTCGTTCAATCAACCATTCACGTATATATCTTCCTATAGATGATGACTCCTTCTAGGAGGCCCTGACACTTTCTATTCGTTAGAACCTCCAGGGAACGGAAGCACGATACCTCTTATGTCACACACGATGTGTGTAATGACAATGTGAAGCTCTTTGCGCGTCAAAGAAAATGTTAATGAATTTATATTATGATATGTCTGAAATACCGATTCATGTTATACTTTCTTCATGATCATTAGACTACCAATGGATGTATAAGTATGATTGTTTAGAATTAATTGGGTAATGAGCTAACTTGATTTGGCGAAAGATGACTCGAAAGTTGGTCATATAAAAGGATAAAAGTCTTCATTTTAGCAACTTGCCTGAAAGGTATTAAAGTTATTTTTTAATAATTGCAGACAGAATTTTCCCGTTCCATTTACACGTCTGACGGGGGCTGTGTATGCCGATATGTTTAAAATGTAAAGTTCATACTTGTCATGCTACTTATAATTCAGATCCGCTAAAATTGTTTGAAATACGTAGGTCAACAATTAAGAAACTGAGAGGGAAAAAATGTCACGCAGTGCATTATTTTGATTGACATGATTACAAAGTTCTACTCTAAAATACACGGAATTATCTCATTGTGAACCTAATTAAAAACTGTCATTCAAAGTTAAGTTCTCCATAAAGACTGTGGTTTCGAGATAGTCGGGTCAAAATAGGGTTTTGACCGAAAACAAATTGC